>LR749515.1:4229724-4327990 GCA_902729485.2 Mus minutoides
TGGCCTAGTTGGCCATCATTGGGAAGAGAGGCCCCTTGGTCATGCAGACTTTATATGCCCCAGTACAGGGGAACGCCAGGGCCAAGATGTGGGAGCGGGTGGGTAGGGGAGCAGGGCCGGGAGGGGGGAGGGTATAGGGAACTTGCTGGATAACACTTGAAATGTAAATGAAGAAAATATCTAATAAAAGTTGGAAAAATAAATAAATTCATTAACCTTAAAATAGTGAAGCCAAACTCTCATTTATATCAAATTTCAGCACTCCATGTTTATTTAAACAGAGCAAATAGCAAAGAATACAGGAGTCTTAGGCACCACGGCTCTCAAACAGGCTCACTAGTAAACTTCTGTACATAAGAAAGTAACTATTCGCCTTTAATCCCAGCACAGGCAGGCAGATCTCTGGGGTCCAGGCCAGCCTGGTCTACCCAGTAGGTGCCAGGACAGCCAGGGCTACACAGAGAAACCCTGTCTCAAAAGAACAAAATACAAAACAAAGCCACTGTTGGTCCTTTAGCTGCATAATTTTTCTCACAGTTTCCAAGTACTGATGCAACTGTTTCTGTTGGCAAAGCTCAATTCAACTAAGCACACTTTGACAAAGCAAAAGCTCCTGGTTTTGGAGTCAGAAGTCCTGGGTCACTGTCTAGGTTGCAAGGGCAAAGGTAACAGCCCCAGTCACTTTTTAGGTGGTTTCATAAGTTGTTGATACTACAACTCAGCGCCCCCTATTTTGTAAGAAAGCTTTAAAACCAGAGACATACATTAAAGAAAGAAATATAAAGTACATCCTGAGATGTTTAAAATATCTATCTACTAGGGTACTGGAAAAAAAAAACAACTTTATCAGACATTTCAACTATTTCAGTCATTTGGTTTTGGTCAAAATGTAGTTACTAGCTGCACAGGGTCATGAGCTGCACTCAGTGAGGTTTGGCAAGCTAATGTTCTAAGCTGATTTGTACATTGGTTTCATTAGAACCACAGAAGCCTTCAGACAGATGGAAGTAATAGAGCAGAAGCCCTTCAGGAACGTAATCAAGAAGTGCACTGATTGTTGACTTTGGCCCACACTGTGTTATCAGCATCACCACGGAAGAAACAGTCAGGTGAATCTAGACATTCAAATGCCTCAGGAGTGCCTAGGTCTAAGGCCTGGGCTATCTCCTGCTAACACAAGGAAACACCAAGTCTGCACCCTTGTCCCCTTCTGGGTGAGGTGTAGATCCATTTGCTGCATTCGGTGTTAGTAGGAATCCTTTTTCTGTTGCAATCACAGCATATGCTGAGCTTAAAATATACAGAGAGTGACTGTAAACAGTGGTTCTTACCTGAGAGTGACTGTGTCCCACGAGGACATGTTTTGAGGTGTTAACAATGGGAGACACTACTCATAACTAGTGAACAGGGGTCATGATGGCCTTAAGTATCTTACACACCAGACATGATGGCTCATACCTTTAATCCCAATGCTCAGGAGGCAGAAGCTGGTGGGCCTCTGTGAGTTTAAAGCCAGCCTGATCAACATAAAGAGTTCCAAGCCAGCCAGGGCTACATAATCAGACCCTACAATAAGAGAAAACCTAGCAAGAAGGGGTTGACCAGTAGGACTGAGAACTTCTAAGCTCAATATCTACTTAGTACCCAGTCCTTAAATAAGGACTTGAATGAACAAAGGAAGACATGTTTGAAACAAAATAGTATGTAACAAATGAAACATACACAGCCATGGGCAACCACAGAGCTCTGTGGGAGAAGGACTATACTATCGTTAAAGACCTGGGTTTATATGAAAGGAAGGAGACTTTGGTGGGGGCGGGCATAGAACCATCAAAAGAGCAGAGTCAGGAGTGAGGTCAGTCAGGTGAGAAACAGTGGCGGGCTAGTGTTGCTGACACAGAACAGACAAGAGCACAACTTAGCTTCGTGAAAATGAAACCTGCCTCCGACTCCCAGAGTAGGGAGATGACCTAGATAAGTCAGGTCCTTTCACTGCTAACCTTTCATGTTCTATAGCCACGGCTCTCAACTCTGTGCATGTAAGAAACCTGAAGATTTATTACATCCTTTAAAAGTCTGCTCCTCACAGATTCTGCTTCAGTAAGCTTGAGAAGAACCAGAGTATTCGGATTCTGAAAACCTTGAGGTAAATCAGATAAAGGTCACTGTTGTAACCCTTCCTCCCTCCCATTAACTCTGTATCCATGTTACATATTTAGGACTTCAGCTCAAATGAGATAATTCAGCCTATTAATTCCCAACACATGAACCTTTCTGCTTTCATACTTATCTATGCCTTCTAGGCCAATTTGTCCTGGATAGTTTCTTGGTTTTGTTGTTGTTTTGCTTTTTTTGTTTGTTTGTTTGTTTGTTTTCGTGACAGGGTTTCTCTGTGTAGCCCTGGCTGTCCTGGAACTCACTTTGTAGACCAGGCTGGCCTCAAACTCAGAAATCTGCCTATCTATGTCTCCTAAATGCTGGGATTAAAGGGGTGCGCCACCACCGCCTGGCTTGCTTTGTTTTTTGAGACAGGGTTTCTCTGTGTAGCTCTGGCTGTCCTGGAACTCACTCTGTAGATCAGGCTGCTCTCGAACTCAAAAATCCACCTGTCTCTGCCCTGCCTCCCAAGTGCTAGGATTAAAGGTGTGCGCCACCACTGCCCTTGTTAACTTGATTCCAAGCTAAGTTATCTGAGAGGAGGGAACTTCAACTAAGAAAATATCTCCATAAGATCCAGCTGCAGGCAAGCCTGTAAGACATTTTCTTAATTGGCGACTGATGGGGGAGGGCCAGTGGGTGGTAACACCCCTGGGCTAGTAGCCTTGGGTTCTATAAGAAAGCAGGCTGAGCAAGCCATTAGGAACAAGCCAGTAAGCAGCACCCTTCCATGACCTCTGCACACATTCCTGCCTCCAGTTTCCTGTCCTGCCTGAGTTCTTATCCTGGTTTCCTTTAATAATGGACTACAATGTGGAGTGTAAGTCAAATAAACCCTTTCCTCCCCAACTTGCTTTGGGTCACAGTGTTTCACCGAAGCAGTAGAAACCCTGACTAAGACATAATTATTTTGGGAATTCTAAATAACCAAAAATGAAAAGAATCCATAAGCAGCAGCACTTTACTGTCTCAGTAAAACATAGCTGTCACTTTAAATTTCTAAAAGTTGAGTTCAAAAGTTAATCGTGGTGAGCAGTTATATAAATTATGGCCAGTTTATGGTATCATACCAATTAATTGCTAAAAGTAATGACCTCTAAACAAAAGTCATACTAATACTACACAAAACCAGGACAGGAAACCACATGTGTATATAGCTCCACATTTCCATAAACAATAAAGGTTAGATATAAGCATGCAAGACTTAATCCAAATGCTTAGTATTTTACTTCTTCACATCTCAATAATAATAATAATAGTAATAATAATAAAAAGACCAAGACTACATAATTCCTAAACAGTGATGGATCCAAGGATAAACAACATGTCAGGATCAAATTCTCAGTAGGAAGCATTTTTCTAAACTCATGGAGTGGTGAGTTTATTCCTATAAACTCATTAATTTGAGATTTGAAAGTACACTGAAAAATCTCCATCAGAAATGACAAGGAATAATGAACCAAGCTGGAATTTGGTGACAGTGACTGATTCCTTTCAGCCACCAGAAAGCAAACCAGACAGTTAAAGAATATTTGGTGAAGATAAACTAATTAACAATAAGAGTGATTCTGTGTTTTGATAGGTGGACTGTAAAAGCAAGATAAATGTAGCAAAGAGGAAATAAAGGTAGAATACTTGAAGTCATTTCAAACTCTTGGATATTTCTTTTATGAGCCAGTGTTCAGGTATCATGCACCTAGGATTTTAGATGTCTAACCCCATGAATACACTCAAACTAAGAGAGTCTATTTGTGCTCACTCTTAGGAAAACATGGATGCTGTATTTCCACCAATGGTTAATAGCCTTGAAACACTATAATGACAGAATCCAGACAGCGACAGCTCGCTGAGGTCCAAGTAATCCTGGCTACCGAGGTGAAAGTGTGAGGTGTGAATAATTCCATCACCTTGTCACCCCGCCACCCCCCACTCGCTGCACATATTCTTGCTATGTTCGAAGTCCTCCTGAGCAGGGAGAGCTATCTGTCATCTTATTAACCTTTCGCACAGGTTGGAAAGCTTGCTAATCTACAAACCAAGTCTGCCACTCAACACCTCTATCGCCGCACCCGCAACTCGTTGGCAGGAGAATGCTTTAGCAACCTGTAAGCAAACCTGTAAGAGCGCTCTAGAACTTTCCATCCTTGAGTGAGGGCCGCTTCTGAATGCTGGGGCAGAACCCTAGCATGCTCAGCTTGCTTTAGCCGAGTTAAAGGGGTGCACTAGGAATCCCACTGTAGGGTCTGAGGTGTGGATGCACACGCTGCCACCCCACGCCGTGCCCGCAGGGCGCCCTCGCTCACGCCTCAGCTCACGCCTCAGCTCGGGGTCAGTAGCAGACGATGTCCCTGCGGGGGAAAGGTGTCAGCGGACCCTAGTCCCACGAGACGTCAGCGGTGTCCGCGTCCCGCCAGCGCGTTACCTGCAGCAGGTGAAGCTGGGCCACGAGGCGCCGCGGTAGATGCAGGAAGCAGTCCCGTGCGTTCGTGAAGGCCACCGTCACGACCGCCCCACTAGATCCCGCACCCGCTAAGCGATCGCCGCTCCACATTGTCCCAAGGCTCAACTCTCACCGGAGAGCGGAGTCCACCCGCTTCCCGTCAGGCCAGGGCGTCGGAACCCGAGAACATCGATCGGGCCCGCCCCCCTCTTCACACGCCCGGCCGCTGTCACCCTCGGGCCTCTCCTCCGAGGCTCTAGGGGGCGGCACGTCGCTCGTCGAATTCTTGCTCTCAGGAGACGATCGTCGATGGGGTCGATCCTCCAGCCAATCCTAGTACGCCTGCCCCATCCTGCTCTCTCATTGGACTCAGAGGAGCGCGGCTGGCGGATGTTGTTCTGGTGCGGGGGGCTGGAGCCCGCAAGATGGCATCCAGTGACGGGAAGCCTGGTGGCGTATTCGATCACCACATCCAGACGGCTGTGTGTGACTCGCGGGCCAAATACCGGGAGGGCCGACGCCCTCGCGCGGTCAAGGTAGAGTGACTCGGGTTCTTCTCTCTCCTCGGCGAGCTTCCCAGGGCCTGCCTCCTTAAAGGCATGGGCAGTGATGCTGTCAAGTCCATCTCTCAGTGGAGGGGGCACGAGGAACCCGGGTCCCGGTACCAAAGGTTATCACTACCCTCGGTTAACTGTTTATCAAATCTCCAACCCACGAATTTTAGCTTTGTATCCTGTGTGTTTACAATAGCGCTTCTCACAGGGTGAGAAGCCCTGGGTGAGTGTTCAGTGGCTGTTTACATTAACCTCTCTGGAGTCAGCTTTTGGAAAAGACGTCTGTTAAGTGGTTGGTTTAGTCAGATACCCTTACGTGGAGTGAGGTATTCTTTAGGCAGAAAGAGTGACAGTTATAGTGTGTATGTTTTGCAGACCAGATTGTTTCTTGTTTTCAAAGCTCCATTTAAAAGGGGGTCGGAAGACCGATTTCCCATAGGCTTGTCTGAAGAGTACATTTAACACACTCTCCTTTGGCTATAGGTATATACAATCAATTTGGAGTCTCAGTACTTACTAATACAAGGAGTGCCTGCAGTGGGAGCCATGAAGGAGTTAGTTGAGCGATTTGCTCTTTATGGTGCGATTGAACAGTATAACGCTCTAGATGAGTACCCAGCAGAAGACTTCACAGAAGTTTATCTCATTAAATTTGTGAAATTGCAAAGTGCAAGGTATGTACAAGTTAAGCAGAACTCATGTCAAAATTCTATTCCTGTTGCTGTCATTTTGGCCCCAAGTGTTTCCCAAACGTACCCAAATCACACAAGCACTTCTTGCTCTCAATCTTCCTGATTTGGGGGGTGGGGGGTGGGAGATGACAGGGTTTATTTGGATAGCCTTAGCTGTGCTAGAATTAGTTCTGTAGACCAGGCTGGCCTTGAACTAAAAGATCCCTTGCCTTTGCCTCTGCCTCTCGAGTGCTAGGATTAAAGATTGCTCGGTTTAAAGGTATGTGCCACCCCACCTCGCCCTCCAGTTTGTTTTTCACCAGGCCTCACATCTGCCACTCGATCACTATAATAGTGAGTGACATCCCAGCTCTTCCTTCAAGCTTTTAAAAGGCTGACTTTACAACAATACTCTTCCCATCGTCTCATACCTGTGCTTGGCAAGTTTTGAACCTGTAGTGTGGTAGATTAGGAATTATGTTTGAAATAAATTTTCAGTCCGGTGGCTTCATGACTGTGGAGAATTTTAGTCCTGCCAAGCAATTTTTTTTTCTTTTCCTAAAATCCATATGGCAAAAAGGTCTATTTCTTGAGGTTCACTGAGGAAGGATGAAATGAAACAATTTATGTAAAGGGATTAGACTGGTACCTATTAAGAGTAAATAGTAGAGCCGGGCAGTGGTGGCACATGCCTTTAATCCTACACTGGGGAGGCAGAAGCAGGTGGATCTCTGAGGTGGAGGCCAGCCTTGTCTACAGAGTGAGTTCCAGGACAGCCAGGGCTACCCAGAGAAACTCTGTTTCCAAAAAACAAGCAAACAAACAAAAAGTAACTATTAGTAATGACAGTTCTTATTCCTATGGTTCTATGTTAATCAACCTTGCATTCCAATAAGGAATGCTTTATTTTATGGTAACCCCTTTTGGGGGGGGGTGCCTGTGCGTTCGTGTTCATGTGTGTGCGTGTTCATATGTGTGTGTGTGTGTGTGTGTGTGTGTGAACACTAGCCTGAAACTGGCTATGTAGACCAGCTGACCTAGAACTCAAAACTTCCTCCTGACTCCGCCTCCCCATCTCCACCAGGTTTAAAGGCTTGTGCGCCCTACAGTGTACTCTACCCTATTTTTTGAGACTGGGCTCCTCACTGAATCCGGAGCTCATTGGCTAGATTGGTTAGTTGTCAAGCTCAGTGATCCTCCTATCTCTACCCTGCCAGCACTGGAATTACAGACCCAGTGTGGTGCCTGGCTTTCATGTGCATGCCAGGGGTCTGAGCCAAGGACTCCAGCAAGTGCTTTTCCACCTAAGCAGCCTTCCTAGCTCGTGTTAGCCATTTTTTCTTTTTAATCACTAACCTTATCTAAACCATATCTTTTTCTGGCTTTTGCTATTCATAAACATTTTTTTTTTGGTGGAACAAGGCTTCAAATCCCCTGGAGCTGGGTTAAAGGTGGTTGTGAACCACCCAAGATGGATGCTGGGATTTGACTCTGCTCTTCTCAAAGATCAGCAACTGTTCTTTTCACCCGCCAGATTCTCTCTCTAGCCCCTATATCTCTTTTGTGCACTACTAATAGTCCACCACAAATCACTTGATTTCAAAAGGCCATGTGTCTTTTCTCACCAGGTGGCCAACTCTCCATGGTGTAGAAAGCATATTCTCTAGAGCCTCATATCTCCACACCCCCTGCTACAGGTGGCTCTGGAGTCAAGACATCTGAATTGAATCCTAGTTTTATAGACGAATGTATGAATATGATCCAGAATTTTCTGGTGCCTTGGTTTCATCATGAGATGGTTATGAGATACCAATTTAAGTGACACACTTGTGGCTTTGCATGGGGTAATATCTTAATAAACATTAATCATTATCTGTAGATACAGAAGCACTTAATTACTTATTATAGTGCTTGATTCAGCATAGGTGTTTAAACATCATTTATTTATTTCTCTCTCTCTTTTTTTTTTTTTTTTTTTTTTTGGTTTTTTGAGACAGGGTTTCTCTGTATAGCCCTGGCTGTCCTGGAACTCACTTTGTAGACCAGGCTGGCCTCGAACTCAGAAATCCACCTGTCTCTGCCTCCCGAGTGCTGGGATCAAAGGCGTGCGCCACCACGCCCGGCTGTTTCTCTTATTTTTATATTTATGTGTTGTGGTTATGTGAGCTTTTATGCCCATTGTGCATGCAGGCCCCTGCAGAGCAGAAGAGGGCATTATCCCCTGAAACTGGAGTTACAGACAGTTGTGAAGTTACCAGGCTGGGAATTGAACGTGGATCCTCTGGAAGAGCAGCTAGTGCTCTTAACCCCTTAGCTATATCTCCCCAGCCCCAGAAAGAACACACTCCTTAATTTTGCACTGATTAGTTGTTCTGTATTCAATATTTTCATTTATTCATGTATGTGTATCTAGGAGAGCATGCCATGGTGTATGTACAAGAGATGGTTCTTTCCTACCATGTGAGTTCCAGAGACTGAACTCAGGTCACCAGGCTTGGTGACAAGCCCAAAGTTACACATTTTGCTCACAAGTTCTGTAACTCAGGCTAACCAGTAAGATCCTGAGTTAAAAAAAAAAAAAAAGTCTAGGTAAGTGTGTCCAGCTTAGCTGAAAACTTATCTCATTATTAGAGGGAAAGGGAAGAATAATTTCTTGGTGCTGGAGAGATGGCTCAGTGGTTAAGATAGCTTGCTGCTCTTCCATAGAATTGGACTTCATTTCTAGCACCCTTATCAGGTGGCTCACAACAGCCTATATAACTCTAGCCCTGCTGGATCTAATGGCCTCTTCAGGTCTCTGTTGGCACCTGGCACCTGGCCCATATGTATAGACACGCTTACATAAAATAAACAGATAAATCTTTTTCTTACAGAGTGCTTTCTGGGTCAGTGGCATCATTAAAAAGTCAAGGAACTGACCCAGCATCCCCAACACATAGTACACACCCTTTGCTCCTTAAAACAAACTAATCTATATTTAAAATGCCATGGCTGGAGAGATGTCTCAGCGTTAAGAGCATATACTACTTCTCCACAGGACCTGAGTTAATTCCCATCAACCAGGTTAAGTGTCTAACTCTAGCTCCAGGCTAGAGCCTCCAAACATACTTATACATAACTAAAAACAATAACAAAAATAAATTTTTCTGAATGTAATGGTGTATGCTTTTAATCCCAGCACTTGGGAGCTAGAGGCAGGCCTCTGTGAATTTGAGGCCACCCTAATATACAGAGTAAGTTCCAGAACAGCCAGATCTATATAGTGAGGCCTGTCTTGGGGTTGGGGTAGTTGGTGGAGCCATGCATCTGGGGGCTGGAGAGATGACTCAGAAGCTAAGAGCACTTATCGCTATTCCTGAGGACTCGGTTTTGGAGTGTGGTTCCCAGCACCCAGGTCAGGTGACTCACAACTGTCTGAAACTCCAGTCCCAGGGAATCTATCACCTCTGGCCTCCTCAGGCAACTGTACTTGTGTGCACACACTCACATACAGACAAGCACACAGAAATAAAAATAGTAAAAATTGTGTTTTCGCCGGGCAGTGGTGGCGCATGTCTTTAATCCCAGCACTTGGGAGGCAGAGGCAGGTGGATTTCTGAGTTTGAGGCTAGCCTGGTCTACAGAGTAAGATCCAGGACAGTCAGAGCTACACAGAGAAACCCTGTCTCAAACAAAACAATAATAATAATAATAATAATAATAATAATAATAAAATAATAATAATAATAATAGTGTTTTTAAGCAATGGAACTTATGCATTTCTTTAGAGTTCTCTTGATGTTATACATTTATTTCCACCTAGGGTAGCTAAGAAAAAGATGGATGAGCAGAGTTTCTTTGGAGGGTTACTTCATGTGTGCTACGCTCCAGAATTTGAGACAGTTGAAGAAACTAGAAAAAAATTACAAGAAAGAAAAGCTTATATTACAAGAGTTACTAAAAACCAAGGTAAGGAAAGTCTGTGTTAACACCTCCTGTGTATCAGGCATTGCTAGGTATGTGTGTCACTGTGGAATTCCTGCTCAGTCACCTGCTCAGTCACACTCTTTGGTCTGTGCGCCACTGTAGAGTCTCGGCTGGGAAGGGACAGGTGTTGATTTATGGAGCTTGCCTCTGGGATGTGAGAGATAGTTGAATAGTAGTAAACGGTATTCAGAAGTGGAGTTAAAAAGATGGCAAGGTAAGCCAGGCTACATGTCAAACACTTAGACAGATGAATCGCCACCCTACATTTAAGGAGCTGTAAGTCCTACAGAGTAACCAAGTACCAAGGTTTTAGTGAGAGAGATTAGGAGAGTAGACAGGAAGCAAATCATGAAGCTGTGTCCCAGGCTAAGTGGCCCAGGGTTTAATGTCAAGGCATCAAGGAGCAATTGTGGTTCACAGACTGGTTCTACATGTTGCTCATCATGGGAAACTTCCAGTTGTTATAGTTCGGTAGCCCATATGCCCAGCTGAGTTTCTCTTGACACAAGTATGAAGTAAACATGGTTATCCATATAGTAGAATATCCTGGAACTGTAAAAGCTTCCTCTGCAACGGCATGGAGACTCTGAGATTACAGCTAGTGGAAAATGTAAAAATAAGTTTTATTATCTTTCAAATGACTCCAGAGGAAAAGTGAGGCATTCTAGATAGCTGAGGAGGTGAAGCCTGATGGTATCCTATGGGATCTTTCAGAAAGCCTTTAAATCTTCCCAATGCAGTCCGTGCTCTAGAAGTGCCATTTTGGGAGTAGAGGGTCTTAGCATATTAAGGTTTGTTTTTAGAATTTCAAGATTCTGAATGATCAAAATTTTTAATGAATTTTTTCTTTCCCTTTCCCTCAACTTTTAAAACTTGACTTTAAAGACTATTACATGGCAAAGAAGAAACCAGTTCCAGAGCAGAAAGGAACAAAAGATTCTAGACAAGATGTCCAGCCACCTATGCCTGGATTTGGTACAGCTGCTTTAAACACATCTCCTGAGAGTCCTCCAGAGAACTCGGGTCCTTGTCTTCCTTATTCTTGTGAATTTCCTTTAAGCTATTTTGCCTCCAAAAGCACATGTTCACCTGGGGATCATGTGGACAGAGCATCAGTCTCCTGTAACAGTGCTAGGAACCATGGTGAACTGCCAAAGCACCGCGACCACAGTGCCCTTCCCCCAAAGCTACGCATGAACCCTCACAAAAACCCCATCCCTTGCTCTAGTGTGCAAGAGGCCATTGCTACCTCACAGGCAGTTGGCAGGTTCATGCCTAGGACCACACAGCTTCAGGAGAGGAAACGGCGGCGAGACTGCGATCGAGAACTGGGAACTTTGCTTGAAACAAACACAAGCAGTAACGAGGTTTTGATTGGACCCAAGTTACCAGGTATTCCCACAGTAGATCTACAGGACGACTCCTTGAATACAACGGCAAACTTAATTCGGAGTAAACTTAAAGAGGTAGGTCTTTTTTTTTTTTTTTTAATTAAGATAATTTAATTGAGAGACCAATACTTGATAGGAAATTATTTGGAGGAACTAAAACTTTGTAATTATTTGGTTTTGTTGTATTTTCCTACCTTTATCTTCCAAAATAACAAATTTGATCAATATCTGATTTGACAGTCTTTTTTTAAAGATGTATTTATTTATTTTATGTATGTAAGTATACTGTCACTCCCTTCAGACACACCAGAAGAGGGCATTGGATTCCATTACACATGGTTATGAGCCACCATGTGGTTGCTAGGAATTGAACTCAGGACCTCTGGAAGAGCAGTCAGTGCTCTTAACCACTGGGCATCACTCCATCCCCCTTTGACAGCCATTCTTGGTTTAACAGTGAACAAATACATTTTATGTCAGTATAGGTAAAAAATGCTAAATGTTCCCGTCAGTCAGACTATAACAGTTGATTCCAGATATTGTCTCTCTTCCCTTGCCTATTTAAAGGTAGCTCTCTAGTTAGTAATAGCATAAGTCAAAATTGACAGGCATACAATTGATTATTTCTCTTAAAGTTAGTTACTGCAGATTACACCAGAGTCAAAATACTTTTATGATAAGTATTCATAAAAGGAATGATTTTGATTAGTTAATTAACCACTTAATTAATTTTGTTGGGAACAGAACTCAGGGACATGTGTGTTAGGCAAATGCTCCGTCACTGCCACATCTCCAGCCCACAGAGATTTCTAGAGACCGAGTCTGTGGTTGCCTGTACTCTACTTCTTATGTGTGAACCTCAAAGCTCTGAACTAGTTGGAGATGAGATTGTCTTTCCCGTTATTTACATTAGTTTTCATTTCCTAAATACAAAAGAAAGCTAACAGTTGGAGTAGCTTGTGAAAGCTTCCTTTTTGTGGAGTGAAGATGGACCTTGAAATCATACATGGAGGGCCAGAAGCATTTTCTTAGTTAACTCCCAGGTCAGCTAGCCCTACTCACACGGGCGCTCACGCGGTGCTTTCCTGCTCTGCAGTGTGATTAGAGAATCTAAGGTGGCTCCTTTTTTTTTCTTTAAGAGTTTTGTTTTTGCCTAATTGAAATTGTAAAAGTGTATGAATGTGGTTTTTATGTTTAAGTCTACTAAATTTTTCGGTGTATGCCAGCACCTTACTTACTGACTCACGGCTGTCTCAGTCAGGGCCAACTGCACTTAAAATGTAAAGTCTACATCTCAGAGAAATAACAAGACAGCAGAAAAAAAAACTTCATTTACTACAACTTCTAGTATTTTCCCATTTCAAATCAAGATGGTCTTCTACTGCTTTTGGCTTACTATTAAGTTATTTTGGTAATGGAATGATAACAATGTATTCAGGATCCATTGCAGCTGAGATCTCTGTAAACCCAGCCTTGTCTACCTAGCAAGTTCCAAGTCAGGCCAGGCTAGGCCAGTCAAAGTTACACTGTGAGATCCTGTTCAAAAATAAGACCAACCAACTAGTAAAACCTGGATACTTTATCTGTATCCTGTTGGTTTTCTTCATTGTAGCTGTTTCTGGAGCCAGGTGAAATCCTGATGTGGTTTTACATCTGCATTTGTTTAAGTGAGGTGAGATAGCATCCTAATATGTTCCTTTGCATTTCCCTGATGGTAATGATGTTGAACATTTTCAAACATGTATTGGCCATATGTATTTCTTCCTTTGAGGTCCGTTCAACTCATTAGCCTATTGATTGGATGACATGTTTGTTTCCTAGTGTCTAATTTGAGCAGTTCTTTGTAGATGCTCGACATTAACTCCTCATTTGTGTAGTTGGACACAGACTAGCCATCCTGCTGGCTCTTTTTACTTGACTTTGCTGTGCAGAAGCTCATCCACTCCATGGGGTCCCATTAGTCAGTTTGGGCATTGTAATCTGTTCCATTCGAATCCATTGCAGAAAATCTTTGCCTGTGTCTTGAAGTGCTTGCTCTTCCTGTTTTCCTCTGGTAGTCTCAGAGATTGTTACATACAGTCCTCAATACATTGTGAAGCCTGTGTGTGTGTGTGTGTGTGTGTGTGTGTGTGTGTGTGTGTGTGTGTGTGTTTTCCCCATGTGTTTTTGATACCCTTGTCAAAAATGTTGTGGCTGTAGCTGTATAAGATTATTTCCGGATTATTTATTTATTTATTTTTGGTTTGGTTTTTTCGAGACAGGGTTTCTCTGTATAGCCTTGGCTGTCCTGGAACTCACTTTGTAGAACAGGCTGGCCTTGAACTCAGAAATCCCACTGCCTCTGCCTTCCAAGTGCTGGGATTAAAGGCGTGCACCACCACGCCCGGCTCCTCTGTCACTTTTAACCTTATTTTTTGAAACAGGGTCTCTCATTTAACCTGGAGCTCACCGAGTTAGCTAGACTGTCTGCCAGCATGCTCCTGGGACCATTTTGTGTCCGACCATTGTCTGTCTCCGAAGTTGGAGATTATAGGTGTGCTCCACTGCACCTGGCCGTTTTACAGGGGCCTGGAGATCAGAGTTCAGGGCCTCATGTCTGTCTCACTTCACCAGCTGAGCCGCCCTCCCAAACTATTTGGTTTTGTTGTTTTTGTGAATGAGATTTTCTTTTCTGATTTTTTTATCTTGGTAAGTTTATTGCTTTATAGAAAAGCTATTGTTTTTTTGTTTGTTGAGCTTATATATTTTGATGAAAGTGTTTATCATAGTTAAGAGTTTTCTGATCAAATCTTTAGAGTCTTTTAAGTATGGAGTTGTGTAGTCTGTGAATAGAGATGACTTCTCCCTTTCATCTGTGTTATTTTTGTCTCGTTGCTCTGGCTTACACTCACAATACCATATTGAATAAGAGTGGAAAGAGTGGACACTTTTGTCTCTATTCCTGATATTAAAGGAGATGCTGTGTCTCCTCTGTCTACTGAGATATAATTTCTGTTCTTGAGGCTGTGTGCTGGATTTATTGATTGACCTATGTGGGACCTTCCTGGAAATCTTGGAATGAAACTGACTTAGTCATGGTTCTATGATCTTAATGTGTTCTTCTATTCAACTTACAATGTGTATGGAGAATTGTTATTTACATGTTGATCAGAGAGACTGGGCTATGGCTTTCTTGTTTGTTGTATGCTGTATGACTTATCAGGGTGATGCTGGCTCCATAGAATGAGTCCTTCCTTCCTCTTCTGCTTTTTAACCTAGTTTGAGGAGCGCTGGTATTATTGGCCTTTCTTTAAGCATTAGTGGGATTCAGCAGTGAATCCATTGGACTTGACTTTTCCTGGGACTTTTATTGATGCTTTAGTCATGGATATACTTAAATTGTATCTTCTGGAGTTAATTTTAATAGGTTGTATTGTTAACCTCATTGCCCAGCCTTTTTTTTTTTTTTAAATTAAGCAAGCTTTATTTTCTGTCAGACAGGGCTGTCTCCCTAATTTGGGAATTGAAAGAATAGCATTGAACATAGAAGGAAGTAGGATATGTATAGCTTAAGATCTGTAAGACTAGATTACATAGGAACTTGGCAGAACCTCTAGTCAGGGTAGAGATAGGTGTATAGTGTATGGAACATGTCAAATTCCAGAAAATGGGCCAAGGCATGGTCAAACCCAAGTTTACAAAAAACAGGAATGAATTTACTTTGACCTTGTAACAAGATGGCTTCTAATCTTAAAATGGGTCAGGCTGGTCCATCAATATGCCTAGGAATCTATCCATTTCTTTTAGATTTTCCAGATTTTTGAAATATGTTTTCAAATTCCCAAATGATTCTCTTAATTTCACTAAACCTGTTTTAAACCTCCTGGTTGTTTGTTTGATCAGTTGATTGGTTGGTTGTTATTTGTTCTTTCTTTCCCCTTCTCTCCTTTCCCTCCCTCTCTTAGTTTGTTAATCTTATATTTAAAAGGAACCAAGTCCTTATTTGGTTGGTTCTATGTGTTGTTCTTTTAATCTAAATTTCATTCATTTCTGTCCCAAATTTTACTAACGGTCCTGTCAACTGCTTAGTGATTCTTTTTCTTTTTAAACCAGGTAATTTCATCTGTGCCAAAGCCTCCAGAGGACAATAAAAAAGACGTGTGTACAAGTCGCCCAGGAAAACAAAGAAGAAGAATATAGCTTGCCAGCGGGGAGTTAATCTTGCCTTTTCTTTTTTCTTTTGAATCAGGGTTTCACTGGATAGCTCTGGCTACTCTGGGACTCTATGTAGACCAGGCTGGCCTGAGTGCTGGGATTAAAAGGTGTGTGCCACTACCCCAGCTAAATTGGTGTGTTCTGGAGAGATGCTTTTTTTATGTTTGGCCCATTTTAATTCTTTCATGCATTTTACTACTGCTGTTTTAAAGTTTTTTCTTTTAAACCAGTTGCTAATGTTTCTTTCTTTCTTGGATCTACACACAATGTGGCAGAGACTATTCTTTTCATACCGTATTAGTTCTTATATTAAAATATGTAAATTGATTGAAATAAATGTAGAAACATGTAATGCAAATAAGGCAATCAGGGTCTCATTTTAATTCAGGTATTGAGCAATCTGTGTTCAAAGACTGGCAGGGGGGTTGTTTTTGAACACCAGGGCTTCAAAGTGAAAGCAGAACTGTAGAGAAAAAATACCAACAAATGTTAAGCAGCATTGATATTAGAAACACATTTTTAAAAAAGCAGCATACATAATGTAACTTCTAAGACTAAATTGACTATGGTGATGTAAAAAACTAATTTTGGAAATTCTAGATTTCTACACTGTCAGCATATCTGTACTTTTTCTTCTGTCAGCGGGCTACAGTGTAATTTTTCATGCTATTTCTATTTCTTTTCTTGGAAAGACTAAACTGAGAAAGTACATGCTACACTGTGTGCTATGTGCGTGTCATTTCTGGTTCTTTGGAGCCTCCTTCCATGGGTTATATCTGGCCATGTGGAGTAAGGTTTGCTTCAGTGGCTATGGTGTACCCATCAGCTTGGCCAGTACGGCTTTCCAGTACTGGAACCTGCCAACCAGGGGTTAGCTTCTGCGTGCATGAGAGCTGAGTACACAGACCGCTGTGCTGAAATCTCAGGTAAAGACACATTAACCAACATGGAGCTGGGCAGAACATGTGAGTCAGGCCGCTCAGATATCAAGTGCTGAGTGTGTCTCTCTGGACCTCAGGACCCTGATTTGTTCTGTGAGTGTGAGAAGAGTGTTTGATGACCCATCTTCACCAACATCCACAGAAGTGGCCACGAGAGGAAAGAAGCAAGCATGTGCCATGTCAGGCAGGGAAGGAGAAAGGAGGCAGGAGGCAGGCTTCTTGAGTTCCCAGCAGAGAAAGTACATGGACCACACTGCAGTGTAACTGTGGGACCTGGCATCTGCCAATTAGGCTAAGCTGGCTAGCCTAGAAGCCCCAGGATCCTCCCCCCTCTGCCCCCTCAGTGCTGGGATTACAAGCACATTCCACCATGCCCATCTTGTTGTGAATTGAGATCAGGTTCTCTGCTTACTGGGAAGCCCTTTAGTAATGGTGCTGTCTCTCCCATCAGCCATTAATCTCCTCAAATTAAAAGCTGTTTACACATTGGTTGGTTAGAAGAGGTTGTCATGGTTCTAGTACCTTACATAGTTGCTCAACCCTATTCGTTATTCAGTGTTCCATCTTGTAAGTGAGATAGGATGCTCGGGTTTGGGTTTGGTTAAGTGTGTCTCCATACTTACAGAAGACAGGAAGTGTGTATAGCCAAAGAGGCAGATCAAAGTCTTTTAGCTATAATAACTGAAATAGTCAGCAACATTGTTTTTAGCGTTAAACTGGAATGAGGCTAATGATTTTATCATTGTCTTCAACTTAACAATGGGCTGAAGCTACAAAGGTGAGAAGCTATTGTGTATTATTTTCTTCTAATCCTTTAAATTCTTTCCTTAATTGGGCCAGTGAGATGACTCAGTAAAGGCATTTGCTTTGAAACCTGACTACTTGAGTTCAACTGTCTGGGCTCCAGGTAGTAGGAAGAGAGAACGGATTCATACAAATTGTCTTCTGACCTTCACACAAGCATTGGGGCATGTCCTCGAATGGGTTACTACTGCTATGATGAGCATCATGTCCAAAAGCAAGCTGCGGGGAGAGGGATTATTGGCTTATGCTTGCTTCCACATCCTCAAGCCACCACTGAAGGAAGGCAGGGCAGGAACTCAAACAGAGCAGGATCCTGGAAGTAAGAGCTGATGCAGAGGCCATGGGAGGGTGCTGCTACTAGCTTGCTCTTCATGGCTTGCCCAGCCCGCGTACTTATAGAACCCAAGCCCATTACACCAGGGGCAGTACCACCTACAATGGCTTGGCTCTCCTCCATCAATCACTGAGAAATGCCCTACAGCTGGGCCTTATGGAGACATTTTCTCAGCTGAGGTTCCCTGCTTTCAGATGACTCTAGCTTGTGTCATGTTGACATACAACTAGTCAGGACATGGCATGTTTCACACACACACACACACACACACACACACACACACACACACACACAGAGTTTTCCTCATCTACGTGAAGCTCTTCCTATTTGTAAGTCCACCTTTGCTTCTGGTAAACATGGTCCAAACGCCTCCAACAAAAGTCCGTCTTTTCTCACTGCTTTTTCAAAGTCTGCAAAAGAGATCTTGCCATCGTTGTCATAATCCTAGAGAGAAAGATGATTTAGTGATGAATGATAAAGTCTTCTTTTCATTTTACCATGGAAAACTTGCTATCTAGACCTCTAAGGAAAACTATGGGTCCATTCTCCTGGAGACATTATTTACACAAACCTATGGGGATTTCTGAATAGAAGTCACAGATTTATTCTAACTAGAGTCACCTTAGCTGTACCCAGTGTAGCCCTGTCAATTACACATACTGGAATTGGGGGATAATGCAAAATATTGGAGGAACTATATTAACATTCTGCCCCCCTTTGCAATTAAATAAGTAATATGTCTCAGATATTTTTGAGCATAATTTTATTCCTCAAAAGGCCTCTTCTTTGGGAGCTCATCAAGCAGGAAGGATAGCTGTTAAGGATAAGGTACCTGGAGTAGCTGTCCAGGCTGGACTAGAGTCATGGAATGGAGACTGCAGGCCCCTGCGGGACACTAGAGGGCTGAGATCTAGGCAAGAGTACTAGAGGGCTGAGATCTAGGCAAGTATGGGGCTAAGCACTGTTCTGTCCACCTGCATTACAGGAGGAAGCAGGGGTGTTAAGTCCGTAATCTGTTCTGGGCAAGGCTTTAAAAATTAAGTATGCTGTGTAGAGTGCAGGGAAGGAGGAATCTCTGTGAATTCCAAATGCCTCAGACTGCTGCTTCAGATTGAATAAGATGACCTAGATTTTTCATTTTTGTGCCTAAATTCAGAATCTAACTTAGAGGAAAGTGTGAGTGGCTGTCAGAATAAGGAGCATCCCACTACCATTGCCGTTCGAGAAAGGACTCTGGGAACACCTTGTTGCAAAGAAGGCTTCTGTACTCAGCCTGAGCAGCAGCCATTATTTCTAAAAGAAATACTCTCAGATAGAGAACAGAGAGACGGACTCACAATGTGGCCCTGGCTGGTCTTGAACTTGCAATCCTCAAACATCTAAGTGCTGGAGCTGCAGGCATGCACCACCATGCCTAGCTGTTTCTTCTCTAAGCCCCTGAGTAATGACAGTGAGTTTGTCAGGCCTGCCCTGGATTCACAAAACCTCACTCAAAACAGTTTAGGGTCCTTATAAGAGTGGACACCACCATTCCTGTAATAAGGAGCCACTACTGTAAGGCTTTATTGCTAGATGATTTCTGCACCACAATTTCTGTGCTTCAGTTTTTCTCATCTGCAAAGTAGAGGTAATAGTTCTGTGGCTAAATTGCATGAATACCATAGAGGGCCCTGAAGGCCGGCTGTATAGTAAGCACTCTCTAAGGGTCAAATGTCTTGTACTGTTATTTTGTGGAGATGAGTACTTGATAGATTAAAAGAGTGGGGTCATGAAGACAGAAAGCACTCAGTTTTCCATCTATTGAATCAAGCTCTCCCAAATTAATAAGCTTCTACTGATAGTGATACATTTTAAAATAATTAAAGTGACATTTATTTTACATAATGATTATTTTGTAAGGGATTCTTTAGCTTGAGGATTGAGCACCCACTTTCAGTGAAGCACTGGGTAGTGGGGAGAGCAGAAAAGCAAGAGGGAACTGCCCAAAGGGAAGCTGATCATGGTAAAGAAGTGGCCATTGCTCGCTCTGTCGCCTTAATGCAACAGCTACCTCCGTGAACACAGTGCGGTGCCCAAGCTTACCATCTTCTTCAGGCTTATTTCTACCAAATCCTTTATTCCTTCTTCATTCTCTTCTTCAGGAGAGTGGTGGAAGAGACTACTCTTCAACATGTCAAAAATTTTTTCTTGGGAAATATAAGCATCTCCGTTTAAATAATAAACTTCAAAACAGACTTTATGAGGCATAGGAATCAAAAATTGAACAAAGTATCATTAGTTATTTCAGCATAAGATAATAAAGGATAAATACACAATTACTGATCTGATCCATTTTATAGCAGAAGTTTTTTAACAAAGAACTTCTTGTTAAATTTCTTTCCACAGGGAAAAAATACCGTGTGGTGGTTTAAATGTGCTTGGCCCAGGGAGTGAGTGTCAATATTAGGAGGTGTGGCTTTGTTGGAGTAGGTGGGTCACTGTTAGGGTGGGTTTGAGACCCTCCTCCTAGCTGTCTGGAAGCCAGTTTTCTGTTTGCCTTCAGAACAAGATGTAGAACTCTCAGCTCCTCCAACACCATGGCTGCCTAGATGATGATAATGAACTGAACCTCAGAACCAGAAAGCCAGCCTCAATTAAATGTTGCTCTTCATAAGAGTTGCCTTGGTCATGGTGTCTCTTTATGGAAACCCTTGGCATGTGAAAGAACAGCTCACAGTTCCTGGATCTAGGGTTTGAAAATGATAATCAAACTGCAATAAAGGAGGTGGATTTTTATTGACTTACTTTTGTTTGTATGCATACATATGTGTGTTTATGTGTGTAGTGTGTTTATTTTTCTGCATATAGACTATGAATATGAACCACATACTTTTCTGTATCCTTGGAAAATGGTTTACTCATACACACACACACACACACACACACACTTGGACAGTGGATGAGGTAAGCTCCTTGGGGTCTTCCCTTCTGCCCCATATTCAGACCTCACTCTGGAGAGTAACTTTTCTGTCTTCCACCTCAGAAGACCTTACTCATACCTTGGGAAGGTGGCAGTGAAGTAGAGTTTCCTAGAGTTTATTAATAGTCAAGTTAAATGTTTTGGCAGACACTAGGAATATAAACTTGAGTGTCAATGAGTTGGGTTATCTCTGTTAAATTCCTCCAGTTCACAGCAAAACATACACACTGAAGAACAAGCCTCCTGTAGAAAACAGCGTTCCCCTAGAGGAACTCCTAAAATGCGTAAGAAGGCTTTCAGGAAGCAGAATTAGAGAAGACACCTCTTCCTCAGTGTGACCTATTTATCCATGTGACTCAACTCAGCCACGTAAATTTGTCCCCTAGCAATCAGTGTTCCCACAAGGACTGACAACCTTGACACAGCTGTCCGATCCTTGTCCGTGAGACTTGTGTGAGAACCCCTGTGAGATTGGAGGAGATGGAGTGGAGTGGAGAATGGGTTAGAGTGGTTGCTTTAAAAATCTGTGAGGTCCTGGATTCCATTCCCAGCACCACAATCCCAAACCCTGAGGTGTGGGAACTATCCATATTACCTCATGAAAAATTGTTAAATGTCGACTATTCAAAACGCTGTTATAGGAAGATTAAGGTACCTTTAGCTTAGAAATATTTTTATGCCGGATGTGGTGGCATACGCCTTTAATCCCAGCACTCGGGAGGCAGAGGCAGGCAGATTTCTGAGTTCGAGGCCAGCCTAGTCTACAAAGCGAGTTCCAGGACAGCCGGGGCTATACAGAGAAACCCTGTCTTGAAAAACCAAAAAAAACCTTTTTTTATTAGAAAAACCCTGTATATGCGTCTATGGGAGTATATTCCATATTTGCACAGGTACCTCCAGAGGCCAGAAGAGGATATTTAATCCTCTGGAGCTAAATAGATTACAGGCAGTTGTAAGTAACCCAGTGTGGGTGCTGGGAATCAAACTGGGGTCCTCTGGGAAAGCTGCAAGTACCTTATTCTCTCTCTTCTCCAGGCATCTTCTTTTCCAGTGTCCAGAATCAAAATTCAAGTGAAAGCGCCAAAAGAGATGCAAATTTGCTCAACTACAAAGAATTCTGCAGTGTTTTCTTAAGCAAATGGATAATCTAGGCAGTTTGTTGTTCCCCTGAAAACTGGTGTCTAAAATGGTTTTAAATTCTGTTTCCAGGATTCTATACAGGTTATCTTGACAGCTGGAGTAAAACATAGGAAATGGACATTACCCTGGTGGAGGTGGGGCGAGCAGCGCGGGATCAGGGGAAAGAAGGGAGTGGGGTTTTTTTCTTATTCTTTAAAAAGAAAAAATATGTATGTGAGTACACTGTGGCTGTTTTCAGACAGACCAGAAGAGGGCATCAGATCCCATTTCAGATGGTTGTGAGCCACCATGTGGTTGCTGGGAATCAAATCAGGACTGGGAATCAAATCAGGGAAGAGCAGTCAGTGTTCCTAACTGCTGAGCCATCTCTCCAGTGCCCAACCATCCCCTGGGGTAGGGGCTGAAAAGCCCCTTTAAATGGCCATTTATCTTTATGTGACCTAACATCCTCATGACTATGGGTAAATCCTTTGGAGTGTTTCCAGCAGCCCAGAAGCTGAGAATGCCATTGGATAGCACAAAAGGCCTGAAACAGGTCCCTGCCATGCTGCGACCTGATATTGTCACCAACTGATTTTAAAAGTGTTGTTGTTTTGTTATTACAGAAATTTAACAAAATTGTTGCCACATCAGGATGTGGAATTTGGGTAAACCTGAATCTATGTTCCCAGGCAATGGTTACTCCTAGTTATCTCAAACTCTCTCTTGTCCTTTTTGCAGTGATGGCTGTCAGTGCCTTAGCACACTGAACACAGCATTGATGGACATAGCACCCACCAGTAACCCTTCTTACATCTCATCTTCTCTTCAAAAGTCCCTCGGAGAAACACTGCCAAGCCTTTAATCCACTCTTCTAAATTTACATAGCTATCACCGTCTTTGTCAAATACAAAGAACACTGAAAAAAAGGATCTGTTAAGTGTATTGTAGCTGTGGTTGTCTTATAATGTCCCTCCTCCCCCATGTTTAGATGGAATTTTTCTTACAAATTGAGGGGTGGGGGAGGAGGTTGGTGCTGTCTTTTTGAAAGAATCTGAATTATTGGAAATGTGGTTTTTTTCCTATATGTTTACATCAGAAGAGTCATTCCACACAATGAGCAATAAGTCTTCATTGGTGATATTTTATATAGTTGCTATGGTCAGGAAAATCCATGGAGCTGATTAATGAGATAATTTTAATTTTTAAAAATAAAAAGTGTGCCGGGCGTGGTGGCGCACGCCTTTAATCCCCAGCACTTGGGAGGCAGAGGCAGGTGGATTTCTGAGTTCGAGGCCAGCCTGGTCTACAGAGTGAGTCCCAGGACAGCCAAGGCTACATACACAGAGAAACCTTGTCTCAAAAAAAACCAAAAAAAAAATAAATAAATAAAAATAAAAATAAAAAGTGAAAAAAAAAAAAAAAAGCCGGGTGTGGTTGCGCACGCCTTTAATTCCAGCACTCAGGAGGCAGAGGCAGGCAGATTTCTGAGTTCGAGGCCAGCCTGGTCTACAGAGTGAGCTCCAGGACAGCCAGGGCTACACAGAGAAACTCTGTCTCGAAAATCAAAATAAAAAAAAAAAGTGAAAAAAAAGTGATGGAAAAATCTGTTGTAGAACTTTCACAATATTTCAAAATTCCTAGTGTGTGCGTGTGTGTGTGTGTGTGTGTGTGTGTGTGTGTACAAACATGTCAGGCAGAGGTCAAAGGACAGCCTGTGGAGTTGGTTCTCTCTCACTTGACCTGCTGAGCCGTCTTCCTAGTCAAGTTTTTTTTTTTTTTTTTTTTCCGAGACAGGGTTTCTCTGTATAGCCCTGGCTGTCCTGGAACTCACTCTGTAGACCAGGTTGGCCTTGAACTCAGAAATCTGCCTGCCTCTGCCTCCCGAGTGCTGGGATTAAAGGCGTGCGCCACCACGCCCGGCTTCCAGTCAAGTTTTTAAAGTTACCCATGAAACATTATCCTTCAAATGTAATTTGTCTTTGGGGATGAGAGAATGTTTTGATATATCGATTATGGCAATAATTTTCAGGGGCCTGCATGTGTTGAATCTTATTAAAATGTACATTTAATGATCTACCACAGAACTTAATTGGGTACACCAATCCTTTCCTCTTTTAGATATCTGACTTTTAATATTTCCAGTATAAGGAGTCACCATTTTTTAGTATTGACATACTTCTATGAAGAGAAAAAGCCAATTAATGATTTACATTGGTGTTGTGTACTTTCATGATTCATATCTATGGTGTGTACTTTCATGGCTAAAAGTCCTCAATTGTTTACCCTTAAAAAAATTCTAAGGCTGGAGAGATGGCTCAATGGTTAAGAACACTGACTGCTCTTCCAAAGGTCCTGAGTTCAAATCCCAGCAACCACATGGCAGCTCACAATAAGATCTGATGCCCTCTTCTGGAGTATCTGAAGACAGCTACAGTGTACTTACATATAATAAATAAATAAATCTTAAAAAAACAACAACACTAGATTCTTTAGTCTAGTGGTAATTATTTTTCAAAACTCCTGTGCTGAGCTACACAGCCCAGCCCTGAGTGGGTTTTATTAGAAACTGTCCTTACAATCATCCTGGTTCTGTTTCCAACACTCTTCTACCACAGTTATTCCTCTCCAGTGTGGCATTCAAAGTCCAGTCTCATGAAGAGGGCATGCAGACCAATTCAGTTGTGGGTTTGTACATTTCGAATTGGTGTGACTTCTTACCTCTATTCATCAACATATCATTAGTCATTCCGAATATGTTCTGCAGGACTCCTCGAAATGTGTTGCAGTCCAGCCCAACAATATCCATCTTTCCAACAGGGCATCCCACCAAGCTATAGAAAAGTCGTATGAGACATTCAACTTCGAATTTCTTGACTGTAAAATGAGAAGAATAAGAGGTAGATTTAATCCCTGAGTTATTCAGCTATTAAGGTATGAGGCCAGACGGCCAGACATGATGTGCCACTGTTACTGAGTAGCTTGCAATGGTTTGTTTTTACTAAATCTGCAGCCTTCAAGCTGGAAATTTAGAATACTCACACATGGTTCATACAGACTTAGAGAGGCATGTTTAGCCAGGTAGTGGTGGCACACGCCTTTAGTCCCAGCACTTGGGGAGGCAGAGGCAGGTAGATTTCTGAGTTTGAGGCCAGCCTGGTCTACAGAGTGAGTTCCAGGACAGCCAGGGATATACAGAGAAACCCTGTCTTGAAAAACCAAAAAAAAAAAAAAAAAAAAAAAAAAAAAAGGATGTTTGGGGCTGGGGAGATGGCTCAGTAGTTTAGAGCACTGACTACTCTTCCAGAGGTCCTGAGTTCAATTCCCAGCAACCATATGGTAGCTCATAACCATCTGCAATGGGATCTGATGTCCTCCTCTGTGTGTCTGAAGACAGCTACAGTGTATTCATATACATAACTAATTTGTTTAAAAAAGAAAGTGATGTTTAGACACAGGTGACTGTGCTGCTGCCAGGTCAGAAACGGGGCATTCGGCCTGGGGCTGGGACTTTAAGCATCTGGACTCTGTTTCTATTTATTTATTAAGATTTATTTATTTTGGTTTTATTATACATAGATGGGTGTCTTCCTGGTATGTATCTGTACCACATGTGTGCAGTGCCAATAGAGGCCAGCGAGGGCATTGGATCCTTGGGAACTGTTTGTAGATAGTTGAGTCACCACATGAGCTGAGCCTGGGTCCTCTGCAAGAGCAGCAAGTGCTCTTAAAACACACAAACACTTCTTTAGCCCATTTCCATTTCGTATCCTAAACTTGTAAGACTTGACTCTTTAGTGCCTTCTTTTAGGAACGGCTGCGTAGTATCCTGAGTGATCTCAGGTTCTTCAGTCTCAGAGTGTCTAGTCCTGTGACTGTCTTAGGGTTTCATTGCTCTGAAGAGACATCATGACCAAGACAACTGTTATAAAGGCAAACAGTTCACTGGGGCTGGCTTACAGTGTCAGTTCAGTCCCTCATCATCATGGGGGAAAGCACGGCAGCTTGGAGGCAGACTTGGTGCTGGAGGAGACAAGAGGTTTACATTGTGATCTGAAGGCAGCTCGGAGGAGGCTGTCTTCTGCACTGGATGGAGCTTGTGCATAAGATCTCAAAGCCCATCCCTCAGTGACACACTTCCTCCAACAAGGCCACACCCATGACGAGGCCACACCCACTAATACTGCCATTCTCCATGGGCCAAGCAAATTCAAACCACCACAGTGACTCAACAGCTACTTGAGAGAAATAAAATGTGGAGAGCTGCATGCCATTTTTTAAAAAAAAATCTTTCCTTCCTGTTTGCGGAGGAATGTAAGGAGAAAGAACTATTTTAATACTATCTTTGGGATGATTTTAGGTTATCCACATGAAAGCAGTGAATTTATGGTGAATATTCAATTTATGTGTGGGGCTCTATGTGGTTTGAAGACCACTGTTCCTAGGAGAGTTATTGATAATCTAGAGAATAAGCACATTCAAAGGCACCCAAAAACATTTATTTTGTAGTCCAAATTAAAATCTCATTTCAGCCGGGCATGGTGGCACACGCCTTTAATCCCAGCACTCGGGAGGCAGAGGCAGAGGCAGGTGGATTTCTGAGTTCGAGGCCAGCCTGGTCTACAAAGTGAGTTCCAGGACAGCCAGGACTACACAGAGAAACCCCGTCTCGAAAAAAAGAAAAAAGAAAAAAAAAAAAAAAAAGAAAAAAAAAACAATAAAATCTCATTTCAACTATGCCAGTGCAGCCCTGAAACAGGATATAATGGCTAATTTCTGTTCAGTGTCGTAAAGGACACCCATGAGCCAGTGAGTAGATAGAGACAGGACTCCTGCCCTCAAGGCTGTTGCAGACTTGTCAAGAGATACACAAGGAGCTGTGGTATGGCTCAGTGGTAGAACACTTGCATAGCAGGTTTGCTTTCCAGATCCTA
Source organism: Mus minutoides (assembly GCA_902729485.2). Lineage (NCBI taxonomy): Eukaryota > Metazoa > Chordata > Mammalia > Rodentia > Muridae > Mus > Mus minutoides. The sequence continues at coordinate 4,256,189 of LR749515.1, forward strand.
GAACAAGTGTGAAAAGTTAAATAAATCAAGTACAGTAAATTGAAAACCAAAGAGATATTCAAGTGGGGAAGATGCTGAGTGATTAATATCCAAAGTGGAGATGTCATGGGGCTGAGTCTGTCAAAGGGCCAGACACTTACCTACAAGGCAACTTGAAGGCTTAGAGATTCCGGGTTCTGAGGCCGCAGATGGGCCCATGCTGAGGCAAGCTGTCAGATCTTACAGACAATGCAGAGCTTTACCAAACAATTCTGGCTGATAACCAGACTTAGATTTAAGGACAACTACTTTCACAATACATTCTTGAAATGATTTTTGAATGGAAGACCAGCAATTTGTATTCTGCTACAAGATCATAAAAACCTGTGCAACACATACACACACACACACACACACACACACACACACACACACACACACACACACATACACAATTTTTTTTTTGAGGCAAGATCTCACCATGTAGTCCAGGGTGGCCTGCGATTCTCGATCTACTGCCTCAGTCTCCAGGTACTATGTAGCTGTTACCTCCAGCTATGTGACTTTGATTTTCACTAGAGAAATGAGGTCTAAGAAGCCTTCCTTTAAAACTAGTGGGATTTGCCTGGTGTGGCCATGCATGCTTTTCATCCCAGCACTCAGGAGATAGAGGCAGGTTCATCTCTGTGAGTTAAAGGCCAGGCTGGTCTACAGAGTGAGTTTCAGGCCAGTCATGGCTACACATTAACACCCTAGGCTCAGAAAAATAAAGGAATACAGTGAGATTTTTTTTTTTTTTGAGACAGGGTTTCTCTGTGTAGCTCTGGCTGTCCTGGAACTCACTTTGTAGACCAGGCTGGCCTCGAACTCAGAAATCTGCCTGCCTCTGCCTCCCAAGTGCTGGGATTAAAGGCGTGCGCCACCACTGTCCAGCTACAGTGAGATTTTTATGACTGTTTCCATCAATGCAGTGAAAATGAGGCCCTATGATGGGAAGGCAATTTCAGTTGTCAACTGTCACATTGCCATTTCTTCTGATTTGAACCATTACCTCTCGGAGGGAGGGTCATTCAAACCAAGGAAGTAAATGAAACTGACAGGTTTGGGAAGTAGAAGTCTTGAGGAAGCTCCTGAAACCTGTGTTTAAAAACCCTTCCTCAAGGTTATGTAAATGCTAACAGGTACTTGGGAAGGGACTGTCCCACCGCCTGCAAGCTGTGGTCCACTGGGGATGCCAATGTTTGCTTTCGTTCTTTGACAGTTGCATGTATGTAACACATTTTAATTTTTCTCACCTGCCGTTATTCTCACCCAGCCTCACACCAAAACATTTTCCCACTTTCATGTCCTCTGTGTCTGCCCCATGGAGTTTAATTAGAGTTGCTTGCATGCCCATGCCTGGGAGGTTGTTTACCTCTAGAGACGCATGGGTAACTTACCGATGGCTATACCACTGAAGAAAGTGATACCCCTTCCCCTAGCCTTTAACTATCAGTAGTCCCTCTGGGCGCGGCTCATGAGCCTTTCCCTTTTCCATGATGAAATTTTGATAGGCCTCACTCTTGTGTAAGTAACCATAGCTACATGAGTTCATTGGTGCAACACCAATGTCATGTCAGGAAAGGCACCATTTGTAATGCACCTTCCCCTATCCTCTGACTCTTTATTCTTTCCATCTCCTCTCTCCTGTAATGCCTAGAATGGGGTGATGTAGATGACCCATTGTGATTATTTCAGAACTTTGAGCCATTAGAAATCCTTACATAACTGCTCCTTGTTGCAATAGCTTTTTAAATGAAGGTCAAGAGCAGCACTAATTCTATGCAAACTAAATATTTAGAAAGTGGTCTGACCATGTCCACTTAGCCAAATGAAAGCAGTGGGTTCCCCTATGATCTCCCTGCTACCAGCTCTTGATCACATGCACAGTACCAGGAATGTGTCCCAGCCTTTGGAGCAGGCCATGAAAACGGTTACCTGCAAAGCACCCATGCCTGGTAGGACAGATCCTACCAGGTCAGCTGATATTGTAACTCTTAGTATTCACAGCTAGGTAAGAGTGGTGGCAGCTTTCCACTCTCTGAAGTTTGCAATAGAATCTTCTAGCCAGCAGGAAGGAAGCATCCAGCTATTCCAGCCTGATTTCTCTAAGTCCTGTGACCAAAGTGTGGAGTATCTTCAGCAACAAGTCTTACTATCAAGTTCAGTTGGAAGCCAAGAGCAACAGCAGTAGAGTAGCATGTTACTATTTTGGGGCTTCTATAATCAACATATCATTGGGCAAGTATCCCATACCTGGCACTGGGATCTTTGTTAAATAACAAGGCTTTTGGGAGGAGCACTAGGGGATGCAGGTTTCCGTCACTCTCCATATTAGGGTGGGTGTTTTGGTGAGACAGCCATCTTTGAGCCATCCATATTCCTGTAGGATCCCTCACCTGCACTTCTAAATAAACTCAGTTTCACCCACGTAGACTTGGTTCTTTGGTGTGTTGTAGATAGCTTAGACAAACTACATAGGTGTCTCTCCATGAGAAATTACACATCAACTTGATGGGATCTAGAACCACCAAGAGAGATAAATGAATTTCTGGAATGAGTTAACTGAGGTTGGAAGACGCACCCTAAATGTGGGCCGTGCCATTCCAAAGGGCAAGCTGGGCACCAGCCTTCATGTTTCCCAACTGTATGTGCAATGTGACCAGGTGCTGCACATGCTTGCCGCCATGTCTCCTTAAACTGTGAACCAAGATAAACCCATGCATACATTGCTCTAGTTGGGTGCTTGTCAAACGAGCACCCCAGTGACTTTACAGGTTTCTTCCGATGCGGGCATGTTACATTCATGAACAGGTTGGAATTACTTTTTTAATTATTTTTTTTTTTGGGGGGGGGCTCACCGTTTACTAACCACTGCCCAGTGAGTTCTAGTTCTCTTTACTTGAGAAAGCAGCAGCTGGAGTGCTGCTATGGCAATGCAGCTGTTACACCTTCCACGCAGAGCTAACTAGGAAATATGTATGCAAACTATGCACACATTGGCATGCTATGTTGTCTCACAAATGCCGACAGATGGCCCTGCCTTTAAGTCTTGATTCAAATTTATTAGAAACTCATGAACACCAAGAACCAAAGATTTGGATCAAGGACAAATATTAAACTTTTCCTTCCCTTTGCCAGGAGTGGATCAGAGATGCAGTCCATAGTATCTCTGGCTTTTGGCAAGGTATTCAATCCTCACCCTGGAAATCTGTTCCCCCACCGTCAAGGAAACCCTAGATAAACTCTGCCTCTGCTTAGTCCCCACCGTCAAAGAAACCCTAGATAAACTCTGCCTCTGCTTAGTCCCCACCGTCAAAGAAACCCTAGATAAACTCTGCCTCTGCTTAGTCCCCTGTTGACTGTTGCCTAAGCAGAGGCAGCCACCCTCCTGGGTTTTTCCCTCCCAATAAATCTCATGTGAGGCTTGTTGTGCAGTGTGACTTTGTGGTCATCACTGGTTCCCAAATGCCAGGATACCTCCTACCCAAGCTTTTACACTTTCACTGGGGAAACCTCTCCCTCCTGGAGCAGAGCTGTAACACTTCTGTAGAGAGGCCCTTTACTTCAGATCTGCAACACTTAGTCACTATATCTTTTTTTTTTTTTTTTTTTTTGGTTTTTCAAGACAAGGTTTCTCTGTATAGCCCTGGCTGTCCTGGAACTCACTTTGTAGACCAGGCTGGCATCGAACTCAGAAATCCGCCTGCCTCTGCCTCCAGAGTGCTGGGATTAAAGGCGTGTGCCACCATGCCCGGCGTCACTATATCTTAATATTGGAGTGAAAGTTTGATTATTCAGTCTGTCCTCTAAGGACTTCCCTTCATCTAGGTAGCAGAAGGTCTCTACAGAGACTTTTGGTTATAGTGTTAGTATATAGATAGATCCTTCTATTAGATTTGAATTTTTTATTGCTTATCTCTTGTAGATGAGGTTTGCCTTGAACTCCATATAATCGAGGATGACTTTGAACTTCTGATCCTTCTGCATCTATCCTCTTTTTTAAATTAAGATTTATTTTATTTATTATATGTAAATACACTGTAGCTGTCTTCAGACACTCCAGAAGAGGGCGCCAGATCTCGTTACGGATGGTTGTAAGCCACCATGTGGATGCTAGGATTTGAACTTATCACCTTCAGAAGAGCAGTCGGGTGCTCTTACCCACTGAGCCATCTCACCAGCCCCCTGCATCTATCCTCTTAAGTGCTAGAAATGCTGGTGTGAGCCACCACTCCCAGTTTGAGACTGAACTCAGGTTTATCGGGCTATGTAGCAGGTCCTCTATGTACCAAGCCATCTCTTCAGCCTTTTACCACCACTTCCCACCCCCTTTTTGAGACAGGGTCTCACTATGTAGCTCTGGCTGTCCTGGAACTCACAATGTAGACCAGGCTGGTCTTGTACTCAAGAGATCTACCCGCTTTTGCCTCCTGAGTGCTGGGATTCAAGGCATGGCCACCATGTGTAGCTGTACTTTTTTTTTAATGACCAAAACCACTAGAAACAGACTCTTCGTGTATGGTTCCAGAGCTCTCACTGATGTCCAATAAATCCTGACTAATCCATCGACCAACCTCTCATTGAATCAAGGTGCTGAGGCAGCGTCAGAGTACTTACAGGTGCTGAGTACTTACAGCTCTTGACAGTTTTCCTGATGGATTCCACCAGTTTTTTCAGAGCTCTCTGCTCCATCAGACTGGCTTCAGCTCACTGCTTTCCCCAATAGTCCACCTCCAAGCTTGTGTCCCAAGCTGGTACTAACTCTACAACTCCAAAACAGAATGTGGCCATGGCAACTTCCCAGCCATGTTCTCAGAATGTTCTCAGTCTGGAAGATGCCATTCAGTACATACTGGATAAAGTCTGGATACTCTTAGGGCACTAAAACAGCTATTAGCAAACAAAGGAATCCAAGTGACCAAAACAGCTAGCACTGGTGTCCAGCTAACAATTCCACAGATGTTCATCACTTTCTGGCAGCTATCACAGTGCCACTGTTTGAAAGCTGTGCCATGTTTGCAAAATTCGTACAAAAATCACCCAAGAAAAAGGGCAGGTTTGGTGGAGGAGAGAAGGGATGTTGTTAACTTACTTATCTTCATAACCATGGAACTGACATAAGGACAACACCCCATACATATCCACCTTATGACTATCAGGAGACTGTTAGGATCACCAAACACCATGAGAGGTGTATCTCAATCCAGACTCTGAAAAAGACACAACATTCCACCAAATAACCTACTTTCCACCTTCTCTAGTCTGAAATGCCCTTCCACATTCAAGAAAAGTGACAAATGAGCCAATAGACTTTTCTGGCATTTGGATAAACATCAATTTTGAAAAGAAATTGTGGGGCTGGAGAGATGGCTCAGCGGTTAAGAACACTGACTTAGGTCCTGAGTTCAATTCCCAACAACCACATGGTTGCTCACAACCATCTGTAATGGGATCTGATGCCCTCTTCTGATATGTTTAAAAATAGCTACAGTGTACTCATATAATTAATAAATCTTTTTAAAAAAGAAAAAGAAATTGTGGGGAGGGGTGATAGAAGATATCCTTCAAACTTTTTACACCATACATTAGGTATCTTTAAGCAGGAAAATTTAAGAAGCCTCCTAAGAAACAAGTTGTTCTTATTACTAAAAGCCTGAGTGAGGGTAGGTGGGCAATGGTGGTACATGCATTTAATGCCAGCACTAAAGAGGCAGAGGCAGGCAGATCTCTGTGAGTTCCAGGCCAGCCTGGTCTACAGAGCAAGTTCCAGGATAGCCAAGGCTACACAGAGAAACCCTGCCTCAAAAAACAATAACAAAACAAAAGGGTGCAGTTACTTTGTGACCTGTTACCCAAAGGGAGATAAGAGCACAGCTATTTTAAGTAAAATAGCTATTTATTCAGCCTCTTTTCATGCCAAAATGTTCTGTGCATATTCCACTATAATTAGCATAACCTCTGAGACTGGCAAAACTGTCCATTGTTATATTTCACAACCAGATTATATAAAAGTGTAAAATGAAAGTGAGTTATCAAGTCCTTTTAACATTCCAAATCATCCAGCCAACTTGAAGCACAAAGTCTTAGAGAACACGACACAGAAGAGCAGTAATGTAGTTCTCACATAAGTTAACATGTCATAATCTGTTATTGATATACAAAGACAACAAACTTTTAAAACATGTGTTTACTAAGATTCTGGCAATAGCTTTATGTAACAAGATATAGCATACCAGGCCTGCCACTCAACTTGTTTGTGGTAAAGTCTCAGCTTCAATATGAAGCCGTTAAAAACAAAAAACAAAAGTCCTGCTTTTTACATGCTAAATATCTTGTAAGTGTGCCATTAAACATAGTTATGAACTTAAGACAGCAAGAGTTAGTTAAAAGCTAAACATTGCAGCCTAAACAAAATTTATACAAAACATAAAGTATCTATCACTGGCTATGTAAAAATCTCCTGACTGGTTAAAACTTGTATAACACATGCGCTTTAGAATTGTCAGCTATCAAGCTCAGAAAGTACCAGTGTCTACTAAACAATCCCTCTCCAAAGCCAAAGTGTAGTCAAAATGAATTCAAATGACGTAACACAATGTAACCCTAAAAACATTCAGTTATTATTGATGTGGAGGTAAATTCCAGAGCTTTGGGGGCTTTCTCATGCTGCAAAGGGCCGGGTATCTCTGGTTCATTCGAAGCAGCATACAACAAAGTCTAAGGATGTCATTAACCTCAGTCGGGCAGGACTGACGGTGCCCAGCTCTGTCCTCCCAGGAAGCATGGCTACTGTGTCCATAAAAGTAGGATGTGTGAGATCAAAGGCATGCTGTTCTGGTAGCTAAAGAGATAGCAAACCACCCCCTTTAAAAGCTCCTTCCCCAAGTAAATCAAAGTATACGTGGGGAAAAATTAAAATATACTTATCTACAGAGTAAGGATTCTGAAATATTAATGTAATCCCTACTTTGAAAATTTTTACTAGAGTCATCTCATTATTTCTGGTTACATCTTAAAAGATGGATCCAGATTCAGTTTCTGTTGATTTGTTCTTAAGTACTTCTAGTAAAAAATATTAGCTTTATTCCAAATATCTTAACCACTAGTATGACTGCAAAGTACTATCTCCCAGAGTCACCAAGCACTGGAAGAGGAAAAGGTGTTCAAGCAGCAGGCAACAATCATGGCCCTTCACACAGCGGAATCCAAGTGGCTACTGACTAGTCCAGGACAAGTCTAAGAACAAGGGAATTCATGCACGTTACTAAGTATGTTGCATTCTTCACAGTTGAGCTCCTTTGACATTGCACTCTCTAAGGGTCCTGGTCTTCCTGGACACTACGGCGAGTCTGAGCTTGAACTGGCGGCCTTCTTTTTCTTCTTCCTGCTGTGCTTCTTATGCTTTCTTCTCTTTTTGGCTTTGTCCTGTAAAGATAATTCCATGGCAGGCATTATTACCTCGCCCATTTAAAACCATGCCAGTTAAGAACCCCTTCACTTCCACACCTAAGCTACTTACTATAAACAAGCACAGATGCACGCATACTTAGGTAGGCCTTTCTAGAAAAGCCTCACCAACCACAAGTATGGAGACGAGGCACTCTTGCTGGGTCTCGAAGACAGGGAAAAAAACCTCTAGAGTCAATGGTACATTAGCAGCTCCCAAGAGAAACCTCTACAGAAAAGACTCTACTGGATAATGCTACCAATTGCTACATCTCATGTTATACAGTTTCTAAAGGAAAGCTCTGATGCAGGAAAGACACATGCAGCAAGGCACACCTGCTTTATTGAAATGGCAGGTTTTTAAGGACACAATATGTTTAAGTAGGAACACTATATTAGTTATTAATACAAATTCATTAATATAAAATAATGATATACTGAAAAGTATATTTTAATAAAATGTGGTTTTTTATTTTTATGCTACTGCTACAGAAGAATTTTGCAGTTTGCCCGCTTGGGGTACTGTTGAAGATGGAGCCACAGCTGTGTGCATAGTAAATACTCTTACCACCAAGCCCCTGAGAGCTTTCTGTTTAAAAGCACACACTTCACAAAGAAGCCAAAGAGCTTCAATTTGAGCACTTATCTACTGTAGTGCTGGCATAGGAAGCACCCACCACAAGCATATTCCCACTGAGTTTCATCTACAGGCCCATGGGGTGGCCTTCTTTAGCTACTCACTCCATTCTCCACATATATACTTCTCCTATTTCATACTCTATTCATTGCATCTTGAAGAACTAGACTGTGCTAGTGGAGATGCTGGTAACAAACATACAGCACTATAAAGGACAGGAGTGCTAAAGTCTACACTAGACCTAGCTAAATAGTTTTCCAATCAATCAATCAATCAATCAATCAATCAATCAATCAATCAATCAATCTACAGCCCAAAACAGCCACCCAAATTATTTTCTCACTCAGAAAAAAATTTCATGTAACTGTGGTCACAAAATACAAAAAGAGATTCAGAATCATGCATATCCAAGTAAAGCTGGTGTTTCAGAGGCAGCCCTTATATTAAGAGTTATAAAGTTCTAGGACATGGTTAACCTGGACATACAAATGAAAATAATGTCCTCATTCTTTCTTTTACCTCTCAAGAAAGTGCCTGCAAAGGCCACTTCCGACACTCAGACAGAGGACCCTTACAATACTTCACAGAAATGGTCTGGACTATTCTCTGAAGGTTATCAGCTATTTTCTTTTTTTGGCCTGCTTCTCATTTGTATCTATTCCCTTCCCTTAAGCCCCATTCTTTCCCTTCCTATCTATCACTTCGCATAACGGCAGGGCTGTTTTTAAATGACTATGGTAATTAGTTACCCATTCCATGTTACCACTTGCAGTATACTCCTCATTGCAGCTAATATTTTTAGAAGTCTTTTATTATTCTAGGTTTGGCTTTTAAAAGACTGAGATAATCACCACATTTTATTATAGCTTAAGAAAGGTAACTAGTGGCTGGAGATTTGGATCAGTGGTTAAGAGCACTTGCTATTCCTGCAAAGGGCCTGTAATAGCCAAAATAAACTCAAGACTGCCCAGTACCTTCCCCCTCAAAAGGACTTTCCAAACTGTACTAGCAGGCCAAGTGCAGAGCCAGATAAAAAAGCTGGCTAAACATAGAAACATAGTTTAAAAAAACTATGTTTTTTAAACATGGTCAAAAACAAGATTAACAATCCCCTTGCCCCGCCTTACTCTAAAAAAAACCCCACAAGAACAGTCCAAATTAAGAGTCACCCTATACAAACCAACCAATGTCCAAAAAGGTTATTGGCTACACCAATTAAAATGAGCCAAACTACCCTGGTGCCTATATCCGGCCCTTACAAAGGTATAAACAGTGTGTTCTTTCTTTGTTCAGGGTCTCTCCTCTGGTCTGAGTGCTGAGCGGGGGTTCCCTAACATGTTGGATCAATAAAAATCCTCATGCGTTTTGCCATGATGGCAGTCTCTGTGCTCTTTGTGGATGAGGGTCTTTTATAGGAAAACTCTAGTCACAGAGGATCCCATGCTTCTCCACACTCCATGACACACATGTGTATACCCTCAGGCAAGCCTTGTACAAGGAAAAGTAAAATGCAAAGACAAATATAAGTTGGAACATATATATGTGGGTGTTTAAATATGTAAATTATGTCATTTTCTAATTATATTTTTATTTATTTTGTGTGTTTTGCTGCACACAGAGGTCAGAGGACAACTAGTATCTCAGAGTTCAAACTCAGGTTGTCAGTAAGTTCCTGTACACACTGAGCCATTTCATCAGCCCCTTGAACTCCTATTTCTTTTCTTTTTCCACCCCCTTCAAAATAAGGTCTCACTGTAGCTTTGCCTGTCCTGGAACTCACTATGTCAACCAGGCTAGTCTTGAACTCAGAGAGCCTCTGCCTCTGCTTCCTGAGTCTTGGGAATAAAGGTGTGTACCACTCCGCCCAGCTCTGAACTTCTATTTTTAACAGTAAGATACTGTAAGGGGCCTGGGATGCTTGCTTCCCTTCCTAAGCCACCTGGATTTTCTCCTACTCAGTAAGCAAAGGTGACAGACATCACATCTCCCCAGTACTGAATCCTTTCATTAATGAACAGTGGGAATGCTGTTGTCTATAAGAAAATAAGATACTTGCTGTTGTTCTCTCCCGCTCTTCACCGCTTTTCTTCTTTTTTGCTTGTACCTACAAAGTTGAAATTTTTGTGAACAAAAGACAAACATGGAATTTGTACTTAGTGCATTTTAATCTTATATGCCCAAGTCATATATGTAGAAATTTTTGATTATAAAATCACATTTTTATGACTCCTGTTATGTATCAATAAAGTTTCAAAAATAAGAACAAAGCACCAAACATAACTTAAGATTTTAAATGTCTCTAAGAGCTGCCTTTTAGCATCCAAGCCAAGCCATGGGAGCTGGGGAAGGTGTCGTGACCTCTAGGATAAGCAGACAGCGCCTGGGTCTGAGCTTCAGCTTAGCCCTCTCAGTGTTCTACACTGCCAAACACGGACACTATTCTCTATAGAGAGAGCAGCGTGTTAAAATTCTTATATTTCCTTCTAATCTTTTAAAGGGTGGTACACTGAATTGAAATTAAATCCAAAGTTGCCAGAGCCCTGCATATTAAATGTTAACTACAAATATATTTTGTTGAGCTTTCCTTATTGTATACTGGATAAATGTTAAATACAACAGTCCTAGAAGTTAATAACTGCCCAAGTATCCAGTTGTCTGACATACCTGTTAGATAACTACAAGACAAACACATAAACATGTCATGACAATCTAAGGGAGAATAAGGATTAAAGGAACAGACACAAACAGTAGACACTGTTTGCTTGCAACTGGGTGGCAGCTCTGAGAGCTTGTCTCCATTGTCTACCATTCTGGAACACAACTGGTGGCAAAGATTTCTGCAGGCCACCTCTGAGGTGCCATCCAGCCTGAACGGAAGGTTCTGTCTCCTGAGATTATCACACGCAGGCACTCACATAATCAAACACAATCTCGTCAGATTATACACTGGCATTTACTTTGGTTTCTTCTATTAGGGGACAGTTAGTGTATCTAGTTTATATTAGCTATGAGTTTCACTTCAAAGAGTATAAAAACTTCAACGATGAGACAGATGGGGTAGCAGGTGTGACAGGTCCGAGGGCCATCAACACAGACCAAAACCAAAGAAGTAACAAGGAGACTGGCACAAGCAAATAAGGAAGGTACACATGTGAGAGAGCAGGGAGCTAAGGGACAGAGTAGACAGACAGCTGGGCAAGATGGATGCCAAAGGACAGAAGCCCAGAGAAGCAAGACCCAGGAAATCAGCTCCTTTGGCAATGCCCAGACTGCATTAAAGACAAAAGACAAACTGCACATGTGATCCTTCTTTTGACTTTAACCATGGCTGGATCTCAGTCGACTACATTATATATAGCTTCTTTCTGACATCGGAAAGGCATGCAGGAACATGGTTAATGATCCAAGCGACAGTCACTTCTTCCTTCTGGAAAACTTAACCCTTCCTCTGAAAGCCCTGCTTGTTTTTACTCACCTCTCCACAGTCTGCCTCTGACAGCGACTCAGAAGACGACGGTTTATCTTCGTACATCTTTCTCTTTTTGCTGAGTCCTTTAGTGTCCTACAAAAAGAAATAGATGTATCCTGATGTATCCTGATTTTAAGAAATAATACTCTGCCAAGTAAACTTTACAGCTCCCTTCCAAACTGTAAGGTTTAAGTTGTGTGTGTATCTACTTGTTAGCTCATGTGTGCATGTGCAACAGTCAGAGAGTAACGCTGGAAGTCTATTCTCTCCTGAAACTCTGTGCGACTCAAGACTCAATTCAGACTGTGAAATCTACACCAAAGGCTTCAACTGAGCCATCATGAAAGCTCCTGAGTTACATTTAATAATTCTATTAAAAATCACCCATTTTTTTAATTTAGAAATTTCTGAAAATGGTGACAATTACCAGGATTTCAGTTTTAATTCTACTAAAGCAATGCTTTTATTTAGTAAATTGCAGCAACTCCATATCCATTTAAATCACTGGCTCTCACACTGGGCGTCCAACCCCTTTCAGGGGAAGTCATCAGAAGACACAAATATTTATATTATGATCTATAACAGTAACAAAATTACAGTTATGAAGTAGCAGTGAAAATAATTTTATGGTTGGGGTCACAACAATATGGGGAACTGTACTAAAGGGTCACAGCATTAGGAAGACTGAGAACCACTGCTTTAGAAAATAATGTCTTCATTTCCTTAAATTAACAGATAACAATTTTTAGGTCATAAGAAGCCAAGATGACGAAGAGCTAGGTCTTCTGTATTTTAATCCTTTTGTTTCTACTCGGGGTTTCACCAGAAAAGAAAAACAGTGAGTAAGATTTAAAAGAATGGGACTGGTGAGATGGCTCAGCGGGTAAGAGCACCTGCTCATCTGAAGGTGATGAGTTCAAATCCCAGCAACCACATGGTGGCTTACAACCACAGGTAATGAGATCTGACACCCTCCTCTGGTGCGTCTGAAGTCAGCTACAGCGTACTTATGAATAATAATAATAAACGAATCCTTGGACCAGAGGGTGCGGGGCCGACCGGAACGAGGGAAAAAAAAAAGATTTAAAAGAATGCCTATATAATAATAACACAGGTGGCCGGGCGTGGTGGCGCACGCCTTTAATCCCAGCACTCGGGAGGCAGAGGCAGGTGGATTTCTGAGTTCGAGGCCAGCCTGGTCTACAGAGTTCCAGGACAGCCAGGGCTACACAGAGAAACCCTGTCTCAAACCTCCCCCCCCCAAAAAAAAAATAATAATAACACAGGTATGTTTAGGGCTGGCTGGAGTGAGCAGGGTCAACCAGAACGAGGAAAAAAAAAGATTTAAAAGAATGCCTGTATAATAACACAGGTTATGTTTAGAGTATTATATTTTTAAAGATTTATTTTAAGTGCATGGGTGCATGCCTGCGTTGCACATGTGCACACATGTGCAGGTATCCATGGAGGCAGAAAGAGTCAGATCCCTGGAGCTGGAGCTCTACGTACTTGTTAGCCACGCTATGTGGGTGCTGTGAAACTCAGGTCCTATGAAGAGAAGCAAATACACTTAACCACTATGCCATCTCTCTAACTCCTACATTCACATCTTGAAAACATCCTGATTTGGGACAGCAAAATGGCTCAGAATGTAAAGACCAGAAACTCACATAAAGGTAGGAGAGAATCCACTTCACAAAGCTGTTTTCTGATCTACATACACACCACAGTACACAGTATCATTCCCCCATATCATGTGCACATATGCATGTGCATATACACACTAAAATTTTTTTTTCCTCGTTCCGGTCAACCCTACTCGCTCTGGTCTGCCGCACTCATTCTGGCCGGCCCGCTCGCTCCGGTAGGCTCCGGTCGGCCAGTCGGCCAGCCCCGCTCTCTCTGGTCCAAGGATTCATTTATTATTATTCATAAGTACTATGGCTGACTTCAGACATACCAGAGGAGGGCATCAGATCTCATTACGGGTGGTTGTAAGCCACCACGTGGTTGCTGGGATTTGAACTCATTACCTTTGGGAGAGCAGTCAGGTACTCTTACCCGCTGAGCCATCTCAACAGCCCTAAAAGTTTTTTATAATGTACTTAAGGACTTAAGTAGATTTTTTTTTTTTTTGGTTTTTCGAGACAGGGTTTCTCTGTATAGCCCTGGCTGTCCTGGAACTCACTTTGTAGACCAGGCTGGCCTCGAACCCAGAAATCCGCCTGCCTCTGCCGCCCGAGTGCTGGGATTAAAGGCATGCGCCACCACGCCCGGCCCTTAAGTAGACATTTTAAGAACTAAAAATTATGCAAACACCTATTATAGCCAACTGTTCAGAAATGTAAATTGATGACAAACATTTTGTGAGCAAAATGTTTAACTAAATTAAATATATCTACATTCTGGGAACCTAGAAATTACAGTGCTAGATATGCATTAAAAAATTAAGAAGAACACATAGGAACAAAAATAGCTAAGAAATGCTAGTGTGGAAGACCCAGGTTCAGTGAGCAGCACCTACATAGTGGCTTACAACTGCCAGCAATTCCAGTTATGGAGTTTCTAATACGCTCTTCTGGCCATCGTGGGCACCAAGCATGTACATGGCGGTGTACACATACAAGCAATACACTTAAACACATAAAAATAAATACAATCTTTAAAGTTAAGGGAGAAATATGCACTGCAGCAGTTTGTATTGCTGAAATCTGTAACTAACCGGTGGCTAGGGAGCTGGCTCAGTGGTTAAGAGCCTTTACTGCTCATACAGAGGACCCACGCTCGGTTGCCACTACCCATTACAGGCAACTCACAACTCCAGTTCCAGGAGATCCTTTATCCTCCACTGGCCTCCACGGGCACACACAGTGCACACAAACTCATGCAGACAGATATACAATTAAATATATCTATACATCTTAAAAAGTGAAAATAAGCTGGGCAGTGGTGGCATACACCTTTAATCCCAGCACTTGGAAGGCAGAGGCAGCTGGATCTCTTGAGTTCTGGGCCAGCCTGGTCTACAGAGTTAAGTTCCAGGACAGCTAGGGTGACACGGAGAAACCCTGTCTCAAAAAAACAAAACAAAACAACTGAAAATAATCTAGAGAAATAAGTAAATGGATTATTGTAAACAAAAGAAATAAACTTGAAAATATCAAGGATGTCATTAGTAATGCTGAATAAAAAAGCTAGTTCCTTGCCTCTATTATTTTTTTTTAGGTTATTATTTTTTTTTTTTTTGAGACAGGGTTTCTCTTTATAGCCCTGGCTGTGCTGGAATTCACTTTGTAGACCAGGCTGGCCTCGAACTCAGAAATCCGCCTGCCTCTGCCTCCCAAGTGCAGGGATTAAAGGCGTGCGTCACCATGCCCGGCAATACCAAATATTATTATGAATATTAATTCTAGCCAGTATGAGGATGGCTGTTCTGAGTATGTGTATCTGTGTATATGTATGAGATTCTATATGTCATATTTGAAGTATTTAAAAATCATAATACAGCTGTTTCAGATTTTCACTATGTATTTCAAAGTTTTAGTTGCACATATACTTTTCTGAAACATGAAAGCAACCATTATTTTATAATGGCTCTGACTATCAGGAAATAATCATACTATACATCAATTAGCATTAATAATAGAAAAGGCCTAGAGGGAATCATGCAGCCACAGCCACAGCTGCTGAGGAGACCCCAGGAATCTGAGGCTAGCCTGGACAACACAGTGAACCCCCATCTCATAAATAAATTCATTAATGTGACATGTCATAAGAACAAAAGAAATCCCTGACATGAAAAGTGACACACATCATTGGCCCCCCCCCCCCCATCTTGTTTTTGTGAGACAGGGTCTCTCTGTGTATCCCTGGCTGTTCTGGAACTCACTCTGTAGACCAGGTTGGCCTCTAACTCCATCTGCCTCTGCCTTCCAACTACTGGGATTAAAGGCATGCACCACCACTGCCTGGCCAAAGCCTACAGCACCTAGTATTCCTATGTGGTCTCCCATCCAATTACTAACCAGGCCTGACCCTGCTTAGCTTCAGAGATCAGATGAGATCTGGCACGTTCAGGATAAGTTGTAGACTCATCTCTTAAAGTTATTAAGTGCTGTATGACAGCCTACCTCAAGACAATGTAAAAATAGTTACCTTTTCTCTTTCAGTTACATCCTTGGACTTCTTTTTCTTCTTTGAACCATCCTAAACAAATATAAGTAACTTTTAAATGTAGAAAATACAATGTAAGTAAGTATAGCCCTTCCAAAAATTATTTGACTTCATGACTAATAAAAATTTACTTTAGTATCAGCATTTTATTCTGAAAATAAAAGATCAACCTATTTTATGTATATCTGCACATAAGACAACAGGCCTTTTCTCTTATGTCACTGAATAAAACCTATGTTCCCCTAAAACAATACCCATGTGTTTACTTTAAAATAGGGCTTTATGCCACTGCCTTTTGTCTCTGGTGGCCTCGTTCACTGTAGGTCTATAATCCACGTCGTTTTTTGCCATCCACCAATCTGACTAGCCTACAGCCCTTATCAGGAATTCTATGTTATTCCTTTAGGTCTAGTGATTAACCTCTATTAAAAACCTCATCCATGAGCTGAAAGGATTAAATGAATTAACCCTCACCCAGCAGGCTTTTCATGAACACTACACTAGCTATCACCATCATCGGACTGCTGCCTCAAAGACACAGGAGATAACTGACAGTCTCTGAGGACTTTCTACACAAGAAATCTTCCTGGGGTGAGTGAAGCTCTTTTACAAACCAGAACAGGACCTTTAGTTTCCTGAGGCCCCAGTGTTCTATGGGTGTCCTTTCTCTCTCATTTGGTATTGAGGACTGAACCCAGGGTCTCTCTCATGAATACCGGGCAAGCTGCCTATCACATTTTTCCAACAGGAATATACAAATGTTTATTAAGGAAGGTGCCGGTACTGCATGCTGTCTACCACTCAATACAGACCTGGCAACTGGAATCAACATTTTATAAACCACATCACACTTTTTAAAAAGACTGTTAGTACAGAAAAAATTTAGGTTAAAAAAAAAAAAAAAGAAAGCATACTGGGCTAGGCATCAAAAAGTAATTAGCTCAACTTCCAATGTGGGTTTTTTTGTTTTGTTTTGTTTTGCCTAGAATTATAAATATTATTTTGAAAACAGAGGAACACTATCATGGAGATTTGGGAACATAGAAACATGCATATGAAGAAGGTACCTGCAGATAAAAAGATGCTACATGTACAATATTAAATACACCAGTCGATTGGTGCAGAACCTCAAAGTACAAAAGTCAAATGTGGCTGGGCGTGGTGCACCCCATTAATCCCAGCCCTCGGGATGCAGAGGAAGGCAGTCTCTGTGAGTTTGAGGCCATCCTGATCTAGGTCTATTACAGAAAAACCCTGTCTCAAAAAACCAAAGCTGAAATCAAATATGCTCTTTCTAACTGGAGTGACGCTAGACAGAACTAGCAGACAGAACACGGGCACGTCTTCCTTTCAGCAGTCCAGCGCTGAATCTCACCTTGCTGTCTGAATCGGAATCCGACCCCGAGGTCTCAGGAGATTTATGGCAACGGCTCTTCTTTTTCTTCCTTCTTTTTGTTTGTTTTTTATCCTACACAAAACATTTTTAGAAGCATTTGCTTTCTGTTTCAGAATATAATTTACCCGTTTAACTAATATAAATGTAGTAATGACCAGAGCATAATGAAGGGACCAGCTTATAAACACATTTTTCTCAATTCATATTTATAATGTAACGTAATACTTTTCTATTTAGAGTCAAGTGGTCTGAATTATATGTTTGTAATTCCACCCAATGAGTCAAAAGCATTTTAGAATTAAAAAAAAAAACTATTAAGTGAACAAAGCAAACTTAAAAATAATATACAACAATATTTAAACTCTCATCTCATTATTCATATATAGGTACTCTAAGTTATGAATAATGATATGAAATAAAAAAGTCAACATGTCTAGCAGCAATTTCACAACACAGGAGTCCCTCTGACATTCAAGTAGGTACCAACTACTTCCAAAGAATCACAGCAAATCTTACCTCATCTTCGGAATCTGAAGAGCTGCTGGAAGAATCAGAGCTCGATGAAGAAGAAGATGAATACTTGACCAAGCACAAAACAATTAAAGCTTGTGAGATGCAGGAATTGGTTTCTTTTACTAAGTCTCTCAAGCACTTAGTGAAATCAATCTAGTGTCTAAGAAACAGATGCCACATTCATAGGATTTAGAAGCTAAAATATAAAAGTCACCTCCTTCCCCCCAAAGCTCAACAATGCAGCATGTGCCGCCATGAGCAACACTGTCCTCTGGAGCAGCAGCAGAGACGTTACTAGGCTATGAGGACGCTCATTACTATGAGGCTATGAGGACGCTGACGCTTCTTTCATGTCACAGAGAGAGAATATCACCACCCGTCACAGCCAGAGGACCTCTGGGCTGCGTGATGAATCCACAATCTAAGTTAGCATTAGCATAGAAGGAAAACCCAATCATTCTTACTTTATAGGCCCTTAGCTGTAACATTTAGAAAATAGAAAACTTTTGCTCACCCTACCAGATTTCTTCTTTTCTTTTTTCTTTTTCTAAATAGAAAAAACCACAAGCTTGAATAAGTGGATGTGTTTCGAAAATGAATTAATACATCATTATGAACCAATGATAAAAGTGACAATAAACAAAAAGTGATGTTACCTGTCTTTTTTTGGATGAGCTCTCACTTCCACTTAATAATTTTTCTCTATGTTTTTCTAGTTCTTTCTTCCAATTCTGCAAAAAGGTTAAAAGGAAGACAGGGTTACAAGTCACCGAGCCATCTCCACTCTCTATCACCACTCACCTACCTCAGCTTGCTCTTTTTAACAAAACATACACTTATTTTCACCTGTGTACATGTCTGTGCAAGATGTGCTTTCTCTGTGTAGCGCTGGATGTCCTGGAACTTGCTTTGTAGACCAGGTTATCCTCAAACTCAGATATCCAATCTGCTTCTACCTTCTGACAGCTGGGATTAAAGGTGTGTGCAACCACACCTGGGCTTTAAAACAATTTTGATAAAAAAGTGTATGTTTATAGTGGGTGGGCATGACGCATACATGGGTGTAAGTATGCTATGGTACATGTGTGGAAGTCAGAGGACAACTACAGGTGGTTCTCAACTTCCATGTTTATGTAGTTCTGAAGACTAAACTCAGATCACCAGGCTTTCAAGCAAGTGCCTTTACTGAGTTCTTCTCTTATTTTCATAAGAAAGTATTCATTTACTCACAAACCTGCCTTCAAATATTTAACAGTAATATTCATAAAATATAGACCCCCTTAATGACTAAAGTACAATGATCAAATTCTTGGCTTATTAAAGTGAAATATAAAATAGATTCCATTTTTATTATAAGGAAAAGATCAGTCTATTTCTTTAAGAAATACTATTTACAAACCTCATTCATTTTTTCTTCAAACTCAGCCAAAGCCTTGGAGCCCTTCTTTTTCTTTTCCAGCTGTTCCTTGACTTCCTCCCTTAGAAACAGAGTGATAAATACAATGTAAGTGGGCAAATATAGACAGGATGGCATTTTTCAAATATTATTTTAATATTGTAAGACTCCCTTTCATATTGATAGTTAGAATTTCTTTGTTCATAATCATGTAAATAATCATAATAAGGCCCCCTGGATGATATTAATCACTCCTCGTCTAACTCTAGATTGCTTAAATATTATTTTGATTGATTCTCACAACAACCTAACAGGTACTTAACTTTACAGCATTACTTAAGTTCTAAGACAGTAAGATATCTCAGGCCATAACTGTAAGCTCTAACATGAGCCAAGTCAACTCTATCTTGGTCAACTGCTATATTCTACTAGTAAGACCATGATATAAAAAACTTGACATGCATGTAGAAGGCTTGAAACTCCCTACCTTTTAGGACCACTGTTCTAAGGTGGGCATCTTGGAACTGGATTTTGGAGAAGTCTTGCCATTCCCACATTAAGTACAGCTAATTTTGCCTAAACTCTGTATGTGTGAAGACATAGTATAACTTAGGCTGAATATCTTCTTTATTTCCAGGAATGTGGAATTTGAGGATGTGACAGCAGAGGCTGACTAACCAAATGCCTAAAGATAACCACCTGCTGGGCTGGCAATGTCCTACATACGTGCTGTCACAACTCCCTGCTAAGATCTAAGTGTAACTTGTGTGAGTCTACTAGGAAGAGCCTTGAAAGCCTTGCCTGGTCTCTTCAACAGTACCTTTGTGTGGAAACTACAACGGGGGCTGGGGAAGAGGGGGGAGGGAGGATAGCCCACGTCTGGCCAGAGTTCCTCCTATGCTCTGGGCAGGCAGGTGCAGGAGGGCTGTTAGACGCTTTCCACTGGGCCCCAGGTGGGCATCTAAGCCACTGACCCATTCGACAGGGGTGGGGTTGGGGGTGGATAAGGGACAGGGTGTAACCCTGGGGTTATGGGAGAGAGGGCATAGAGAAGAGAGGTTCCCACACAGGCACAGCCTTGATGAGCAGACTGTCTATGGTTTTAGAGCTTTATTGTAGAAAGGCAGGGGGAAAGAGAGAAGGTAAAAGAGAGAGAAAGGCTGGCCATGGCCAAGAGGAAAGGGGGAAAAAGAGAGAGAGAGAAGAAAGGCTAGAGAATGAGAGGGAGAGAGGGGAAGACAGAGGAGAGAGAAGAGGAGGGAGTAAGAGAAGAAAGGAGTGAGAGAGCAAGGAGGGGCCAAACAGCCCCTCTTAGGGTGTGGGTTATCTTTACTGCTGCTAGGTAACTGGGGAGGAGTTTAGCCTGAAGGTCAGAAGCTTGGGACATTGCCTACATGACTACTGACCATGCTTCTCTTATGGGGGATGTGGGGGGTAGTAACTTCGACAGGAGCCAGGGTTCCAGGAGACATGAGGGAACTCCTTCCGTCCCATGTAGATGAATTGTCACCACTGGTTCCTGTATATTGTAAGCCACAGCCTGTGCTTTCTTGTAGCACTTTTAGCCTTTCTGGTTTCACAGTGAGGTCTTTGATTCATCTAGAAGCAATTTTTGTTAGGGTAATATTTTAAAGTAACAATTAACATGTGCTTTGTTTTGCACACATGATTCACATGCATAAACAACATAGACACCGGTCCCGGGGTTGAAGATCTCAGGCTGACTGGAGACCAGCCTGTGTACAGCCCAATGCCCACACCTTTGGTTGCCATTAGCAAGATTATCTGCCGAGACTCCTGCGAGTGCTTCTATGAATTACCCACCTATGGGTTGTCACAGGCAAAACACCTGTTTGAGCATTTCCCCTTTAAATTCCATCCCTCTTAACATGTTAAGGCGAAAGTAACACTTTATTTTGGGAACATTTCTAGAATGCTGCAGTGGTTAAGAACAAGACTTAAGCACACTATTAGGAGGTGGGCAGTGAACTGTAAGGGACTCCCTATAACATATGATAAGCATCAACTACAGTGGCCTGGATCTAAGGGTACCCTACAGCTGCTAAGATGTCACTTCAGGACAGTGGTAACAGTAAGGATAGAGTATTAAATAACAGTACCTGTACCTGTGACATCCCAGGAGCTGGGAGCAACACTGTACACACGCCTGTTACCCCGCCCTGACCTCTAAGTGAATTTCAATGAAGGACACAATCACTGCCACTGCTTATCTTAAAATTACACATCGCAGACTCTGCAAGGTTAAGCAAGACATTTTAGAGGCTAGGGAAGAAAGGGACAGGAAAGGTTTCCTCAAAGTGCTTTAGCTGTGCCAATTGTCCAGGGATTGAGACCAAGAATCGACAGCTATGCTGGTACACGTCTGTAGAGCAGAGGAAACAGCTGAGTGAAAAGTGAGACTCTGTCAGCTGTATTTTTGACAGAGGATCAATATCCAGATATACAAAGAAATTCAAAAAACTAGGAAACAAACAAGATAAAAAAGGGAGGGGTGCCACACAGGTAATACTACTACCTGAAGGAGCCATAGAGTATATAATGAAACCCCGAGTGCCAGGCGTGAGCCTCGGGGACCTGAGAGACTACTAAAAGAATGCAGGTCATTGCTTTTGCCTTTGGTTGCCTCCCAGAACTTGAAGGTAAGACTCTGCCACTGAGGACTGATCACACACTTCTAACAGAGGACTGGGTGATATGGAGCTGGAACTGACCTGGGAGACTTCTTTCTGGGGCCTGGCTCTCACAGTATCTGAAGGTGCTCCCCCAAGGGAGAAAAGGCAGTGGTAAAGCCCATGGACCACAATGATCAGAGGGCATCTCCTACTGGTCCAAGAGGGGCACCTTTAGCGTGGAGGTCGCCACTAGCTGTCTAATTGGACTTAAGGCCCATGTAGGAGGGAATTCATAATACTGCAAACATAGCTAATATCTTGTGGCTGTTAAGGTCACAGACTCTGTAGGAGAACTGAGTACTGCCATTTTCCTAATCCAATAAAATTTCTAACTACATTCTACATACGTGCCCTTATATCCAGATAAGGGTAGCTCTCACCCTCAACAATGCAACCTCTACCCTTAAGGCTTGGGGAAAATTATAGAAGAGTAGCAGAAAGATTTTAAGAGCCAAAGGACCAGGATGTCTACTGAGAGATAGTAGTGTTTTCCAGACATGACAAGGAAGCTGCCCCCATGAAATCAACAATATAGTTGCCTAAATAAGATTTTCATAATGAAAACTCAGGAAGCCAAGCCAACTTGAATGAGGAGGCTACAGATACCCTGAGGGTAGAGGTAGAAAATGAGCATGAGTCAGTTTTCCTTAGGGATGAACTTCCTGATAGGTCACCCAATCCCAAGGGGCCAGCCCTGAACACATGTGCATATGAGCAATACAAAATGAATTCAATTCAGTAGGGTGCACATGTGTTTAACAAGATGAAAAAAGGTCCAAATTTGAGAAAGAGTAGAAAGGGAAAACAGAAAGCTGGAGGGGGAAGAGAGAAGAATGAAAATTATGTAAATACAATACTCATGTATAAAACTCCAGAAAATCACGTGTCATTTGGCAAGTGCTCAACAATCAATAAAGGCAGCAACGTTAAAGTTATAAACAAGAAAACTGAGAAATACCAGGTAGGCCTTGGTCGATTGAGATAATCCTGGATTGTTGGTCCTGAGGACTGGATTGGACCCCTTGACCGAGCCATCGCTATCGGATTCATGTAGGCCTTAAGAAAGAAACAAGAATTAATTCCATTAAAATAGCCACTAAGAAGAGTCACTTATATCTAGTAGCATTGTTATAAATGAGTACTATATCCAACTAACTAACTAACCTAACTAATCAAGTTATTACAAAGCCAATGTAACCTACAAAGCCCTGAATGTTTGTGGATAAGTAGTTCTTCCATGTAACACATCTGATGAATAATGTTCCTCTTGCCTAGTAACCTGTGAGTGTGAGTACACACACCATGCTCACTACCAAAGAAAAGAAAATGCTCTAACTTACTGTTACTTCTCCTACTCCACAAAGTACTGTGTCAATTTTATTCTCAAATTAACATCAAAATTAAATGATAATCAATAACAAAAATAAGGACTTCATAAAATGAGGTCAATCATAGTGACACATACCTGCAATTCTAGCACTTTGGAGCTAGAAGCAGGAAGGTAAGGAGCAGCTACATGATATTTTATCTCAAAACAAACCAAAACACAAAATAATTTTTTAAAAATTTAAAATGTGTATGGGTGATTTGCCTGTATGTTTGTTTACATCAAGTACATACTGTACCTGTGGAGATCATAACCAGATCCCCTGGAAATGGAGTTACAGATGGTTTTGAGTCACTGCAGGAAATCTAGGCCCCCTAGAAAAACAGCCAATGTTCTTAACACCTAAGCCATTTTCTCCAGACTTCCACCAAAATTTAAAATGTGCAAGAAAGGACATTACTAACCAAAAAAAAGACAACAACCCGCAGATTGAAAAACCATCTGCAAACTACAAGAGAATAATGCCCAGGGTATATAAAAAAGTCACTACCACCCAACAACAAAACCCCTAATCATCTAATTTAAAACTGAGCAAAGGACTTAGAATATTCTTCCAAAGTTACACTGACAATGGCCAAAAACACATGAAAGAATATTCAGTGTCACTAGGAAAGCTATTATCAAAACCCAGAAAATCACAAGGACTGAAAATCACTAGAAATGGTTTGAAGAAATTGGGACCCTTGGTACACTGTTGGTGGAAGTATAAAATGGAATAGCTGTTGTAGAAAATAACTTGGATGCACCTCAAAAAGTTAAGCATAGAATCGCCACATGACCCTCCAGCTGCCACATCCAGGTTCTACATGTACCCAAAAGAATGCAAAGCAGACTAATGGAACACAAAACTAATATCCATCCATGGATGACTAGATAAACAGTGGGGGATTAGGTAAAGATTTTTTTTTTTCAATGCCTTCTCTGACCAAGCAGCCAGAAGCCTTTTGCTGGCTAGGTTGGTTAACTCTTTGTGAACCAGAAAGGAAGGAAAAGAAAAGAATTAAAGTCATTTACCCAGACAAATATGGGAAACCACTCAATTTCTAAAGAACCAAATTCTAATCCTGATCCCTCCATTTGTACTTTCTGAGTAAAGAGATGACAGACATGAACCAGATCTAATTTTCCATGGTGCTGGGAATCACACTCAAGGCTCTATACCTGCTTGGCAAGCACTCTATCAACCGAGCTATATCCTATTCCATGCACAAGAAATCAATAAAAAAAATGATGCTCTCTCTGTATTTTACAGTAGAGTAGGATAAGTACACATTTCAGAGACTCCCTCCCCCAAAACACTGATGTAAAATAAAGCAAATGTTTCTTTGTTTAGTGTGGCTTCAGGCAAAGATGTTGATTTTCTAAAATCTGCTGCAGATACAGAATCTGTTTTGTTTTGAGGCAGGCTCTCCCTCCCTAAGCAGCTGCAGGCTGTCCAGGAACTCTGAGTGATCTTGCCTCATCTGATGATTACAACCATGCACCACCATACCAGGCTCAGTTTCATCCTCTGGATCTTCATACTCAGTTTCCCCAAACTTAATTCAAGTTGATAAACTCTTCTTTCTTCCCTCTATCTAAATAATAACTCAGGCTAAACACACCTGAAAGCTCTAGAACAAAAAGAAGCAAACACACTCAGGAGTAGTAGATAGCAGGAAATAATCAAACTTAGGTTGAAATCAATAAATTAGAAACAAAGAAAATACAAAGAATCAATGAAACAAAAGAGTTGGTTCTTTGAGAAAAATCAACAAGACAGACAAACCCTTAGCCAAATTAACTTAAAAGGCAGAGACAGTTCCAAATTAACAAAAATCAGAAATGAAAAGGGGAACATGACAACAGACACCAAGGAAATCCAAAGATTCATTAGTTCTTACTTCAAAACCCTGAACTCCATAAAACTGAAAAATATAACAAGATAAAACCATTTTCTTAGTATGTTAACACTTACCAAAGCTAAATCAAGATCAGGTAAACAAGCCGGGAGTGGTGGCGCAAATCTTTAATCCCAGCACTTGGGAGGCAGAGGCAGGCGGATTTCTGAGTTGGAGGCCAGCCTGGTCTACAAAGTGAGTTCCAGGACAGCCAGGGCTACACAGAGAAACCCTGTCTCGAAAAACAAAAACAAAACAAACAAACAAACAAAATCAGGTAAACAATCTAAATAGACCTATAACTCCCAAGGAAGTAGAAGCAGTCATTAAAAGACAACCAACAAAAAAAGGCCCAGGGCCAGATGGTTTATTGCAGAATTCTACTAGACCTTCAATGAAGAGCTAATACCAATACTCCTCAAATTATTCTACAAAGTAGAAGGAACACTGCCAAACTCATTTATGAGGCCACAGTCACCCTGATATCTAAACCACACAAAGACTCAACCATGAAAGAGAATTTCAGACCAATCTCCTTATGAGCACTGATGTAAAAATACTAGTAAAATATTCATAAACAATCCAAGAACACATCAAAAACATCATCCACAATGATCAAGTTTGGCTTCATCTCAGAGATTCACAGATAGTTCAACATATAAAAATCCATCAATGTAATTCACCATATAAATAAACTGAAAGGAAAAGTCTACATAATTATCTCATTAGATGCTGGGAAAGCCTTTGACAAAATCCAACACTCCTTCAGTCCTTCATGATAAAAGTCTTAGAGAGATCAGGGATACAAAATGCATAACTAAACACAGTAAAGGATATATACAGCAAGCCAATAGCCAACATCAAACTAAATGGAGAGAAACTTAAAGCAATTCCACTAAGATCAGGAACAAGGCCATCCACTTTCTCATTATCTACTCTTTTACAGTATTTGAAGTTTTAGCTAGAGCAATAAGACAACTAAAGAATAGAAAGGGGATATAAGTTAGAAAGGAAGTTGTCAAAGTATCACTTTTCACAGATGATATGATAGTATACATAAATGACCTCAAAAATTCTACCAGATAATTTCTACAGCTGATAAACACCTTCAGCAAAGTAGTTGGATACAAAATTAGCTCAAGAAATAACACCTTTCACAATAGCCAAATATAACATAAAATATCTTGGTGTATGTAACTATAACCAAGAAAGTGAAAGACCTGTATGACAAGAACTTCAAATCTTTGAAAAAAGAAATTGAAGATATCAGAAGATGAGAAGGTCTCCCATACTTATGGTGCAGTAGGATTCACATAGTACACAATTCCTTACAGACTTTGAAAGAACAACACTCAAAACAAAACAAAACCCAGGAGAGCTAAAACAATCCTGTACAATAAAAGAACTTCTGGATGTATCATCAGCCTTGATTTCAAGCTGTACTACAAAAACATAATAATAAAAACCACATGATATTGGCATAAAAACAATACAGGCTGATCAATGGAATCAAACAGAAGAACCAGAAGTAAACCCATACACCTATAAATGCTTGACTTTTGGTAAGAAGTCAAAACCATACAATGGAAAAAAAGAAAGCATCTCCAAAAAAATGGTGCTGGTCTAACTGGATGTATGAATGAAGAAGAAAGAAATCAAATCCTTATCTATCATCCTACACAAACTCAAGTTCAAGTGGCCCAAAGATACTAATAGCATAAAACCAGATTCACTGAATCTGATGGAAGAGAATAGTCTTGAACATACTGGCACAGGAGGTAACTTGATAAACAGAACACCAATGGTTGTTACTAAGATCAACAATTAATGAATGGGACTCATGAAACTAAAAAGCTTCTCTAAGGGCAAAGGACACCATCAAAAGGACAAAACAGCAACCTACAGAGTGGGAAAAGATTTTCACCAACTGCATCTGACAGAGGGCTAATATCCAATATATATTATTTTCAAGAAATTAAACACCAATAAACCAAATAACCCAATTAAAAAATAGGCTACAGATCTAAACAGAGAATTCTCCAGAGGATTCTCAATTGCCCAAGAAGCACTTTAAAAATGGTCAACATCCTTAGTCACCAGGGAAATGCAAATCACAACAACTCAGATTTCCGTCTTACACTTGTCAGAATGGCTAAACTCAAACACTCACAGCTCAAGCTGATGAAGATGTGGAGCAAGGGTGACAGCCCTCTATTCCTGGTTTGAAGGCAAACTTGTATAGTTCTTTGGAAATCAACTTGGTAGTTTCTCAGAAAACTGGGAATAGATTGACCTCAAGACCCAGCAATACCTCTCCTCGGCATATACACAAAAGATGTTTCACTATACCACAAGGACACATGTTCCACTATGTTTGTAATAGCTTTATTTGTAATAGCCAGAAACTAGAAACAGCCTAGATGTCCCTCAACCAAAGAATGAGTAAAAAAAATGTGGTATATTTACATAATAGAGTATTATTCAGTTATTAAAAATAACATCATGAAATTTTCAGGCAAATAGATGGAACTAGAAAAGCTCATCCTGAATGAGGTAACCCAGACTCAGAAAGACAAACATGGAATGTACTCACTTGTAAGTGGATATTAGCTATAAAGAAAAACCATTCTACAACTCACAGACCCAAAGAGGCTAAATAAGAGGGCTCAAGGGAGCGTGTGTGTGTGTGTGTGTGTGTGTGTGTGTGTGTGTGTAGAATCTCAGTGAGAAGGAAAATAGATTAGACATGGGGGTGGATGGAAGGAGGGAGGGAACTGAGTGGGAGAGGAAGCATGGATGGAACAGAGGAATGGGGAGGATGAAGGGAAAGAGTACTAGGAGAGAACCGGACAGGGTTGGGGGGGGGGGGGCTCATCTCTGGAAAGAGCTAGAAAACTAGGACAATGGAAACTCCCAGGAATCTGAGGGTGACTGTAGCTAAGACTCCTAGCAATAGGAAATATGGAGACTGAACCAGCCATCTCCTGCAACCAAGCAAGACTTATAATGGAGGGACCAGGACACCACCAATCCAGTCACAAAACCTTTGACCTACAATTTGTTCTGCCTACAAGATGTGCAGGGGTTAAAAGAAACAGAATTTGAGGGAAAGGGGAACCAATGACTGGCTCAGTTGAGCCCCATGCGATGAGCGGGAGGGCACCCTTGAAACTATTCATGTTATTCTGCTATACTAGCAGACAGGAGCCTAACATAACTGCTATCAGAGAGGCTTCACCCAGCAACTGATGAAACTGATGCAGAGACCACGACCAAACGTTAAGTGCAGCTTGGGAATTCTGTGGAAGAGGGGAAGGAAGGATTGAAGAGGGGTCAAGGACACCATAAGAAAACCTACAGAATCAACTAATGTGGATTTATAGAGACTGAACCGCCTATCAGAGAGCACGTATGGGAAGGACCTACACATGTAACAGTTGTACAGCTGGGTCACCATGTGCGACTCCTAAAGAAGGAGCAGGGGCTGTCTCAGTCTGTTGCCTGCCTTTGGATGGGTTTTTGCTATCTGGGTTGCACTGTCTAGCCTCAATAGAAGATGCACCCAGTCTTATTGCAACTTTGTATGTCAAGTCTGGTTCATACCCATGGGAGGCCTCCTCTTTTCTGAGGAGAAGGGAAGGAAGAGGATGGAGGAAAGGGGAATCTGATCGGGATGCAAATATATAACTATAAAAAATAACTTAGGCGAAAGGCAATTACTCTTAGGTTAATTTTAAGGTCTCTCTTACTACTTAACATTTGTTGTACTTTATCAAAACTTGTAAAAATGACCAATATTTCCACCTATGTTACAAATGTGACATACCTGAGATTTCTCTGGCAGAGTAAACAATACAAAACCCACCACTGACCTGCAAATGCTGGGAATTATTTTCTCTAAAACAACACTGCCTAATTACCTGGATGACCATAAATCTTTGACATAAGTTCTGACAAGCAGGAAGGAATATTAGAATTTCTAATGTTAGGGATATTTAGAAAATCAAGACAAGATATGGATATCCAATGCAATGCAAAATACAGAGACCCCGTGTATGTGTTTAGAGCCACGGGCTGACATGGGGGGGGGGTCTTCCTCATTTGCTCTCCATTATTTCTCCAGATTGAGTCTCTCACTGAACCTGGAGCTCATGAATTTAACTACACTGGCTGGCTAGCAAGGCTGAGATCCTCCTGTCTCTGCCCCCACCCCCATGCTGAGATAAAGATGAACAGCACTGCACTTGGTTTTACTGGGTTCTGTGGAATGAGTCCTCAGGACTGCTGGCAAGCTCTTTCCTAAGTCATCTCCCAATCCCAGAACTTTTGTTATTGTTTTTATATAAACATATACTCTCAATTAACAGAATTGTCAACTGACTAACAAAGCTGCTTCACATCACACAAACTACATCCAACACTTGTACAACAGTATGGCAAATAGATATGACATTTGGTTGTTGTTGTTGTTGTTGTTGTTTTTGTTTTTTGAGACAGGGTTTCTCTGTGTAGCCCTGGCTGTCCTGGAACTCACTCTGTAGACCAGGCTGGCCTCGAACTCAGAAATCCGCCTGCCTCTGCCTCCCGAGTGCTGGGATTAAAGGCGTGCGCCACCACGCCCGGCGACATTATTTTTTTAATTTAGGTGTATGTGCCTGCTTGTGTGTGCACAGTGTGTCTTTGAAAGGAGCATCAAATCCGTGGAACCGGAGTTCCAACTTTTTGTGAGTTATGAGTGCTGGGAACCAAACCCAGGTTCTCTGCGAGAGCACTAAATACTCTTAACTGAAGTCACTTTAGAAGTACCTAATGGTAAACATTTTAAGTTTAAAACTGTAAATTATTTCCAAAGAGTAAAACTATAGAAAAGACCATCCCAACTAAATTACCACAAGAGAAAAAAATGAAAACACCTAGGCCATCATCAAATTGGGATTCATGAAATATACTGAAGTGTGTGTGCCTCTTAAGTGAAATATTATGTAGTCAGTGAAAAGTAGATTTATAGTTTTTGTGATTTAGAAAGATTTCCAAGGTTCTAAAGTGAAAAGGAAACTCAGTTGCAAAAAACTAAATAAACAAAACAATAAGCATCTTAATAAATAACAAAACAGGAATATATGTAACACCAAAATGAGGAACAATTCCCCTCAACTATTTTATTTTTGTAAATATTTATTTTTGACTATGTGTGTGTGCTTGAGTATGTACACTCAAGTGCAGAAGCCTATAGAGGACAGATGACAGTCAGTGTTGGACCTCTTGGAGCTAGAGTTAGAGATGGTTACAGACCATTTGATGTCAGTGCTAGGAACCATATTCAGTCCTCTTCAGGAGCAGGATGAACTCTTACCTGCTGAGCCATCTCTCCAGCCCACCCCCTTCACCATTTTATATGCTGAAGTTAAGTGAAGCAATCCTCTACTTTGATCAAAGAAACACTAATGGCTGGGGAGATGGCTTAGCAGGTGAGAGCACTTGCTTCTCTTGCAGAGGATTTTGGTCCTCATGACAGCTCTTAACTGGCTGTAAATCCTAGCCCAGGGAATCTTACACCTTCTTTTGGCCTCTGGTGCCCAGTGCCAATGGCAATCACAAGAGGGCTTAAAATGCCTTGGGACAGTTACTGAGAGGTTGTGAGATGCCATGTGGGTGCTGGGGCGCAAACCTGTGTCCAATGGAAGAGCGGCTGGTGCTCTTGATCACTAGGCCATTGCACTCACCCAACTTGATCATTTTAAATACCGCAGCCTTGGCTGGAGATGCCTCAGTAAGTAAAGGCATGTGCTTCCAAGCCTGAAGGCCCCGCTTGTTCTCTTGGACCCACATGGTGAACAGAGAGTACTGACTCTGGGAAGTACTGACTCTGGGAAGTTGTCTCCACACATACACATACAAAAAATTAAAATGTAATAAAAATTACAAAAACAAGCCAGGCGTGGTGGCGCACGCCTTTAATCCCAGCACTCTGGAGGCAGAGGCAGGCGGATTTCTGAGTTCGAGGCCAGCCTGGTCTACAGAGTGAGTTCCAGGACAGCCAAGGCTATACAGAGAAACCCTGTCTCGAAAAAAACCAAAAAAAAAAAAAAAAAAAAAAAAAAAAAAAAAAAAAAAAAAAAAAAAAAAAAAAAAAAAAAAAAACCAAACAAAAACAAATACTTTTTGTAAGTCACATATTCATATTACATATGACTATAAATGTCTGTGGCCTCAAACTGGCGTATAAGTTCAAGTAAAAGAAAATGATTTGTTATTGTAACTCAAGGGAATACACACATGCGTAGGCATCAAGAGAGCACTGCAGTTGGATGCTAAAGGGACGAGCAGACTCGAAGTCATTGCTCTACTTTTACCTAGAGAATATATCCACAGGTTATCAAAAAGAATATGATGCAAGCATCCAGAAAACAACAGGTACAAAGGCACTTTGAGCTTCAGTCCTTTACAGATACCAAGAACTAAAATGGCCAGTTAAAAAAGCATCAAGAAAAAAAAATTCAGAATGTTATCTGTGATCCTGGAGGACCATGTGTCAAACAATGCAGGACTGTAAAAAAAGTACTCTGGTCTTGTCAGATACTGCTAACAGGAGGTTACCCATGTGTGGGAGTGTAGGCAGACAAGCTTTCACACATGCACAGAACTCTCTGTCCCTTCTAGTCAACTTTTCTGTGAACCCAAAGCTTCTCTAAGAAGGGCTGGAGAGACGGCTCATATGTTAAAGTGCATACTCCTAAAGGACTCAAGTTCGGTTCTCAGTAGCTTCAAAGGCTGTAATTACAACTTCCAAAACAAGCAAACTCCACAACAGAACAAAATAAAAATTACAGTTCAGGAGAGAGAGATGGCTCAACTCACCAAAACATTTTTATACCCAAGCCTGATGACCTGAGTTTGATCCTGTAATCTTCATGGTAGAAGAAAAAGTTATGCAAGTTGCTTGCTGGCCTTCATAAGCTTACTGTGGTAGGTGTGCACACAGACACACAAAATAAATAAGTATGAATAAAGCCAAAACAACTGTTCAACATGAGATCTAAAGGGGTTTCTGTTTGTTTTTAATTTGTATCTGTGTGTCCCTGTGTGGGAGTTATCACAGATATCAGAAGAGGGCACTGGATCTCCTAGAGCTGGCATTAAAGTGGGCTGATGTGGGTGCTGGGAATGCAACTTCAGCCCTTTGCAAGAGCAGCACAGACTAGGCTTCTGGCTCTTGCTTTTGATCCCAATATTCCAGAGGCAGAGCAGGCACAGGCCAGCCTAGTCAGGTCAGAGACCGACTCAAAACAAACAAACAAACAAGCAAGCAAATATTAATAGGAAGAACGGAAGGATGGACGGACGGACAGACGGGCAGCAGCCTGTGCTCCTACCCTCCAAGCATTACCCCAGTCCTCTAAAGGATTCGTTGCTTTTGTTTTGTTTTGTGTTTTTTAATCCCCAATCCTATAATCTTTAAAACCATGAGGGCATCATCAATGTAAGAAAAATGCCTCTCAAACAATTTCTAGAGAACAACAAACATCAGAACAGATAGTATTTTCAGAGGCAGACACTCAAACTCTAGTCCTGGAAAACTATGGAGCTAGTAAAGAGACCAGTGATTGTGGTGGATTGAGGGGCAGGTGTGACTGAGGCAGTCTTTCAAAGTGATGGCAATGCATCAGAGTGGTTGATGTCATTAGTAATGTGTCTAAAGACACACTATGCATAGTATCATAGGATCGTGTGATTCCGAAATTATGTTCACCTGTATCTCTACGATGGAGGATGTTGATGATGGAGAAGCTGTCTATGTGTGAGACCAGGATGTATAGGACAGCTGTGGTTTAAAAGTCCTGTTAAAAAGTGAGACTTTGCCGGGCGTGGTGGCGCACGCCTTTAATCCCAGCACTCGGGAGGCTGAGGCAGGCGGATTTCTGAGTTCGAGGCCAGCCTGGTCTACAAAGTGAGTTCCAGGACAGCCAGGGCTATAAAGAGAAACCCTGTCTCAAAAAACCAAAAACAAAACCAAAAACAAAAAAGTGAGACTTTGGGGCCGGTGGTGGTGGTTTGGGGGCGGGTGTCTGGGGGGGAGATATTCAGATCCATGAGGTACTGATCCAAGCAGCAAGTGATACAAGTTCTGGTCACAAGCATCCTTACCCTGCCCTAAGTATTAGTTCTCCATTACCTCTCCCACACCTCCCACCTTTCGATGGAATGTTTTCAGTCTTAGAATCTTTTAAGTGCCAACAAAATGCTACCAGAACATATTGTGTGATGACAACAGAATACTACAGAGCTGTCAACACCCTACAGTAAACGAAACGAATTTCATAGGTTTTGAAAATGCCTTAAGGAATGTATAAATGACATTTTCCAGTAAAATGAAAGTCTGAATTTGAGTAAGAGACTGTAATAATGTCTGTAAGCGAGCCTATAATCTTTAAAACCACGATAGCATCATTAATAACAAAACAGAACAGGAAAATCTCCAGGAATCAAGTGAGATGTGTCTGCGAGGACATTAAAAGAGCCCAAGCACTACGTCGAACTCAGGATGCCCACGCACATAGACCATTTCAACTCTATTCTACGGTCCAGCTAAAGCGCGTGGTCTCGTCCTGAAGGCAGGAGGAAAGTACATTCCTCAACAGTGCAAGCAAGGTTCGTGACCACCGAGCTTCCACGACGGAAGCACAAGGAACTAAAACGGACGGTTTTGTTGATGTTGTTTTTAAGACGGGCAGCTCTTTAGGTACCCACGCGCGTTCGCTTGGGCAGTTGCCTTTGTGGTCAAGCTGTGACTAAGGAGGACCCCCATTCCCACAGGTAGAAACTTGGGTTCAGAAGTCACTAACTTCCGAGGGCACTGGAGTCTAGTGTACCCCAAAGCCCTCATCCCTGCACCCCACCCCCCATCCCCATCCCCGTGGTCCCGCTGCGCTGGGTCTGGGCCTCTCCGGCTCACAGCCCTTACCGCTGCGGGGCGACAGGCCCGGGGCCGGCCGAGCAGGACGCTGAGGACCAGCAAGGCGCACGCGCACCGCACGGCGCGGGGTCTCGGGGCCCCAAGTGCGAAGCGGCCGCCAGACCCGCCGCGACGGGCGACAGCTTCCGCTCGTTCGCCTGCCGCCCGGTCCCCGCCTCACTGCTCCGTTTTCCCCAACGAATACCCACCACGCGGTTATCTCGTTTCCCCATGGTGGCCGGCTGAACGCGCGGGAAGCCGCCGAGGGAGCAGGCCCAAGAAGAAGCCGAAGCGGCCCGCCGCAAGTCCTCTTACCGCCTCTATGCCCCGCCCAGAGAGCGGCGCCCCGCCAATCCTGGGAGACCTCGTGCGCCACGGCGCCCCCTGGCGGGGCGGAGGACAGACCGGCGCTAGCGACCGCTTGCGGTTCCCAGGAACTGCGGCAGGATTCCTGTGACCCACTTAACCATTCCTGAGCAGGACCCAATGTGTTTTTCTGGTTTTTTTGTTTGTTTGTTTGTTTGTTTTTTGTTGTTTTTTGTTTTGTTTTTTCGAGACAGGGTTTCTCTGTATAGCCCTGGCTGCCCTGGAACTCACTTTGTAGACCAGGCTGGCCTCGAACTCAGAAATCCGCTCGCCTCGGCCTCACCAGTGATGAGCCACCACACCCGGCTGCAGGACCCACTCTGTAGTCACCATCCGTAACTCCAGTTCCTGGGTATCCAATGCCCTCTTCTGACCTTTGTGGGTACCAGGCACACCTACTGCACACATGTAGGCAAACACATAAAATAAATCTAACAAAAAAATTGTCATAAAACTATAAAAAATGAGTCTGGGACCAGTCAAATATGGTTGAGACATAATCCTTACCTTTAAGGGGTGTGTTTATAAACTCATAGGGGGAGATAAACACACGCAGGTTAAACTTCACTGCTTTGGTGCTATGGGATTATCTGAACTGTACCTAAACTTCAGAAGTGGTCTAGACTCTAGAGACTAATAATACACCATACTCTCTGAGTATTCACAGGTTTGGAAAAAGTGGCTTATGGATTCATGTCAACATGAGAGCATCAGGAATAAAATCAATCAGAATCCTTTCTGGAATTTTAGGAAATGGAAATATGTGACTTTCATTATACTGAAGAAAATCCTTTAGCCTTTCCCCGGACCTCATGGATATGAGGTGAGGGGTGGGTGGGTAGACGTCATGAGTTTGAGGCTATTTGAGCAACAAAGTAAGTCCAAGTCTGATCTGCTTAACATTGTGTAAAGTAAAATTCAAAGGAAAAAAAAAAGGCTGGTATATGTTGCAGGATATGTAATCACACTGTAAAACCTGAGATTGTGTTATTTACTAAAAAACAGTTGTTTCTAGTTGTGGTGTGACTCATCACTTAGAACACATCTTTAATCCCAAACAATGAATGTAAAGTTAGTCTGTAGAAGGAAGCACCCATATTTGAAAGTTATGTGTAATTGAGTGGCAGACAAAATGATGAATCAGAGAAAGATCTGACAAAATAGACTATATAGAGTATGCCCACTTGTCAGGAGAGAGACAATGAAGGTATTTAGGAGGGCCGTTCAGAGAGAAATCCAGGAGAGAGGCAGTTTTACTGGGAGAGTTTTACAGAGATGGGTTGAAGAGAGAACAAGCTGGACACAGGTGAAGATAGAATGAGTCAGAGAGTGAGAAGGAGCCGGAAGATTAGAACAGGTTGCCAGAGTTAACTCAAGGCCAAGCAGAGCAATCTAGTCAGAGAGTGAGAGAAGCCAGTTAGAACCAGTCAGCTTGGAGAGGAATTTAAGCCAGAACAGCTGAATTGTATCAGCCAGTTAGAGCTCAGAAAGAACAAGAGAGGGCGAATATTTTCAGCAGTAACTTCTCAGAGCCTATAAAACATTCTAGGCCTATATTGTACAGAAGCTTCCAGGACTAGGCCTAGGTTAGCAGACTGAGGCAGTAAGCCTCAGAGATGTCATTTAATTCAAGGAAATAAAAGTTTACGAGTAATATCAGTGACAGTGATATAGCATTTACCTAGCATGTGTGAGGCCCTACATGGAATCCAGTACCTCAAAGAAAATCTTTTTCTCTCTAACAGAGACTCTCTCCTTTCTCACCCTTTATTGTTGCAACAGATATCCCAATCTCCACTTTCATTCTTAAAACGTTCCTGAATTAGTTCGGATGTAATTGGCCCCCATAGGCCTATAGGGAGTGGTGCTATTAGGAGGTGTGGCCTCGCTGGAGTGGGTGTGGTCTTGTTGGAGAAAGTGACACTGTGGAGGCAGGCTTTGATGTCTCCGATGACTATACTATGGCCAGTGACACAGTTCTCCTTCTGCTGCCTGTGGATCAACATGTAGAACTCCCAGTTGCTTCTCTAGCACCATGTCTGCCTGTATGTCACCTTGCTTTTTGTCATGATGATAATGGACTAAACCTTTGAACCTGTAAGCCAACCCCAGGTAAATGCTGTTCTTTGTAAGGATTGCCTTGGTCATGATGTCTGTTCGTAGCAGTAGAACCCTAAGACAGTTCTGAACTGTGTTGAATGTAACCCACAGTGGTTCTTCTAGTACCACTCAGTGCTGATTGTTCTTGGGGAACTGTGGGGAGTGGGTGTGGCCACATGGGCCAAAGATGGCGCCTGGCTCTGTGCTAAAGCCCCGTGACCTCGCTTGTTTACCTCAGTCTCAATCATGCACATGTGTACCTCGTTGGAGAGGTTAGTGCAACATCTCGAGAGACCATTCAGTCAGCCAATCCTGCACGCTGCCTTGGATGTGTGCGTCTATGATTGGGTGGTGTGAGGTGACGTAAGTGAATGGAAGAGGATAGGTGTGGACAGTCCCAGAGACTGGAGAGATATATGACAGATGGAGATGATTATTGGAGAGACTGAAGACTGACTGACTGAGAACTGACTGACTGAAGCTGGGAAGCTGTAAGAAACCTCCTAATAAAGAGAAGCGGCTGCAGCTGCTCTGAACCTGCTTTTTGGAGTTGGTGTCGTTTATTCCCACTCTGCTGGTCAGAGACTGGGGCTGCGACAGGGAACCAGCTTCACTGCCCACCATGGATTTGGTCTCAAGACTTTAATTCTATTTCTCCTTCCTTATCCCTTACTTTCAACTAAAGGTGAGGATTAACTACTTTTGCTTTGTGCCCAATGCAGAATCTGTGAGTAATAGCCTATTCTTCCTTTGTGGCTCACTGAGGATGCTCTGACAGTTGTCAGCCAGTGTTTCCAGCAGCCCAACTAGGGATGCCTGAGAAGATGGGAAGTTTTCCTTTTAGCTCCTTCTCGCTTTCACTTTCCCCATCTTTGGCTTGCTTGACACAATTCAACAGGAAGATCTGTGTTTCCTCTGGCTATCTTTAGCCATCAAGTGACCCAGTCCTAGAGCAGGTATCTCAGCGGAGAACAGATGAACAGGAAAACTAGCCAGGACACAGGAGAGATGGTGAGAAAGGACGTCGTAAAACCTACATCAATCCAAGTCCTCCCAGAACAAAACTCACAGTGAATCTGTGGAAAGACGAAAGAGATGCCTTAGACACCACCCACACATGTGATCAGCTAAGCCACACACTTCCCTTCTAGCAGTGGATTACATGCTGTCTCAAATGCCTAAGGCATGATCAAGAGATTGCATCTCGTCTTCCAGGTGAGAAGAATGAAGGGCAGGGAGAGAGCCGAGTTGTTTGCTTCCTGTCTCGCGGTGACAAAGCAGAGGCGCCGAGCACTTGAACACAAGTGTGTCAAACATGAAGATACACGTCTCCCTTTCTACCTCACACTGTCCGTGTAGGGGAAACGGAGGACTGAAAAATTGCATTTCAGGTGGACTGTGACCCTGGGCAGACTTCCTACTGAAGAGCTGAGAGGGAAGAGAGAAGAGCTTGGGTTAAAGGAGATAGACAAGGCCAAGTATGACAGTATAGGGTGAAAGTGCTGGGGGGGGGGGGAAAGGGGCTGGAGGCAAAAGACGACCTGTTTTATTGTACAGACGAGCTTTGAATAGGAGCAGATGCGTAACTTCAAAAGAGCTTCAGTGTGCCGGGCGTGGTGGCGCACGCCTTTAATCCGGGCACTCGGGAGGCAGAGGCAGGCGGATTTCTGAGTTCGAGGCCAGCCTGGTCTACAAAGTGAGTTCCAGGACAGCCGGGGCTATACAGAGAAACCCTGTCTCAAAAAACAAAAAACAAACAAACAAACAAAAACAAAAAACAAAAACAAAAGAGCTTTAGAAGCTGTAAATAACAGTAATAACTGTATCAATAACTCTCTTGGGTAGAGATGTTCCAAATGATTGGCATTCACTAGTTATAACTTGGGTAGTATACTTAGTCTTGAGGGATACGAATGACACTTTATATTTGATGGTAACAGCCCCTGCAACAATTGCTCTTTTGTTGAAAGGCATCAAGTTTAATATTTGTAATTAAGAAACAGTTAAAGTATAGTACTCCCATGCAGTGACAAACCATGCATGAGTTTTAAAGGCGAGATAGAGCCGTGTGTCTTGATATGGGGAAATGGCCATTACATATTATTGGAGAAAAAGAAACTATAAAACATATAGCCCATGACAGCATGGAGTAAATAAAACAATGTGTTAGGCTGGGTGGGGTGGCTCAGTCCGTAAAGGCTTGCTGGGCAAGGGTGACGATAGGAGTTCGAATCCTCAGCACACACCCAAATGTCAGGCAGGTGTAGTGGTCCACCAGTAAGCTCTGGAGGTGGAGATATGTTCTCCTAAACAAGTCGGATAGCTAGACTAGCTGAACTGGTGAGCATTGGAATCAAGTGAGAGACCCTGCCTCACATGTACCTACCTATAAATGTGCATGCACCCACATACATGTGAATGCACACATGAACATCACTCTCTCTCTCTCTCTCTCACACACACACACACACATGCATCAAGAAAAAGAAAACATACTTGTTCATGTGGTCTGTAGTTTTATGTCAACTCAACACAAGTATAGTTATCGGAAGAAGGGAGCCTTGATTGAGAAAGCCTGTAGGGCATTTTCTTAATTAGTCATTGATAGGGGAGGGCCCAGCTCGTCATGCATGGGGCCATCCTTGGGATGGTCGTCCTGGGTTCTATAAGAAAGCAGGCTGAGCAAGCCACAAGGAGCAAGCCAGTAAGCAGCATTCCTCCGTGGCCTCTCCATCAGCTCCTGCCTCCCTGTCTCTGCCCTGTCTGAGTTCCTGCCTTGGTTTCCTTTGATGGTAAATTATGTCGGGGAAGTATAATCCAAATAAACCCTCTCCCCCAACACAACTTGCTTTTTTGGTCATGGTTTCATCAAACAATAGAAACCCCAAGTAAGGCAGTTCAGATTATGAAATACTCAGCCACGGGTGGCCTGTATAGGTGACAATTCATGTTGTTCAGTGTGTGTGTGTTCTTGAATATGTTCTGGCAATTTTCTGAAAATTCTCCACAAGGTTTTCCTGGTCAGTCCCTCAGAGCACTGTTAGTGAGTCAATAAGGCGGACAGAGGAGGTGTTTATCTTTCACAGACTCTCTTATTGTCTCAAGTGCTCCACTGACTCTCCTTGGGGATCCACACTTGCCATGTGTCTTCTGGATGCAATTTTGCTCTGTGGCATTCCAACAACGACGCATCATCGTGATCATCTGTGCTCCTTGGCACTCATGTTCCTTACTGTACATTATCTGTAAAAGGTGTACTCCTAAGGATCCTATGCCCTTGAAAAGCAAGCAGTCGCTTTATCTAATTAGTTGGTCTTTTGTAAGCCCAGGTTGAATTCTTTTGCATTCCCCTCTAACCGCAGGGGAAGTTAGCCAGAAAGCGAGTCAGAAAGGAGGGCTTCCCAGAAAGGAGGGCTTCCCATGCCCATGAGTGAGCGCTTCAGCTGGACCGATGCTGTAATTTTCCTCTTGTTCCATCCTTGTAGACGTGACTCATGAGCTATGAAAGTCATTGCTCAAATGTTTGAGACTGGCTTTTCTTAGCCTCGAACAAGACATCTTTACACTTATCTGTTAAGTGTCCATTTTATCATGGCAATGAACAAATAGTGTTTTCCAGCTTGTAATGTAGTTTGAATTTTGACAACTGTATATTCATGTAATCATGGCCACGATCAAGCAGAGAAAGATTTCCATCTGTCTAAATGCTCTCTGGTGCTTTTACACAGTTAACTTCCTTCCATGTCTTCCAGTCTGTGCAAACCACCGATCTGTTTTCTGTTGCTGTGGTTTTGCCTTTACAAGAACTTCATATAACTGGGTCTGTGTTTGTGTTTATGCCTTTGTGTGTATGAACTTGTGTGCATGTGTGTAGAAGCCAGAAGTTGACACTGGGTGTTTCCCTCTGTTCCTCTTCACCTTTCTCTCTCTCTCTCTTTCTTTCTTTCTTTCTTTCTTTCTTTCTTTCTTTCTTTCTTTCTTTCTTTCTCTCTCTCTCTCTCTATTTCCTTCTTTCTTTCTTCCTTTCTTTTTTGAGACAGGGTTTCCTATTGAACTTGGAATTCATGGTTTCCGCTCGACTGGCTGGTCAGCAGGCTCTGAGGATTTTGTCACAGCCTTGCCCTTCCCACACTGGAATTATAAACATGCCTGACTTTAAGTTTGTATTGGGGACAGGCATCAAGTCTTCATGCTTGCTGAGCAGGTACTTTAGCAAATGAGCCATCTTCCTGACCCCTGAATGGATTACACAAACAAACAAACAAACAAACAAACAATCCTATTTTATATTAATAGTTCTTCCTTTAAAAATGTATGTGTAGGTCGGGCGTGGTGGCGCACGCCTTTAATCCCAGCACTCTGGAGGCAGAGGCAGGCGGATTTCTGAGTTCGAGGCCAGCCTGGTCTACAAAGTGAGTTCCAGGACAGCCAAGGCTATACAGAGAAACCCTGTCTCAAAAAACCAAAAAAAAAAAATGTATATGTAGGCAGCGAGCCTTCTGGCTATTGAGTTAGGCAATCAGGCTTGTACATTATGAACACTGTTTATGTACACTGTTTACATTTTGTAGTAAATACTTAGATGTTGTATTGTTAGGTTGAGCTCCAAGTGTATCTCTGACCCCTGGTCTCTTTTTGAAGTGGCTGTATCACGTGACACCATCATTGGTGAGAATTTGCAATTATACATATGGAACAACACTTAGATTTGTCAAGATTTTGTATTCTAGCCATGTGTGTAGTGAAGCTCATTGTTTTAAATTACACTTGCTTCATGAAATGCAGGCCATCAGTGCAGGTACTCATTCATCTCATATCCTTTGGTAAAGAGTCATTTTAAATCTGCCCACTTAACAAATTGAACTATTAAGAGGTCTGCTCACTGCCATGCGTCTTGAGGAAGACACACAGAGGCTCGTCTGCCGAGTGGCCCAGCATCGGGAGCCACGGTGATGTGCAAGTATATGGTGGAGAGATGGGAGAAAGAGAAGCTGACTTGTTTGAGCGCTATGAAGAGAGGCTGAACTGGAGCCAGAGTGGAGAGGAATAGTCTGTTGTGAGTATCCTGTGTTGCCACCTGAGGCTGTGCTGCCATGGCCATAGAGCGGCAGGGGTCTGTGTTGATGTCCAGTGGCTCACATGACCACTAAATGCTATGTTGGATGTCTGTGGTCTGGGCTGCCACCTGGGACCATGTTGATGTACAAGGGCTGTGCAGAACTGGCTACTCTCCTTATTGGCTGAAGCACTCAGGAGAGCTGGCCCCCAGAGCTCGTTTGCCATGAGGTGCTATGAGTTTGGGAGAGATGTCTTCCCCAGCCCTTATCCCTAGATGCCTATGGCAAGCAAGAGAACTGATCCCAAGGTCCTGAGAGAGACAGAGAGCCATTCCTGCTTCTCATTGGCTGCAGCACTTAGGAAAAACAGAGCCTGCGCCTCACCTTGGCGGCACAGTAGAGTTGGTCCTGGTGATAAAGGCTCACCTGAGCTGGCCCCAGCATGTGAGAGCAGGAGAGTTGGCTTCTCCCTTTGCCTGCTGTGGCATTGGTTTAACTAACCTGGCCAGTGCTAAAGAGCTCACCCTGGTGGTGTGGGTGTAGGAGAGCTGGCAGGCAGACCAACTCAGCTACTACCCACGTCCAGATCTAGGGCTTTGAGTTAGCCCACCCCAACATTGACCCCATCTGTGAACTGCTGGAGTTAGTGAAGGTGGCAGTCCTGCAGATCCAAAGCCATAGGATCTCCATGACACAGGGCAACAAGAGGATATCTGAGAGGAGTCCTGGGGAGGATTCAGTATGGATAGTATAGCAGAAGCCAGAGGCCCTGAACCAGACCAGTGACTCATAGCA
This sequence comes from Mus minutoides, assembly GCA_902729485.2. Classification (NCBI taxonomy): domain Eukaryota; kingdom Metazoa; phylum Chordata; class Mammalia; order Rodentia; family Muridae; genus Mus; species Mus minutoides. The sequence continues at coordinate 4,298,471 of LR749515.1, forward strand.
ATGAATATTCCCAAGTGAAGATTTGTGGACGAAAGGGTATACTGTGTGACATAGTATGATACACTACAACCTCTATGACGAGATTAATAATGTTTTCATATTCTTATTTTTCAATGTTCTTTTGGGAGGAGGTTACAAAGGAAGAGGGCTGATGCAGAGGGATGGGGAAATGAGTGGGGTCGGGGTGCATGATGTGAAATTCACAAAGGATCAATAAAAAGTTAAAAAAGAAAAAATACATTAATGCTCTGAATTCATATGATTTATCAGAATATACTCTCCATTTTCCTGTCAACATGTGGGTTTCCTCTTTATTTTCTTAAATAGTTTCTTTCAAATTGCTCTTTTCAAAACTTGATACAAGTGCCATTGACTAATAATTTATGTCTCATATTGCAAATCTTTGCCAAATCCCAATCACATAGATGTTGTCCCCAAGGCTGTCCCCAAGGCTTATTATTACCTTTAGCTCTTGTGTTTAAGCTTCTAGAACCCTGGGTATAGCACAACTAAAAGGGATTTGAGTGGGAAAATTCATTGATTTGTTCAATAGTACTCACTTGGCACATACACACATTGTGTGTAAATTTAAAAGCTAAGGGCAGAGCTCACCAGAAGAATATAGGTAGTTTTAGAGTCCAAGCAACTCTTGGAAGGAGCCAGGATATATGTATCTTCTCTCTTCTGTCCATTGGCTTCCTGTGCTCGGTGCACATGAGAAGATATAAGGCCAATGGTAGCTGGGTTTCCCAGGTGACAAGCTAAGTGTATATGACTGACACTATGGGTTGGCTTGGTCCCAACTCCACGGAATGTTCACTCCAATTGTGTGTCCATGATGGCCTTGATGGAGCAAGCTGGCCTTCTGGGACTCATTCGCTCTTCTCCAGAGAATAGGGGTGGTGGTGCTTTGCCTGACATTCCAAATGTAGTATCAGTGTAACAGGCTTCCTCTTTTTAAGACTTACATCTGTCTTATGAGTATGGATGTTTTGCCTGAATGTATCTAAGTGCACCACAGGTGTGAAACTCCTGCTGGGGCCAGAAGGGGACAGGGATCGCTCAGAACAGTTGTGAGTTGGCACATGGGTGCTTCACAAGTGCAGCAAGTGCTCGTCACTGCTGAGCCACCTCTCCAGGCCCCCTTTAACTTTTATTTTAATTGCTTTTACTTGGTATGGGTGTTTGTGTATGCCATATACATTTCAGTGCCTCCAGAAGGTATTGGATCCACCCCCCCCCCAGCACTGGAGTTACAGACCCACCCACTGGTGGGGAGCTGCCTGACATGGGTGCTGAATTCTGAACTTGTGTCCTCTGGAAAAACAACAAGTTCTCTTGATTGTTGAGCTATTTCTCCAGCCCCAATGACCTTGTTCATTTTTTGAAACAAGGCCTCACTGTGTAACCATGGCTGGCCTGGAACTATGTAGATCAGGCTGGCTTTGAACTTATACACATCTGCCTGCCTCTGCCTCCCCAGTGCTGGAATTAAAGGTGTCTACCACCATGCCTGGGAAGAACAACTTCCTTTTACTTTTCCCTCTTTTTTTTCCCCCGTTAATTAATTTATTTATTCACTTTACATCCCGATCCCAACCCTCGTTTCCTCCCAGTCTTCCCCTCCACGCATACCTCCTCTCCCCTTTTCCTCTGAGAAGGAGGAGGGCCTCCCTCCAGATACCAACCCACCCTGGCACATCAGTCATTGCAGGACTGGCTGCATCCTCTCCCAGCCCAGTCAGGGGAACAGGATGCACAGGCAGGTAACAGTGAAAGCCCAACTCCAGTTGTTGAGGGACCAGCATGAAGACCAAGCTACACATCTGCCACACATGTGCGGGGGAGCCTAGGACCAGGCCATATATGCTTTTTGGCTAGTGGTTCAGTGTCTGGAAGCCCCCTTGAGTCCAGGTTAGTTGATCCTGTTGGTCTTCCTGTAGAGTTCCTAACCCCTCTAGGTCTCTCAATCCTCCCAACTCTTCTACAAGACTCACTGAGCTGTATTTAATGTTTGGCTGTGGGTCTCTGCATCTGTTTCAGTCAGCTGCTGAGTGGAGCCAATCTTGCTAGGCTCTAGTCCGCAAGCATAACAGAATATCATTAATCGTGTCAGGGATTGGTATTTGCCCATGGGGTGGGTCTCAAGTTAGATTGGTTATTGGTTGCCCATTCCCTCAGTCTCTGCTCCACCTTTGTTCCTGCACTTATTGTAGGCAGGTCAAATATTGGGTCAAAGGTTTTTGTGTATTGGTTGGTGTTCTTAACTCCACTGGGAGTTCTGCCTGGCTACAGGAGGTGGCTACTTCAGGCTCCATATCCTCTATTGCCAGGAGCCTCAGCTAGAGTCACTCCCATAAACTCCCTGGAGCCTCCCTCATCCCAGGTCTCTGTCATGTCCTAGAGATGCACCCTGCCGATTTCCATATATTCTCCAGGCCCTCACTCCCCAGCTCTCCCCTTCACATACCCTTTCCCACCCAGTTCCTTTTCTCCACCCACCTCTGGTGACTATTTTATTTCCCCTTCTGAGGGAGAATCAAGCATCTTCTCATGGCCCTCATTATTAGCTTCTTTGGGTCTGTGAGTTATATCATGGGCATTCTGTACTTTATGGCTAATATCCACTTATCAATAAGTACATACCATGCACGTCCCCTGGGTCTGATTTACCTCACTCAGGATGATATTTTCTAGTTCCATCCATTTGCCTGCAAAAGTCCCACCATGTGTTTTCTTTGGTTGGTGGTTTAGTCCCAGGGAGCTCTGGGGGTACTGGTTGGTTCATATTGTTGTTCCTCCTATGGGACTGCAAATCCCTTCAGCTCCTTAGGTCCTTTCCTAGCTCCTCCATTGGGGACCCTGTGCTCTGTCCAATGGTTGGCTAAGAGCATCCACCTCTATATTTGTCAGACACTGGCAGAGCCTCTCAGTAAACAGCTATATCAGGCTCCGTCAGCAAGCTCTTGTTGGCATCTACAAGATTGTCTGGGTTTGGTGACTGTATGTGGGATGGATCCCCAGAGACTGTGGGGCAGTCTCTGGATGGCCTTTCCTTCAGTCTCTGCTCCACACTTCTGCAACCCCCCTTTTTGTTCCAGTGCATAAACATGTGCAGGCTGAAAGTCAGCATCTGTGTCCTCTGCCATTGTTCCCCACTGTATCTTCTGGAGACAGGGTCTCCCACTGAACTTGGCTCATGAAGCGATCAGATGGCCTGACTCTTTGAGCTCTAGTGTAGTGTCTGTCTTTGCCCTCTTAGCAGCAGAATTACAGATGTGGTTGCAGGAGATCCAAAGTCAGGTCCTCATACTTCCATGCCACCGCTTTCCTGACTGAACCATTGTGGCGCGCCTCCCTGCCTCCGTCGACCAGCAAGAAAGTCACGCCACCACCGGGATCTTCTCATTCAGCTTTATTCTGGAGCACCTTGCTTGTAGATTCCCAGGACCCAGGACAGCAGCAGAGCTGCTGCTTTTATACTCTCCCAGGGAAGGGGGAGGGGTGTCGTAGTGGATGTGGATTGGTGCACCAAGCCACACCTCATTTGCATGTGGCCCGTTCATTGGTGCCACAAGCCACACCCATTAGCATATTGCCCATTCATTGGTACCACAAGCAGTGCCTCATTAGCATATTTTCCCTTCGGGGGGGGGGGCTACTGCTTGAGGAGGGCCTGAGGAGAGAGCTGCGCATGCTCACTAGGCTCTCCTCCCTGGCAGCCTGCCAGTCCTGCGCCATCTTGTAATGGGGCGGAGCTGCAGGCCTTCCCGGAGCCGCACGGCCTTCCCAGAGCCAGACGGCCTTCCCCTGGAGCCCGGACAAGGCTTCCCTGAGGCTCCAGCGGGCAGCAGCCTTTCCCGAGGCTCTGGCGGCCGGGCTCGGCCCTTGCCGAGGCAGCAGCTTCCTACAAACCATTATCCCACCTCTCAGCGAACCTTACTAAATTTCTTCTCATGCTTCTGTGGTTCACATACATGGACATGCATGTGTGTGCATGTGTGTGCTAGGGGTCCCTCTGTGCTTTATTCCTATGAGGCAAGGTCTCTTGCTGACCCAGAATACACCTGTTACATTTAGGCTGGCTGCCCACCAAATTCTCAGATCTACCAGTCTTCTGACATCCAGTGTTGGGGGCTGGGGTCACAGGTACAAGCAGCTATACTGAGTTTTTTTTTTTTTTTTATGTGAGTATTGGAAGTTTGAACTTGGTGCCTCATGGTTGTATTGCAGGTGCCCAAGTTATCCACTAAGTTATCCCCTCAGCCCACCAAACTAAATTTATTTCCATGAAACCCTTGCTCCTTTCTACTCGTCTGGTGACACAAACCTTTTCCACAGCACCTTCTCTCAATGCAAACTCTGAAGTGCTGTCTCCATTAAATTTATTTTTTCCTATGTAAAGCATTTAGCATAGTCATCTCCTGGACATTTATTGACTGAACTGTAAGCGCCGTGATAAGGAATCTCGTTTTTTAAAAGTCTAATGCATGCTATGCTAAGATGTGCTATAATGTAATATGTGACATGTTACTGCAATGTAGCCATTTAAGTAAAAGAGAAGAACAGCCAGCAGGGCAATCCATCTCTAAGGAAGGAGTCCGAAACTGTTGTTTTTATTTGCTACCAACATTTTTATTGTAAGAAATACAAAAGGTAAGGCCAAATGTACAAACCGTTCTCTGGTTTGGTTTCAACCAATTTGGCTGGCAAACAAGTGAGGCCAATAGATAGTGACATTTGAACAATGGTTTTTGAAAGGCAATGAATTCAATGACCAGACAATAAATACATAAATTTGCATTCTAGCACCCAGTAAGACATCCAGTTTCCAAAGGAGTATTGATCTGTTACCCTCCAAATTTCCTGCCGGTCTCCTCTCCCACCCTGTGACATAGAATGAACATTGTAGCTCTCTCTCTTTAGGGAAGTCCCATGTTAAGATGCCTGCATGGAGCCTGGAGTCACCACTCACCTGAGCTGTTTTTAAAAATGGACATCTATGAAATAACCCCATGGCTAGAAGTTGTGGTCTTTGGATGATATCAACACAAACCTCTACTTTCCCATTCTTGTAAGTGGGAAGGGCTTGGATAAATTTACCAGTATTTTCATCAGTTCCAAGGACAGGAGCAAAGGCCTTCAGCTCAGGGCTTTGAAGGGCAACCTGAGAGATATCCTTTTATGCTTTCCCTCAGGAAGGCTGTATGGAGTTTGCTATATGTAACCTAGGTCGTTTTTCTGATGGTGAATAACCAGGAAAGGTAGGGTTACCAGAGGAGATGTCACATTCACCCTTGAATACAGCACAGGGTTCACAGACCATTCAGAGAAAGGTCTCAGGGGGTGGGGTGGGGAGGATCCTGGCAGGCCAAACTGGAGGGCACAGAGAAGAGCAGAAGCAACATCAACACCAAGACTCCTGCCCAAACACTTTTAAGATGGTATTCTAGGCAGTGATTTCCTGCAGTGCTTTTTTGACCCGCTGAACCCAAAGCACCAAAACAGAGCATCCCGTAGCAGTGTGAGCAAACTGAATGAGAGTAATTATGCACCCGCAGGGAACGTGCACCCTGATGTCTGCACCATGAAATCAAAATGGCAGAACGAGTTTCAAGTATGAAGAAGCCCGGTAAAAGCAAAGACTACAGATGGATTGCCTACAGCAGCCTGGAATGGTTTTTTTTCTTTTTTTTTTTTTTTTTAACCGGGGACTACAGCCAACAGCGAACAAACGCTCTGCATAATAACTGGGTTTAAAGATCAGGATGTACAGGAGAAATATGCTTGAGGGCTCTTCTGACTGACATCATGGGTACATTCTGTGCCCGGCACCAGGTATTATCTCTTGTTGACTATGGCTAGCCAAAGGCAAAGTGGGGGTGGTGGCTAGGCCTAGGCAGGCATACTTGGTGCTGAAAGTATTTCTCATCACATGCTTGATGCCCAAATCTCAGCCAAGGAGGTGGGGAGCACCAAAGGGACAGGTCAGGGTAGTGGTAGGGAGCACCTTGGGGAAGGAAGGTAAGATGCAGGAAGATGCACATACAGTGTGGGGATGCTGGACTCTTGGGGCTGGCTTACACAGCCTAGATTAGCATCTAATGGGTGTGACTTCTAGTTCTAGGACTGTGATTTCAGTCCAGAAAACAGTGAGTTCAGTGTCTAAATAAAGATTTTTTTTTTTACCTTTAAACATTTCCTATTCTAAGAATAAGTCAAACAAAAAAGCAGCTTACTGTGGTCTACAGCTTTGCTGAAGCCTCTAGAAGCTTTAACAAGTCCCTATGGGAATACAGAAACAATACACACCTTACAGTGAAGACATACTTCTACACACCTAGAAGGGACAACCCTGTAACAGTCTCTACTGCTAACATGCACCCTGGGCCGTGGCACGGCACGCCAACACACGCTGCTCTTCTGTGCCTAACACTTGCCCGCTAACCTTCAGCTCAGGCCAGAAACGGCAGAAAGGCAACTGCCTTTTGAATTATTGGGAATCCCTAGGTTTTATTACTAGGATAGACTGTTTCTGTATACAGCAGAGTTGCCTGAAATCTGAAAACATGGCTAGGAAGCCTCAAGGCGTAAGCTACCAGTTCTGTTCCTACAGAACACCCCTCACACTGATTCCTTCTCTACAGTCCCACGTGTTCCCACCGCTGCCCAAGACACCTACGGGGGGGGGGGGGGGAGGGGCACTACATTGCTCGGAGCAGCTCTCTTCATACAACCAGACAGGAGGCAGCATCCAGACGCCTGCTCTGCCTAGAATCCACTTTGCTGGCTACCTGGCACAGTCCCTTAGTGAAGGCAACCTCTACATGCTACCTTAACATTTGCTATAATTAATATCACACTATGCTAAACAAACCCCCGCCAGAAGCAACAGCTACAGAGCTCTGCTGCTTTGCCTCTTTTAATGTAACAAGACACCTAGGCACCAAAAACATTACACTTAACGTACTGAACTCTAGCAGTCGTGTTAAAAACTCAGGCAGCCTATTTAGGGGTATCACTGAAACTTTTGTTCAAGACCATGATAAGGAACATTAAATCCAAGTCCTAATATCTGCCTCTAGTTGCACTTTCACAGGACTGGTGTGAGGCTTAGCAATAAATAATATACATGAATAATAATAGAAATAACTTATGTAAATGTGGGACTTGATTAAAAAAAATTCCCCATCTGCTAAGTGCTCTTTCTATTATGCTATTAATTCAGTGTGCTAACATATTTATCACTGTTCATAGGAAAATAATGAATAAAAGAACTGAAACATACATGAATACATTGTTGCAAATAGGGCCAGAGTGGAAAGATACTTGACTTAAGGGCTAATGTCAAGAAATGGATTACTGCTGGGATCTGTTTTAACCATCCAGAGACTGAAGGTCAAACTCAGAGATGCTGGCGACCACAGGAATGTTGCTGGCTAATATATGTTATTGCATTTCATAGAACTGAAGATTAGGAAACTTCAAGTAGAGCACAGGGTCCCCCGACTAACCTCAGCTCACAATAGAAGCTGGCTGGAACCCTGCTTGCGCAAGAAATGATAGAGTGAGACATAATTCCTGACCATCACTGCTTGGCTATGGGTCCCCTGAAAAACCAAAGCCCGACCCTCAACAGTCTTAAGGGATTATTTGTGTGCCCTGACAATTCACACAAAAGCTTCCTCTAAATGGGAAAAATCCTCATTCTGTTCAAGGAATAATTTGCTCACTAAAGGAGAAAAAAAAAGGAAGAAAGTAGAAAGTAAAGAACTATGTGCGTTTGTCAACTGAAGTAGAAGAGCTTTTCTAAATGAAACATTTTCAGTATCTCCTCCCCCCCGCCCCATAGATGTATCAGGATAGAAAACAGTAAAGTCAAAATTTCTACTGTAATTATACATCTTAACTCCCCCGCCACCCAAAGCAAAACTCTGAGTGGGAGACATCTCATATAGGGCTTGCAGAGTAGCAACCCACATCTACACCAGAGCTAGCTAGAGAGCAAACTGTAGTTATTGTAACTCAGAGGACAGCTCCGCGCTTTGTGAGTGCCCTGCTTCCTAAGATGGCACAACAGATGGCTCTGAGATGCAGCAGGTCACCGATCCTCCCGCATCCTGCTGGGCCTGGCTCTGCTGCTCCACCCCCTGTCATTCAGCAGGAGTAGGGGTGGGATCAGGTTCAGGGACTCCAGAATGGTGGCAGAGAGGGCAGACCCAGGGGACACTTGGCCTTTCACTGAGGGGCTTAACCTGAGATCTGCTTTGGTGAGAGCAGAGCGTTGAAAGAACCGACTTCTCAGTGCTTGAGCACCTGGTCTGTGTAAATAACCGAGACCTACCTGCCAGCCTTTCTGGAGTGAAGTCAGGCAGGGTGTGTGTGTGTGTGTGTGTGTGTGTGTGTGTGACGTGGTGTGCCACAGAACCTGAAATACTGTGTCTGTTCATCCTCAGTGTACTGTCTGTCTCTATTGGCTCAGGGGGTTGGGTCTCTGAGAAAAATGTGAATTTAAAATGTAGTATAAAAGTGACTTCGAGAGTAGAAAAACCAAAGCCTTATGCAGGTTCCTTTCTAAGCTGTAATGTTCATATGTATTTATAACTCAAAATTTAAGTATTGGAATGTAGGAGTTTGCACTTGTAGTTTAAATGCATGTAAAACATACCAGTTCTTCCACTATTTGTAGAGCACTATGGTTCTTTAGAAAACGGTCTGCATACTCAGTTACAGATGCACCGCCTCCTTTGTTGACTTGAGTTTAGAAATGACAGTGTCAGAAGGTCATGGAGAGTGAGGGGTGAACTGCAGCAGACATGTCAAGGGCTGTGAGAGTTAGGATTGTCCCCCACCCAACCCCCCCAAGGAGTTTTGCCATTTTTAAAGAAACTGTGCTGCTCACAGATGAGGGCCAGCTTCAGGGAGGTTTTTAGTTGTATGTCCTAGAATTTCAGGTTATTTGGGTACATCAAAAATGTACCTTAAGTAATTGTAAAGGCCTTCTTTATTGCTTAAACGTCACTCTCAAGCCTAACTTAGTCACTCAGAACCTAGCTAAAAAGCAAAACGTATGAGCTGTAGACTATGATGAAGGCTGTTAATTGTCTGAAGGAACATGCTAGGTGATAGTTACAGACGTATGGAAGAACAGTTACAAGTACTGTCTCTAGAATGTCTCTCAAGTATTGGTCAGGTTTAGCGTTTTCTCTGAAGGTGCCACCCTGTGAAACACACTGGGATAAAGGAATAAACCCCAGGCTGACCTTAGGGCGCTGTGAGTTTTAAAACTGACTTCTGCCCAACCCAAGCCAACCCAACTCCAAGCTACCTTCCATCCCCACCATTTGAACTTGGAATTGCTGCAACAGCATTTTGGTAGATGCTTGGGGGGGAAAAAGCCTGCATTGATTCCCAGGTGGCTACTTTTTTGGAGGGGTGAGAGGATCAGAGCTCAGAGGGGAAGTCCACTCAGTTACTTAACTTGCTGAAAACAAAACAAAACAAAACAAAACAACCCTAGCAGAAAACATAAAAAAAAAAAAAAAAAGAAGAAGAAGCAATTTGGTACTTCATTAGAAAAATTTGAAAGATCAAATTGAGAGAAACAGTTAAAATCGAACCCTTCTCTTTCAGAAGACAAGAGAACAAGAACAACAACAACAACAACAACAACAACAAATAGTTCTGGCTTATTGGCTTATTTTCTTAAACAAGAATATCAAAGCCAAAACTGAGTTAGAGATGTTTGAGATATGCAATCCTTTCTTGCAGAGGCAGGAGGCTGTGGGCGCCAGCCCCCCCTGACCTGTATAACTGGACTGAGCCTGTCCATAGGAAGGAAGCTGGTGGGTGATGAAGGTGTCCTCACGGGTGGCCTCACGCATTTGAGGGATCTCACTATCACTAATCATTCCAGGACTCACACCTTGCACCAGGCTTTGACAGCTCCCCCACTGTGGCAGACAAATGCATGGACACCTTCCTAAGGATGTACTTTGATGTAAGTATGCACATGATAAAGGGTTTTTGTAAGGATGTACATGATACCTTTATCATGTTTTTTGGATAAGGCTTATAGGTTGTCTATTCTCAGCTGCATGAGAGGCAAAGGCCTTTTAAACTTTAATTTTGTATAGTGGATATTCTTAGGCATATATATATATATATATATATATATATATATATATATATATATATAGTAGAGTTTCAGATGGCCGCTTTCTTCCTATGAAATGAGGAATACAGAACTTGTGTATTTTGACATACCTACTCCATAAGTGCTGAATGTGCTAGGTGACTTATAATTATACTTAATTATAATCCTTGGAATATACTTAAAGGCAAATATATATGTTTAAAATTTTATGTAAAATTAAAAATAACCTTAAAACATACTGTTGCCACTTTTCTGTAATTTTTAAAGATTAAGAAATTACACAATGTCTTTAATTTCGTGTTAGAAGCAAGCATGTATTCTTCCGATGGCTATTCGTATGTGCTTACACTAGCGTCACACTGGGATGGGGACTTTTACACCAGCGTCACACTGGGATGGGGACTTTCAGTGTTATTCTTTCCTAGACTCTACTCTGTGACAAAAGTGTGCTTTAAGAAAATGTGAGCCCCTTCTGTGCTCATCATAAAAAATAGCCAGCTGACATGGTGGTGCACGTCTTTAGTCCTAGCAGGCAGAGCTACATGGATTCGAGGCCAGCCTGGTCTAAGCAGTGAGTTCCAGGATAGCCACAGTGACAACGGCTGTGACTGGCTTTAGTAGTCACAGCTTTTAATAAAGCAGCCATGGTTAACTTGAAAGACAAGTTCAGGACATTCTTTAAAATTCAAAATGTTTGCTCCCGACTTTCTCAAACAAGTCGGCTAGCACCCCATTGCAGAGCTGACTGCACAGCTTTCTATACAAAGGAAAGTATTGTCTTTGAGATACCAGCACCCTGTGCAACTTGGGGGGGGGGTCTTCATTTTTACTTAGAATTTTTACTTATGTGGAGGTCCTATTTTAAAGTGAGCTTCTGAGCTGAGTTTAGTAAATCGCTTTGGGGCTAAATTCAAGTCTACTGGTCAGAGAGTGGGTCCTGAGAGAAAAATCATGAAAAGCTGGGGGCAGAAATGGCCCCGCACTAACTGAACAGCTTCTCCATGGCTTGACCGTCTGTTTTCTTTAAAGAGGGACCGAGCAGGAGGCAGCAGGCCACTGGGTGCTCTTAGGTTCTCGGCGACTGTGTTTCTAAGGCTGGCTGGTTAGGACTTCTCGCCTGTGAGGTTAGGGGGTCTAACTGGAGAACGCGCCCCACCCCCTTTAAGAGGTTGTTGTAACTCCAATCAGTCCTGTAAATGGTAGAGTCTCTGGAACCCTGAAGAGAAGAAGCTATTCCGTATATTCTTGCACTGTTCCCACTGAAAGCTGCTTCAGTGGAGAACCTCAGGGCTGTAGGGTCTCCTCAGTGAATCACTGGTTAGATTCTGACAAAGACGTGTGAAGGATGAGGCCATATAAGGAGAAGCTGCACACAGTAAGCTCTTCAGTTTACTCTTCGTTTCCCTGGGCTACTAGGGACCCTAATGGCAAGTCTCTTTGTGTGAAAACCGGAATTCAGAGGTGTGAGCCTGATGTAGAGACATATCCAAAGAGCACCTATGTGGACGAAGAGCTGGGGCAGACCTATGATGTCCAGAGAGGCTGGGGTGCCCTTTCTGCACCATCCACCACAATATACCATGTTTCTAATACCAACATGTCTATAATTTAAAAATATTACTCAAAGTTGGGGGTGGGCAGAGGGGATAGCTCATGCCTTTAGTCCAAGCACACTCGAGACAGAGGCAAGTGGATATCTGAGTTTGAGGCCAGCCTGGTCTACAGAGCAAGTTCCAGGACAGCCAGGGCTACACAGAGAAACCCTGTCTAGAAAAGGCAAAATAAACAACAACAACAACAACAACAACAACAACAACAGAGAAACTAAACAATCAATCAACCAAACCCAAAAGCCAAACACATAAACACATACATACACACAAAGCCAAAAAACCCCCCAAAATTAACCTCCCGCTACCCCACCCCCAAAAGCCAAAACAAAACTACTTAGAAATAAGCCAAGACAGCTGACAAAAATGAAGTTGAACTCTATACTTAAAAACTCTAAAGAATACAGAAAGATTCCAGTTTAGGATAGCTGTATTTTTCTTGAGCAAAGCTAAGGAAAATAGCCCTTTCTTTTCTTTTTCTTTTTTTTCTTTTTTTTTTTTTTTTTTTTTTTTTTTTTTTTTTTTTTTTTTTTTTTGTGAAAGCACAACTCTCAAAATTATTTTTACTTTATCACATGGATGCTAATATAGAATGGGTTAGGCCTCAGCGCAGTGAGTTTTATGGTCGGTTTCTAGGCCCTACCGAAAAGGTCTGTATTTTGGACCTTGTTCAATGACTAGGCAGAACTCACTGTCCAAGAGAGACCTAGAGTAGACCTTGTCCCAGAGGGTCCCGGCTGACTCTGTCTCAAGCGTGGACAGTGTTGGCAGCACAGCTGTAAGGACGAGTGGAGAACATTCTCACAGCCTAGCTTCTGTCTTCTTAAAGTTTTGTTTTTGAAAAAAAAAATCCTTTCTTGCGATACTGAATCAGAAGAATGTAATGTAAAAAAATAAAAATAAAAAAAGAAGATGATTCCCACCTCCAAAGCTCTCAGGAAAGACATCTAATTCTTCTCCATACAAATAACTCCATGCATTGTTCAGCTACGAGAAATACAGTAAGGCTCCAGAATATACAAACACCATCTGCAGCCTACACTGCTGTGTGAAACATCAGGCATTCTTTCAAAGTTCTACAGGAAAACATCATCTAGCTTTTACTGACATGCGCTCAAACACAATTCAAAACTCAGCTACACTTCCCCAAAGCTGCCTTCTACACCTTCTATTGAGTAGTGCCAGCTTAGCACTAAGCCACGGATAATAAGGCAAAGGCGGCACAGAATATAAAGGACTGAAGGAAAATAGTAAGGTACAGTTGTTTATAATGCTGGCTCTGCAGAAAGCAGGGCTGACATGAGGCACCAGGGAAAAACAAAAAAACAAAAACACATCACAGAGAAATCACTTTAGAGAGTAAATACTTATCTCTAGAAGAGAGGAAAAGACAGTTCCTCAGACATTACACTGACAACATACACTTTAAAGATAGGAAACAACACCAAGTGATAGTCGGTAGCAGTCTATATGCTGGTCACAGGCAGAACAAGCACTCTACACTGCCTAGGTGACCTTGGTGATGGCGGGAGGGAAGACTGTACTAAGAAGGCACAGGGGATACTGTTAGGGTTGTGGAATGGGAGCCGTATGCCCAAAGCCGGGCCATCTGCAAAGCATTCGGTGAAAGACGGTAAGCGTGCAAGTGGGTATGGGATGGGGGCAGCTGGGCCGTCTGTCCTTAGCCAGGCAGTGGCAGGAATTTGAATTAGAAGTGCTGGTGGTTGAGAGCTTGGCACTACACAAAGCAGCACGCGGCAGATGCGCCGTGGTGGGAGGTGGAGACAGCTAAATGGTATTCCTGCCTCTAGTCAGAGCAGGAAGTGATGCCCTAAAACAAAGAACAAAGTATCAAGAGACTCGAAGGAAATGATAACATTTCACACCAGAAAATATAGGTGCTCTCTATCTTTAAAACCTATCTGAGGTACACTCACTCCTTAAATCTATTGCAAGTAATAAGATACTTATAGCATCTTTTCCCAAAGAAACAATTAAGTACTTACTGTACTATATATAGGACCTGGGACACATTAAGTTCAGCTTTCCAAAGAGTAAATAGAAGATGTATGCCTTTAAAAGTCTCTTAAAAGATATTGGGGTTTCCCCCGAATTTTTGTTGTGTCTAAACCTTTATTGTTTACTGCTAGCAAAAGCTTTTGTACAGGAAGGCAACTCTGAGGACTTAGGTTCAACCTTGCTAACTGGACAAGACTCCATTGTGAATCACCTTTCACTGAACAAGCCCTTCTTACTACCAGTCACCTCTACTCTTTAAAATTCAACTATTCTTGTTGTCTACAAGAAAAAAAAAAGTAACACTTGACGAGATCAGGGATCTTTCTCTCCCCTCCTCCTCTCTCTTACACACACATACGCACGCGCACACGCACACACTCACAAGTACCAAAGCAGGCCCAGCAGCTGCAGGCAGATTACGTCATAACTCAGCCGGGCCTGGATTCCCACCCTACACTGGCAGCATTCAAGGTTAGAAAAACGAAATGGCAGCACGATTGGGTCAGCAGCTTCTCTTCTTCTGGAAGTTTTCCAGGTTCCTTGAAACAAACAGACAAAACAAACAAGTGTACGAACGAACATAAAGCTGCAATCACTCTTGCATTGATCTCTGAACAGTAAACTAGGTGGTTTCCTTGGTAAGGCAGAGCCCACCCAGAAGCTGGCAGCTGGAAGGCCAGCAGCCAGCAATCTTCAACTGCTCTGCGAGGCTTGCTCAGGGGACTCGCAGCCGCCAATGTGTTCAGATGATGAGCTCACAGCATCCCCGGGGAACCTCAGGCTGTGTTCAGCTCCGAGGTGCTCTGGTTGGATGACAGGTGAGAGTGCAGGTTGTCCTTGTATCTCTCCAGATCTTGGAAGTACGGGTGATGCAGGGCGCCGTAGGCGGATATCCTTTTAGCTGGATTAAATGTCAGGCACTTCTGCAATAAAGAGAACATCTGGTGTGAAACATAGCATGGCAAACCCTGGACCTGAGGGGGAATTGGAAAAGGTGGCCAAAAATTTTCCACAGTTCTATTTGGGGAGCAAAGTCACTAGCACAACAGTGAACTAAGTAAAACACCCAGACACAAGAAGTGCCACTTCCGTAAAAATAATTAATTTGATTACCAGATGCCTGACTTAAAATGACCTTCTAGCATCACAACTTATTCAAGGGCTGTATACTTCGGCAGGCTGGGAGGAACATTCTCACCTTTCTTCAAGCTGCCCTTGACCATATAACTGACCTAGGCCTTTGATCATGGTCCTAATTGCCTCCATGAGAAATACATGCCACTCGGCAGGGTGAGATACACAGAGACATGCAGGTTTTGATAGACCCATGGTTTGAATCAAGAGTACAGGCTCCTAATTCAGGATCAAGAACAGACTTATTCCTCATAGGGCTCTGACTCCGAGAACAGAGAAGAAGGGCCTTCTGTGCCCGCAGGAAGGACATTATACACAACGCCAACAATGAGGAGTTTGAGTTTCAAAATACAAAAGTGCTTATTTAAAAAAAACCAACCAAACAAACAAACCAAAAACTTCACTTTAAGTATAAGTATTTGTGTCTCTGTGTGTGGGAACGTGCGTTTAAACCCAGGTGCCTGTGGGGCCTAGAGTGTCTCTGGAGCTGGAGTTCCAGGCTGCTGTAAGCAGCTGAGTACAGGAGCTGGGAACTGAACTTGGGCCCTCTGCACAAATTATACATATTCTTGAGAGTGGAGATACCTCTCCAGCCCTAGGATCTTGTTTTTAATGGGATATCTTATATGTGAATGGCGCACAAGGTACTTAGTTCAGTAAATCAATAACTACAAGTATTGTTACTTGGTTCCTTTTGGGGGGAAAATATTTTGCAAAGATGTGACTAGCACGTTGCTTCAAGTGGCATGAAACTTTAAGCGAAGAAATGCAATTTCTTTTCAAGAAGCCTTTGCCCAAGGAATCTAGAGTCTCGTAAAGCTTTGTCCAAATACACATTCAAGTGTTGGGAGCTGGGTTAGGAAGACATTGCAGAATCAAAACCCACCAGATGGAAACAGAATCCACAGAAAAGAGTACAGCCTCCCATGGCCACGAGGTTGGGGCATGTAATACTGTTTGTCCTACAGTTTCAATGGGCACAAGCCAACCGCATCCCGGAAACTTACCAGAAGTAGGTCTTTGCCTAGTTCATCAATATCTGTCACAAACTTCTCAATGGGTTGGGCAGATTTGGAATGAAAAGCCTGCCGGGGAAGGGCCACGTCCCTAGGCCAGTCTTCCTCTCCTGGGAGTCCAATGACGCTATGGAAGAACCAGATGGGAATGTAAACACTGGCGGTTTAAACATGACCTTCCTTACCAAATCTTAGAGCAGGCAAATGATATGGGGCAGGCACAGGGAGAACCTCACCCTCGTGGCAGAAAGGACTGCTCATTTATCCTACTGCAAACTTCACTGACAGGAGGAAGTGCGTCTGTCCCTGGCAGCAGACCCCACCCCACCCCCCACCCCCTACGAAGAGGTGTATATGAATGGCACTGGTGTAGCCAGGGAAAAGTCCCAGCTTAGTGATGGGACAGGGCGCCCCCTGGTGTAAGTCTTGGTGTGGTTGACTAGGCAGGGTCTGCTATTCTGAAGGACACTCGTCTGGATAGACAGTGTCTTCACCTACACCTGAAGCTTTGCTTTATGGTCTGATACAACAGTTCTGTGAAGATGTGTTTTCATGTAGCTCATCCAGGACGGCTTGTGACAACATGGCTTTGGCTGAGGTTCTTAAAGGAAAGAGTCATTTTCTAAACCATTACATAAATTAGACTCAAAGAGAAGGTTAAAAAAACTATGTTGGGCCTGTTTCATGCAAGCCCTGTGCAACGAACGGTATTCCAGAGTGAGAAACAGTCGATTAGAAAGGGTATCATTTAGACTGCCCCAGTCTACCATTCTGGGATCAGAAACTCGGAGGAAACAGCAAGCCATAAAAAAGCTTTGGAAATAGGCAGATGTGGCTTCAAATTCAGCACCTGTCCTTAATTGCCAGGTAAGGACAAATTACACGACAACTATGAGCCCTGGTGTCTTTATGTACGTGACAACAATAGTTTATGGTTACAATGAGGGTTGGTGGTAATTTATTGAAACTGCATATTACAGTACCATTTGTTACTTATTAATGGTAAGCAGGTGGCCCTATATAATTTACCCAGGTGTACTATTATTTATAGTTTATGTATAGGTGCTAAGTGTATTTGGACAGTGCAGACTCTGAGTAACTCTGAACTAAAAGAAGACAAAAATCAGTTTAGTGGACAGGATATATAGTAACCCAGATACTGATCCAAACTATTTTAACCCTAATTAGAAATGGTGCTGGCCTGAATTAAGGTTCTGTTCTGACTTCCTGAAACACAGGCCTAGAAGGTGTGGTCACAAGCATCTTTTAGGAAGGGAGGTGGTAAATATCACAGGATGTCATCACTGTTCCCTTCCCTCTACAGAGCCCAGCCCAGGTCACAGACCTCCCTGGAAAGAGCAGCTTTGCCATCGCCATCGCCATCGCACTAACTCTGTCCCCACTGGGCATCTGCAGAGTTATATTACTCAGGCATACAAAGACTCATGGATAGACTTCCTGGAATTATTGAGCAAAATCATGACTTGGGCATCATGTAAGTGTGCTCAATAGCCAGGTCTATAGCGGGTAATGAATGGGTAGAAATGTCATCATAACCATGAAAGATAACATGGGGAAGGGTTTGGGAAGTATGGGATATGGCTGAGGAGTAAAAGAATACTTATTACAGACAGTTTGAAATGTGTGTCCTTTTATACAAGGACTTTAGTACATCCTCATTATCAGCCATCTAGGAATGGATTATAATGATGCTTAGAATTTAAATCACTTTATTGACAGCATCTTTCTTTTGAGATAGTGTTTTACTAGGTATCCCAGGCTGGCCTCAAACTGAAAATCCTCCTGTCTCAGCCTCCTGAGTGTTATTAGTAGCTTTGAATATACCTATTGATTTGAAACCTTATGAGCACAGCAGTCAGAAGCCAAACACTTTTAGAGAAACAGTCTGTCTGCCTGTCTGATATGTAAATACATATTAACTACACCTAATGCACGGATATATACCACACAATACACACATACATAAATACATACAAATAAAACTTAGAGCCTATTGTCTTCTCCAACTCCTGTAAAAAGCTGTGAGAGACACACAGGTCAGGTGTGACACCTCGCTGTGGATGGGAAGATGAAACGAGGAAGGAGAATGCCTGCCCAGGTCACACACTGCGTGGAGAGCCTCGGTTCTTCTCACTCCATGTTCAGCATCTTTTTACCTCTACTTAACTATGACACTGCTCTTAGAAAGTGCTCTAAATGTCGTGGCCTAACTGCTTTCCTTTTGAAGCACTCAATGTTCTCTGAAAGTAGAAATGTGTCTACAGCTTACCTTATTAAGAGTGTGAGACTATGACTTTCCTTAGGAAAAAAAAGTCAGCTTCCTGTCCAATATAAGGACTGTCATGGCCCTTAATGGGCATAATGAAATCGTGACAGGTTCATTCGAAAAGGCCTGCATCATAATTCTTTATTTGGACGGTTGGGTAGAATCTGTAAATGTTCACTGTTTACACCGGGAAGACCTACAGGGCACAGATTGTATAAACGGCTGTGGTGGAAATAATGAAGTAGTTTAGCAGTGACGCTAGGGTGCAGTATAGTCCTTTTCCTGTTGAGAGCACTGTGCAGAGAAATGAAACCAAGCCAGAGACCAAGCCAGAGTGTAATCTAAAGGCACCAAACATACAAGGCTTTCCAGCTGCTCTTCTGTTAGCTATGTGGGAGTGCCAGGCCTTGGCCAAAAGTCAAGCAGGCTTTCCCACCGGGACAAGCAAAATGTCCCTTCTGTCCTACTGCATTGGCTTCATGGTCTGAGAGTACACGTAGTACTACAGATCCAAAGACTGGGTGCTGGAGGTGGCTAGGAATCCCAAGAGGCACAAGGAAGGGAGAGCAGGTGATGGCTTCCAGGGCCCAGCAGGCACAGGCCACCAAGGTCACCTTTCCTCTCAACAGGGTAATAGTAGAACGTTTTTGATCCCGGGTCCCTCTTGAAGATCACATGCATACAGGACACGTTCCACAGTCTCAGAGTCCAGTGGTTAGCGACAGGAACTTGCCATGCATAGGCAGCCTAACAAAAGGCTGGGTGGAGAAAATGCCTACTTTACAGGAGATGAGGTACTGCTGACTGCCCAGGACCTGGGAAGTCCTCAGACCAGACTAGACCAGTTCCTGAAAGAACCTCAGCTTTGGGGTGAATTCCAGGTTTGAGGCAATCACATTTAATTCTGTAGGAGCACTATTTAGATAGGGGTAAAGGGAAGGGGTCTTATAGATTTTAAATTCCATAAAAAGCACTTGCAATTGAGATTCATAAAAGTGTTAACGGTTGTGGTTTTTAGCCAGGACCCTTTCTCTTTCCATTTTCCCTCTCGGGGTGGGACTCGGCAAAAGGATGCCACACAGCACACCTTGTGAGAAGGAAGGCCCGGTTACATTCTCGTGACATGAAAAGCATGCACAAACACGCAGGTACGAATGAAGTTTGCAAATCATTGGGGAGCGATGGAGTAACCAACCGGAAGCAATGAGCGAGCCGGAGAACAGACTGCACCGAGAGACTGGAGTCCCTTCCATTGCTCAGGCAGAAAAAGTTAAAGAAGAAAAGGGTTAAGTCAGCAGTTGGGAGCTGGGCACGGTGCAGTAAACCCACGCTAGGGCACTTCATGTGACTTCCTCTCATGCATTCACTCAGCTACAGACTAAGATGAGAACTCAGACAATTCCCTATTTTGGTGTTCTGGGGGAAAACGTGGCTGGCTAGCATTCTGTCCTCTGCTGTGGAATGCAAAGCAAACCCAACAGGAATGATCAGGGATATCCTCAATGGGAACAGGATGTCGATTTGGACAGGCTGGGGTCCTATGCCACCAAGTGTCCCGTCTCTTACCAGAGGTAAATTTGATGTGGCCACAAGCAGCCAACACATCTGTGCCATGGAGCAGGAGCTCAGAGCTCAGCCAAGCGCAGAGAAGCAGTAAAGACCCACCCAGGCAACATGAGAGCATTCAGGGCACAGCATCGAGGCTATGCGTCATGACCCGTGTGACACAGCTCTTCTACCTTGTCCCCACTTGTCACACAACTAGTCAGACTGCCTGCAGGAGCAGCTTGGAGCAAGGAAGATAGGAGGAAGGTCAGGGGAAAGCCACGGCAAATGCTTCATGTGATGGACGACTATCAAAGTATTACTTACTCCAAGATTTTCCCTAGTTGATCCACGTCTGAACTTCCACGAAAAAGAGGCCTGCAAGGATAAAGAGAACATCTTCAAATCAGGCATTCCAATTATCTGTCAAAAGTACATTCCAATTATCTGTCATTAGCACTGCTCAGCAGCAAGCAAGATGCTCTTTTACTGACAGGAGCAAGAAGCTTGATCACCCCTCTCTGGTCAAGGGTGGCTTTCTGTGCATTTTCCTCACAGCAGGGCCTCTCCTGGTTGCCATGCTAGCTCACGTTCAGAACCGTGTGTCCTGTATGCAGCTGTTGCAGTGACAAAGCTACCACGCTCTGTCTCCAGGTCTGGGTCTTACAGTTCAGTGTAACTTAGCAATAGGGTGGAGCTCATCTCAGTCTGAGCCTCCCACTAAAGGTATGTGGGAATCCCGAGGCTACCCTCAGTGTGCCTTTCACACCCAGGGTCCTTCCTTGCGGGCCTCTCTCTTATTTGTCCTGGATCCTTAGTACTATACTTGCTAACCGGCATGTGTTCAGAGGCAACTGTGCCCTCTTCTGAACTCAAAGCCTTCCTTATCTACAGCAATTATTTCACTGGCAATGAAATAAACTCCCTTTGTGACATTTCTGGTGTTTTCCCAAGTAGACCAAATAGTCCTTTAAGGGTGGGGACATCTGTAGGTTTCCCCATAAGTCTTGTTCTAATACTTTCCCCTAATTGACACACAGTCATTTATTTATTTATTTATTTATTTATTTATTTATTTATTTATTTATTATTATACATCTGTAGTACACAAGTAAATCTTTTTCAACTCTTTGCTTGGTGAACATAAACAGTTTTTTTTGTCTCCTTTTAAATTTTGAATATTTTTGAGTGAGAGCCTCTCTCCAAAGCCTGTTCTTGCCTGGAGTTCCATTATGTGGACTCAGGTAGCCTCAAATGCACCATCCTCCTGCCTCAGAGTTTCTAGTGCCAAACCACTATAACTGGCTCAATTAATATTAACCTACTTAAAATATTGATGATTATCATCAAGAATTATATTCCTTATTATATCATATATTACATTATATAAAGTATATGTGTGTTGATGGCAAGCAACCCCACAGGTAAGAAGTGTTACTCCATTACTGAGGCTGCTACCTTACTAGCTTTTAAACGGGCCTCAAAAAATAAGCAAGTAGAAAGTGAAGATGTGCTCCGAAGCCTGAACCGAGCATCTCGAGGTTATGTTGAAACCCTGATTTTCATCACAAATGTTCTCTTAGCTCAGCTCTCTGCAGCTAAGCCACTGGGGAGAAGCAGCATGGGGCTCTGGAAGGGGGTACTTCAGAGTCCTGGCATTTCACAAGCTAGGGCTCTTGTAATCAGACTGCTCTCTGGATGTCCACAAGCGCATTTAAATTCTTGTTCTACTTCAACAAGAAACAAAGCAACCCACCCACCAACTAACGCTCACTGGAGCTGCTATAGTTTGAATGTGGGTGTCAGGCAACCCTGGGACGAGGTGGAGGGAAGGGGACTGGTCTCCAAGAGGAGGAAACATGTGCCTGTCTTGGCTGAGCTCGAAAATGTGTGAGAGATCCACCTCCTAATCTAATGGCCTATCCTGAAGGTTAAGATGTTTTCAATGCACAGGTTTTGGTGAGGATGGATTAGCACTGGTCATGGAAACCCAGTTCCCCTCAGTTTTTGACTCTCTTCTATCCTGGCAAAGTTTTCCATGACATCCTAGGGGGAAAAAAAAAAAAACTGTTCATTTTACCACTGGGCACCCAGAAGAGGGTATCCAGGATCGATATTCTACTATTGTGTTATCTCTACTTATTGGCTGGATTTGGTTTATAGGATGAACTGTGCTCTGCCATCTTTGAATTAGCCATTGCTTCCTTTAGTGACAGGTGCAACAAGCAGGGCCTCAGGGACAGCTCCTGTTCTGTGAGCATTCAGGATGATGATGTCCTTTGTGGAGCCTGAAATCTCTCTGATGCAGCAACTCAGGGTACCAGAATGAATGAGTGTCATCACTTTGGAGAAATCTGGTGCACATCGTGACCCTGAACTCTGTCATTTGGCTTTGCCGCAGATACGGTTTTCCTGCAGTTACACAGAGCTGCTGAGTGGTGACTGTATGCAGTGAAATGCCAGCTGCCAGTAAGATGGTTTATTGAATGCAGATACATAGTCAATAGACAGGAAAATGAGTGCATGTGGGAGGGAAGAGGCTAAGAACCTAATTATAAACATGATGGAAATGTTCGAACAATCTAATTTCTAGAGGAGAATTCTGACTAGTCCACGTGAGCTGGTTTAATTCTACAGGAGGCCATCTGTGCCAAGGAGGAGAATGGTGGGTAACAAGAATAAATGCTTGCATCCTGCTCAAAGCTTGATGTGCAGCAGAGGGACATGGAGAGAGGAGGCAAGGCAGCTACAGGACCTCAGTCTCTCTCTGATGTTCTCAGGTTTAAAAAGATCTCAGAGGCCAGTCTGTGTATTCTGAAGAGACAAGAAGGGATGTAGGCTGACTGTAGCCAATGAATAATTATTCCTCTTTGCTGTGTTAGACATCTTCAAATGACCTGCTTAAGATCAGGTTAAACATGTTCAAACAGAAGTATGGATATAAACCCTGTGTGTGTGTGTGTATGTACACTGAACTCAGCACCTGCTACCAGACCCTCCACAACCACCTGTGTTATCTCTGTGTCCAGCCTTACTTAAGGAAAGGAGACTTTAGAGCATGGTTTTTGGTTTAATGTCACCCCCTAGGTGACATTTTGTAATTATGGAAATGGCTCAGCTGACTGACAGAGATGGGGATGGGGGTGAGGGTGGGAGTGGGGAGAAATGAGCTGACTTGGCTGGATCTTTATGACTGGGAGGAAGGAAGCAGAGAGCTGAAGAAACAAATAAATAGAATGACAGGAAGAAATAAAGGGATAAATGGAGATGAAGATAACCCAGATGAGGCCAATGCAACCTCACATCTATTTCACAGCATGGCCTGAGAAAGCCTGCCTGTCCCAGAATTCCAAAGGGACCTTAGAGAGGTCCTATAGGAGGAATGAGGACGGACAAGGATGCTTCATGGTACCCAGTGGGACGAAGGCACACAAGAGAAAAAAATTAGTGTAGTTTTTTTTTTTTTCCATCAAAAGAAAGGGCCCGCAGAGCAAAACTGTTTCACCTCTTTTTCCATCTACCCACTGGATCACAGACAGACTAATTCTTTTAAATAAATTATTTAAAAATCAGCAATAGAGATACCCTAGAAGCAAATCTAAAGGCTACTTTTTAAAATTTCAAAGATACTTCTGTACACGCATTTTTTTTTTCTGGCTCAGTAATACAATTAAAAAAAAATAGCTACTTCCTAAAATTAACATATAAGAAAATCGTTTTTTATTACATAGGACATTACCAAAGACCGCGAGTTTCACACATTATATTATTATCATCATGAACTAAGATTACTTTAGATGACTTTCTGATTGCTTAAGCATAAACCTTTATATAGCACCACCTTCTGCCAAAGACACCGGGTGGCTCTTCCTGGGTCCGTTCTTAATCCTCACTCTGCCTTTCCTGTGACCCAGCTGAAGATACTTCTTTTGCTTTATAAGATTCATCTATACACTTCTCTCTCTCCCTCCCTCTCTTCCTCTCTCTCTCTCTCTTTCCTCCCTCCCTCCGTCCCTATTTTAAAAACTAGATCAACCTGCAAATAAAGCTTCCAAGTGATTTTACACGTGAGCCCAGCAGGAAGCTACCCTCAAGGGTTTTGGAAGCATACGTCTGTTTTATGGTTTATGCTTATTTTCATATTGTAACCTGTACTCTAAGATAAATCACTAAACACTTAAACCGAATCAACCAGATGAACCTCAAGCTGGTGTTTTGATTAGACTCTAGTCAGCTGACAGGTGGCCCCTCTTCATTTTCATTACTGGGCTTGCTTTCCTCCACAGGGCAAGAAAAGGGCTTCCTGCAAATTACTGTGCTTTTGCAAAGCTCAGAAGAATAATCATGTCCTAAAACTCCCTTGGTTGTTATAGTGGATGTATTCTTTCAGCTTGTTACAACTGCTCTAATAACAATACATCTCTCCAATTACCTATATGCCAACACAAAGCCACCCCCCCACTGCCAATTTAACGGGGTGGCACCAGCTCTTCCCAGACCCCAGCATGGCCCTTCCCAAGTTCTTGGCTTGATACGCACAGACTCCTTACTTACTGCTCAACTCACGCACACAGAACTGGGTCAAACTTTATTCTTTTCAATTCCACACATAAACAAGCAGCTGGAAGCACCCTTGCTGGCTCTCACAAGAAGCGAGAACAGCTGTTTCATGAATGCTAGCATAACTAAAACTAAAATAATGTAAAAGTAATTCTGCTAGCCCAGAACTGTCATTCATCAGCTCTGTGTACCCCTCAGCTCTGTGCATATGTGGTTATGTTTGTAATCTACCTTATATTCATTTCTTGAGATGACTGCATGTTCTTTTTTAAATTTTTGACTATGTATTTGCAAATACGTCTGCACACACATACACATACAGATATACACATACTTATTACTGTCTTCATAATAAGGTCCAGATGTGAAAATCATTAGATCAAGACTTGGCAATCAATAGGTACTCAGTAAACACAGAAAGAAGAAATATGTATTTAAGACAATAAATGACACGTGCTGATAAATTGAAATGTATGACAAATGTAGACGCGACTATAGAAAACAGAGCACTCTTTGTGCTGTGAATGGGTGACAGGGTTGCTTTGGTAAAGAAAAGGTTTGCATACACACGAGGGCAGGAGTTCAAACTCTCAGGACCCATGAAAAGCCAGGTCCAGAGGTGTGCAAATGTATCCCATTTGTTCCAGAGCCCCAATGTTGAAATAAATGGGAGGCAGAGAAGGAGAGACTCCCCTAAAATCTGTGGGCCAGCTGGTCTGTGTGGGCAGCAGCAGAGAGCATAAAGACCAGCCTTACAGGATGAGAGGCAAGGCCCAATACTTGAGATGCCCTCTGACCGCCACAGGTACTCACCCCTCCCTCTCATTTATTTGCACAAATTCTTTAATTTATAGACATGGATCTTTTCCTGTTTTGAACTCTCACATGAGCTAGGGCTTTGTCATGTCACACTTTGAAACCAACTTATTTGTCAATATTTGTATGTGTATGGGTAATACCTGGAAATGGAGTATTATTCATTTCAATGGCTATTATGAATAATAATTTTAGCTTATTTCCAAGTTTTTATGTTAGATATTCCATTTTATACCTTACATCAGTTAATGTGAAGATGAAACTTTATTAGCTTATTATTTGATTTTTTTTATGATGTGTATACACGAGTGTCACCCAGTGCATGTGTGGAGGTCAGAGGGCAGCTTTTAGGCCATGGCCCTGTCCTTCCATTGTTTGGCTGCAGGAGACTAAACTCAGGTTCCCAGGCTTGGCAAAAAGCATCTTTAGTCACTAAGCCATCTTTGATAGCCTTGAAATCCTTTATGAAAGAAATACATTTCACTTATATAGCTAAGCAAGCATTTTTTTCCTACTACAGGAGGGCATTACAAAATCCAATGGCAAAATTGTGTTCAATGCCATCTATGGCACCGCCAGGCAAAACAAGCACATCTTTTTGGTGTTTATTGGCAAGGCTTTTCCTCAAGCCTCTCTTGAAACCTTCTCTACATGTCTTTCTTCTTGTACATCTATATCTATATCTCTATCTACACACACACACACACACACACACACACACACACACACACACTTTTTTTTTTTTTTGATGGTGCCGAGAATTAAACTCGAGGCTTCACAAGTGCTAGGTAAGCAACCTACCACTGTACTATGTTCCCAGACTAATGTTTAAAGGGTGTTTGCTGACTGGAGAAAACACTGGTATGGACTGTTCTGGAAACACCCAACCCAACCATTTCTCTCTACATGACTTTAGGAAAGTCCCTCGGCTTGTTCTATTCTTAGTTGACTCATCTGTGAATGGAGATAATAACACCTACTTCATAGGATCCACTAAGTGATACTTTATCATATACTACAACGCCCAGCTTCAAAACGAATCTAGAAGTGGAAGACACACACACACACACATACACACACACACATACAGATCTAAGACATCTATAAATAAAGTCCCCCACAGACACATACTCCTCTTGCTCCTGGTCAGTGTTATATTGGATAATGAAGTACTTCAGATGGTGAATACACAGGGGGAAGAGGCTGGGTGTGGTGGGACACTCCTGTAACTCCAGCACTCAAGTCTGAGGCCAGCCTGGTCTCTATAGTGGGCTCCAGGCCAGGCCAGGCCAGGTCAGGTCATGTAAGTTAGACTGTGTTTCAAGAGCTTAAAAAAAAAATCAACCAAGGAAGAAAAAAGGTACACAGTGTGCTCGCATATCACATGTAAGACTAGCAGTCCTTTATCTAAGTTACTATGTATTTATTACATATTAAAGATCTTATAACTAATCAACAAACGAGGGAATTTTATCAGGGAGGGATGCTGATTTTTCTAAAGGGAGGTCATTATTTTAAACTGGGAAAAAGTCATTTCTCCTGCACACAGTTTTACAAAAACCTCAGAACTTCGCAACTTCTTCAGGGTCAAATTACAAAGGGGGCAACTTTCAGATTAATGTCTTTTAAAACAAACAACTAAAAAAGGACGTACAGATACGGAACCTCAGTGAACGGCGGGGTGTTTCCCAGTACATGAGTGTACACTGACTTGCCTGCTACAGAAAGGAAGTGATTCATGCATAGAGGGAGATGAAAGATTTTATTTATAAATACTCTCATTGTACCAACAAGGCACGGAAGCCAGGGGGTCACCCTATAGAACACCTCTGTAACCTGCATTTGAACTGTGGCATACTTCAACTGTTGCCTTCCCTTGGTGGGTAGGATTTTCCATGTCCATATAGTGACCACTCCATGTCCATATAGTGACCGCTCAAAAAATACTATCTTACTATTTTATACTTACTCTGCACTCCCTTCTAGAGTTACTATCTAAGGAAACAAACTTATCACTTTATAATTACCAGCTGTTCAAATCAGAGTCAACAGAAAAGTCAATTAATTGATTTACTTACTAAACATTAATTGAGTGATCACCCACTTAGCACATAAGGCACTAACTGTTAGGTAGATATAAAAACCCTTGCTATGAAAACCCACAATATTTAAAGTTATAGAGCACTGTGTATGTTCTTTATATATAAAGCATTTAGAGGACTGAAGATGTGGTTCAGTGGTACGTGCTGCTCTTGCAGAGGACTTGAGTTTGGTTCCTAATACATATATTAGATGCTCACAATTACCTGTAAACTCTAGTTCCAGGGAATCTGATGTCCTTATTAGACATCTATGGTTTCCTGCACACATATGGTGCACATATAAACACACACACTCATAAATAAATAAAAGTAAATTAAACAATAGTATTTAGAAAATAAGTTATTTTAATTATACTGTTAATTTATACATGCAACAAATTTGTTAAAATGTAAACCTTATCTACAAACACTCATATTTACTACAAGGATCTTTGCTTCCATTAGGAAGAAGATAAAGAAATGCGCAGTTACTCAGAGAGGCCTCTCTCACGTTACTGATGAAGCCCTACACTTGGTACAATCATTTAATATTTACTAAATACGTGGAAGTGGCCTGATTAGCCTTCTCTTCCCGATGGAAATTAACGTATCTGAGGAAGCAGCTTAGAGAGTGGGTAGGATGCTCTCCGTGACTTCAACAAACAGTGAAATAGAAGGAGTGGCTTAAAGAGATTCAACTGGCTACAGTTCGCCAAGTGGGGATAAGACTAGGCCAAGGGGTAGGACTGTTAGGTCAGTGCACGAGAGAGATGAGAAGGGCCTAAGTGGGTGGGGTGAGGCAGTATGAAGAGATAAGAGACGCTTGGTGTAAGATGATCTGAAGACTAGACCTGACTGGGGAGAAGCAACAGGGTTCTACACTTGTGTGTGTGTGTGTGTGTGTGTGTGTGTGTGTGTGTGTGTGTTCAGAAGAGGGTATTGAATCCTCTGTAGTTGAGTTACACTTGGTTGTAGGCCACCCACTGGGTGGGGGTGCTGGGAACTGAGCTCAGGTCCTTTGCCAGAGCAGTCCATGTTCTTAACCACTGAACCATCTCTCTAGCCATAAGGAGATTTAACTTTAGATGTATCTTATATAATTAAAATGTACAGGAGAGTTTACTAAAATTGAAGAAAGAGTATTGTGAAAAAGCAGAAGTAGGCATAGTTAGGTACATACCCTGTAGAACTGAAAACACATGTCTGTATAAAGATGTGTGCACGAGTGGCCGGAGCACATCATTCCTAAGCAGAAGTAGCAACAATGTAAACGCTCACAATTTGATGACTACAAAAAGAACAATGGCCTATCACTTAGCCATAGAAAGGATCAAGTACATACAGGCAGGTAATCCAGTCACTAAAGAACAGATATACACAGATCTATAGAACCATAAGCTAGAGTTGTGGTTGCCTAAAACCGGGGTTCACTGGTAGATACAACATCTATGTCTCTGAATAGTTCATATGCTTAAATCCTACCCTTCAAAGTGATGGTCAGAAAATAAGACTTTTGGTCCTGAGCTGAACCGTGAATGGTGATAGCTAGTGTCTGTCCTTAGAGAAGTCCTTCAAGGACCCTCACCATGTTGTCTTGTGAAAAACGCTGAGAAGGCAGTCCAGAAGGAAACAGCCCTGGACCCCATCTTGTACTTCCTCGACCCACCAACTATAAGAAATGAATTCTGTTGTTTATAACCCAATTCCTTACATTTGTTACAGCAGCTTTAGCTTCCGGAGACAGACTGTGAATGGGTATTGAATTTCTCTCTGGGTGATGGAAATGTTCTGAAATTCAGTGTGGGGATGGTTGAATACCCCAGCAGACCCATTAAACACTATTGAAATGAGACAGCTTATACTGGTGGACTGTTTAATGTGTTACACCAACAAGTTAAAATAAATAGTTAAGAAACTATACTTCTAGACAAATATTACAGATTCAGGGCAGAAAACTACCTTTGGCCTAAATACAAGAAAAACGTAAGCACATGGTAGCGAACCAGTAAGACACACATACTTTACCACAATCAAAGCACCCTCTGACGCAAGTCCCGAATAATGTAATAATACGGTGAATCTCTACCGTCGGAAATACCATTCCTTTAGGATTAAATAACAAAATAAATCCCTGTCTCAAAAAAGGCATTTCTGCTCCCTGTCAAACACTGCGCTTCCTGCTCCTGTGCCTGCACATCTTTGTATTACTTGTTGACTCTGGTTTTTATACCATCCACAAGCCTTGGAGCTAGCTTTTTCAGGTGCCTGTGTCTACATCATCTAATACACAGTTCCC
>LR749515.1:4328090-4376480 GCA_902729485.2 Mus minutoides
ACACACACACACACACACACACACACACACACACACATATATTAATGGAAATTACACAGAGAAACTTAAAATCCATTTTTGCCTGCATGAGGCACTAGAGAACATCTGCCTGGAAAGGAGTATTTAAAACCAGGGCTCATTCAGAGCCATCAGAGATGTAGCAGGAAGGCCTGCAGGATGGACTGTGCCTTGGTGCTGAGCTCACACAGGCCTGCAGGCAGGATGGGGGGCCTGGAAGACAAAGACAGAGAAGCTTGAAGTTGAAAATGATACAGTAAAGGCAAGGCGCAATGAAGACCAAAGGATGAGAGAGGGTGTGGAGGAGGGAGGGACATCTGAGGCAGAGCCCCAGAAAGGAAGGAAGCATCCTAATAAAAAAAGGAGCAGGCAGAGATGGGGAAATGCTCCCCAGGGGAGGGAGGCACCTCTCGAAGGGAACACTGTGAGTTTGGTGATTGCCATAGAAACAAATGGCTGAATGAACCTTTTTCTTGGTACCAGATGTGGGTAAGTTGTTCTGCAAAGGGCTTGGATTTACTAGAGTATGAGTTAAGATGCTGATGGGGGAATAGGCACACTCAAGGAAGCGGAGTACTCTGTTATTTTTAATTCCAAAGTTGAGAATCAAAATTAAACCAGAGATCACTAAACCACCTGGACTTTTTTTTTTTTTTTTTTTTTTTTTTTTGTGCAGTGCTAAACCCTCAAATTAGTCTATCTACTGAAACAACTATCCATGTACATAGAGACAGACTAAGTGACCATTAAGAGAAAACATCATGGAGAACGTGATTCCCAAGGACTCTCTGTGCACAGACGCCTAGGCACATGAAAGACATTGTCTCCTTCCACCTGACTTCTAAGGAATACACAAGTATAGCCATCCCCTCAATGACGACATACTAAGCCAGCAAGTGAAAGTGACATTATGGGAATGGAAATAGAGCTTTTGAAACCACCTCTTGATCTGGAGAGATGGCTTAGTGGCTTGCTGCAGAGTCTGACAACCCAAGTGTGATCCCTACCTAGGTCCTACATGGTGGAAGGAGAGAGCCAAGTCCCCCAAAGTTGTCCTCTGAACCATGTAAACATGCCATGGAGACCTGTACATGCACACATACAACTAAATAGAAGTCACAAGTCACTCCTTTTTCCTGATCTTTGAATTCAGGGGGCTCGTTCTTTCACATAGCACTTTTCCACTTGTTTGTTTTTGTTTTTGCCACAGCACGCCTCAGGAATTCAGCTGTGGGCGTGATCACCACTTACTCAAGACACAAGTCATCCTTGTGCAAAAACTGCATCATGACCAGTAGCGGCAAGTGACACTTTCTCAGAGTTGAAGCCTTAAACATTGTGAAAATAATCACTAGAAATTTCTGAAATGAAGAAGTTTGATAGTTGGAGTGGCTTATTATTATTATTATTATTATTATTAATTATTTTTAAGTATACTTTATGAAACAGGAGAGATGGTTCAATGATAAAGGCACGTGCCACTAAGCCTGACAACCGAGACCCATACGGTGGAAGGAGAGATATGGTCTGCTGATTGCCACACGCATACAAGCCCAAGCACACGTTCATACCTATAGAAAATAAACCCAATGAATTAACTTTAAAAAGTTTTGCTCAGAAAGGAAGCATCAGCGTCAGCCAGAGTAGTATAAATGACATGAAAGTTGGAGCAAACACAGCTAATGCATTTGCTATAAATTGTCTATACAGCGTCAGACTGATTTTTTCATTTTCTCTCTTAAACTTAGAATCTGCTTAGTATAAAAAGGTGGCCCTTGAGAGTCAGGGATGTTGTCTATTTGTTTCTGAGAACTGCAAAATTAGTACTGTGCCCAACCAATAAAACACAGCATGAGTCCGAACAGATAAAACTGAACCGACCCAAGAGCCAGCTTAAGTTTTCTTTTCAGTTTTTAAAAATTTCATGTGCCTTGGTGTTTTGTATACATGTATGTCTGTGTGACAGTGTTGGATCCCTTGGAACTGGAGTCACAGACAATTAGAAGCTGCCACATAGGTGCTGGGTCCTCTGTAAGAACCACTGAGCCATCTCTCTGACCCAGCTTAAGTTTTCAGAAAACTTGTTGACTAGATTTGTATTTTTAATGATGGGTGGATATGGTGAATATCTTTCTCAAACTGTACTGTAGCCCGAGTGAGACCTCAACCCTGGAGATGCATTTGGCTTGAAAACTAGTGACAAGAAGGTGGTTACAGTCATAACAAAGGAGTGACCGAATGCTGAGGCAGCCTCTGGGAAGACAGGCATCAAGGACATGTTCCCAGAGATTATCAGGTCCACACTCTCCGGCACCCCCTTCAGATCTGTATTACTGTATGGTGAGGAACACATTCCCCTTCTCCTTTGCAAGTGTGAAGCCAGCTGGTATCCTGTGTGAGCACAGTATTCCCTCTATCTCACTCAGTCTGGATGGAGGCCCAATACTGGGTGATAACTCAACAATTTCGTTCAGGAAACAAAGCCCACGCCATTCCTCAGAAATTTCACAGACTATCTAGATGAAACAGGCCCATTTGAATGCTTCCCCCCCCTTCAGTAATATCTGAAGAATGTAGTTTTTCATGGGTGTACACACTGGGTATGTGACAGATGCAAATTCAGATATGAACAAAACACCAGCTACATGATTCAGACTCTGTACCGTGCTTCCCCAGATCTTACTTCAGCAGGGGTCAAACAGAGGAACGCTGGTGTTTGACAACTGTCTTGAGTCATCAGAGGAAGTTCCTAGCGTTCGGATGTGCTTGTTGAAATAACGCTGGTGAACAAAGCCAGCCTCCCCCCTCCCCCCGTCCCTGTGGGGCAGTGAGGTTTTCATTTTAGGAAATGGAAGTGACAATGTGGACAAATTGTCCCGAGGTATTTATAGCGGAGTGTCATTTTCTTAAACTGCCTTCGAACCAGATAATATGTGAATGAAAAAGGGATCTGCATTTCTTCCGCTCTTTCATGCCATCTGAACAAAGTGCGCTTAGGACTCTCTTACACTTAATGGCTCTCGGCTTGAGTTTTTTGGGACTGGGTCCCTCACTTATAAAACTCACCCAGAAAGCTCAGGGAATCCTCTGGGACCCATGTCTCCAGTACCAGGATTTTGGGAGTAAGGTGCCAGATCCCGTGTTTGTGTGGGTGCTGGGGAGCCAAGATGACACTCTCATGCTCGCATAACAGGTCGCCTTCCTGACCCAGGGAGCTCCCAACCCCAACGTTTTAAAATTTTTAAAAAGTGTCGTTTTGAGTGTGAGCGTGTTTGTGCACATGAGTCTGTGCTTAGGAAGCCCGGGGAGGCCATGGATGCCAGTTTATAGCATCTGCAGGATGCCAGGTTTGCTCCTGCACAATCAACACCCCAGAAAGTTAGCCGTTGTTCTGCCTGGGTCCTCCTGAATCCTGGGATGTTTTAAGTGGAAAGGAAAAGGGACCCTTGGGGACTTATAAGCAGAGTCTGTTTTATATTCATGGTGAGGAGACTCTGACCCTCCCGGGAAGGCTCTAAAGGTTAAAAACCACGAGGTAGTAAAACAGAACTAATGTTCGAATCAGCTCTCAGGGCGATGATTCACTGCACTGGCTCATCCTTGGGAAATCACCTACTAAGCGGAATTTAGCAGTGAAGGTGTTATTTTTGGTGCATGATTTATTGCTCCCCACCCACCTCCTGGGGATTAATATCTAGCTTTAAAAAAACATGGAATTGGTAACCATTGCAGACCAGCTTTGCCAGGCGGAAGTGCTGTCTCTAGAGAGGGGACAGGATTGTGTCCACTGCTGAGACTTCGGGACGATGGAGGCGCCGAATCATATGTAACGGAAAGCTGTACCAAGAGACAAGACCCGGGCTCCTAACACTGGCTCTGTAACTGATTAACAAAGCACGGAGAGCAAGCGGGCACTTAACCTCTGGTCACCTGTAAAATTAATAAACCACACGAACAAAGAGGTTAGCACTGTGGAAGGGCAGAAAAGTCTGCCTGGCGGAAGCAACCCTGCCAGGCAGGTAGCAAACGCAAGACATTCCCACTCACTCCAAAACCTCTCGTTGTCCATTAATCTCACACCACCCTCTCCCTTCCCCCAACGTCCTTGGTTTCATTATGACTAGTTTTGCAAGGAAGATTTAATAATGGTATTTTGTTCCTTTCCCTGGACCAAATCTCTCTAGGTTTAATTCACCCATGGTGCTCTGCTGTGCTGTTTACAAACCTCACCAGATAACTTTAAACCTGCTACAGTCTGGAAAATGACATGCACAGGAACAGGCGTATTCCCTGTTGTCTGCCTAAAGAAATAAGGCTCACCAGCTGCCACAGCCCCTGTCCCCAACTCCACTTGAACATACTCTCCTTATATTGATGGAGACACACTGAGACTCCGAGAGATTACATAGCTAACTGAAGGTCTGACATTATGGCCATTTTTTAAATCTCTTCAGAGAACATTTACCTAATGTTCAAAACTCATTACTGATTTTGTTTTGAATCCTGACAATACAGCTATTAATGAAACATAGTCATTTTCTGAATATATTAATAGAGTTTTGTTAGCAGATGCGAACATTTTTTTATTCATGTTTGTTTACCAGTGGTAGAATTTCTGTGAATTTCTTTCTCAATCTGCAGCACTGGCACTGAGCCCAGATAAATCTGGCTTAGAGAAATGAGGTGAAAACCATGAATTATGTGTTTAGGGGGGCAGGGTGGGGGAGGGGAGATGGCTCAGCATTTAAGAGTGCTTGCCGGAATAAGCACAAGAATAGGAGTTGAGATGTTCAGAACCTACTTAAATGTAGGGTGGGTGTGGCAGCCTTGGAGGGTGGAAACAGAGAAGCCATAGAACTAGTGAGATCACGGACCTTAGAAAAGAATCTACTACCTCCACTTCGCTAGACCAGAATGATTTCTTACTACAAGTTGAATCTTATCCTTATACCCACAGATAAATGTAACTGCTACCCCTCAAAGAGGTCTCTCTTCACAGCAGATGGAGACCATCACACAAAACAACTGGAGGCAAGGCAGAGATCAATGGAGCATGGGGAACCCAGAGCCTGGCATACATCTACGCCACAGCTTCTGGTCTGTGGATCAGGAACACGGGGGAAGAGGATGGAAATGTCTGAAGAGCCAGAGTACCAAGAAGCCTGCACTGAAACAGCTTCTCCTGGGAGAGGATGCAGAAAGAAGACCAGAAGAACAGAAGTATCCGAAGTCTTACTAATATGGAAAGGGGAAAGTTTCACAGGATCCTACCCACCAAACAAACAAACAAACAAACAAACAAACAAAACCGACTGGCAACTAATGGTTGGAGGGAGAAGGAGAATTATTAGCTCCTCCCAGGGAAGGGCCCCCTTATCAGCTGTCCAGTGCAGAGTGGTCAGCCTTGGAACCATATGCATGCAAATAATAGCAACAACAACAACTTCCCAGATTCAGTAGGGTGTATTTATAATATGTATGTATGCATATACATACAAATATATATAAGTACACAGATATACTATATGTGATTATAATAATAGCTGGAGAGCAGGGAGTGTATGGGAGATACTGGAGGGAAAAAAGGGGGGAGTGATGTAATTCTATTTCCATTAAAATCTATTGTTTTTTTAAAAAAAGTATTATTACCTAAAAAGACATAGAGAATACCACCAAGTGTCAGTTACCAAGAATTTATTGTAGGAAAGGGTTACTTTTCATGTGTTATATCAACTAACTCCCTAGCATATCCTGCTGGGTAAACATGATTCCTAGTTTAGTGACAGGAATTAATACTTTCAGTTAAAAAGAAATCAAATATCAGACTGTAAAACTGTATGTAATAAAGAGCCAGTGTATTATCCAGTGGTATATATACAAGTTGATTATGTATTTTGAGGAAATACATAAAAATTAAGACTCCAGATAAGTTTTCTTTTTTGAGATAGGGTTTCACATATCCCAGGCTGGCTTCAAACTTGCTAGTAGCTGAAGGTGACCACGAATGCCCACCTGATCCTCCTGCCTCTGCCTAAGTGTTGAAGTTACAGGGTGTGACCATGATGTCCATCTTGTCTGAAGAGACATTAAAAAACTTAGACGTTTGTATTGTGTCTCTTCATCTCAGCTAATTAACTAGAACTCCCTAAAAAGTGTTTAGTAGGCTATAAATACCGCTTTTAATCAAACAAACAAACAAACAAACAAACAAAACTGAATATACTGAATATTCAGTATATTCAAAAGAAACTGCATATACTGCACATGAATGGGCACTTTAGATTATATCGCTTTTATGTGTTGAAAGTTTCAAAAGATATCTTACTTTTCTGCTTGTGGTGAGCGCCATTAGACACTCTTCTTTATTAATTTGCCAGAATGTACTAAAAGCAAACTGACTTCCCGGCATCTTTGGTCACAGGGCATCAATAGTATTTTTTGTGTAAATGATTTATTGTAAAAGGTGACCCTGGCACCAGAGAACAGCAAGCCCTCTTTCAGGGAGGGAGCAGCAGGCTGACACTGAGCTCTGTTGTAAATGACAGCTCACCACTGGTAGCCCTGTCCCACAGCCGAACGCTTCCCAGGCTCCTACTTACAGATCCCTTATTTGAGGCGAACCTTCTGGTTACAACATCCAGACAGAAGCATGCCTCAGAGCAGATGTGGTGCCGGCCTCACTGAGTCTGCTCTGATGACCAGGAGGACAACACCCAGGCTGCTGGACAGGTCCCCCGTTCTGCTCTGCCCACGACTGGTTGCAAGCTGCAAGCACCGTGCTAACTCTGAGCATCAACTCTCTTTAATCAGATCAAGGGTCCTGTGGCTGCCCCAAAGTACAAACCTTGCCGATACACTACACTGTAACAGACGTGTCCACAAATTAAATGTATTTTCCTTACTAGCACGTGAAATGTCTTTTGCTTTGAGTTAACCAGCCACCGGTGACAGCAGTACGAGTAAACGACGTCAGATCCACAGTATCTCGCTGACGTCAGGATGCTACTCACTGATCGGAATTCAAGGCCTGATTTTAGAGGTAACGAGGCTACAGAAACATTTGCAGCATCTTAGAAACACTGAGAGGCAGCAGAAGGGCTGGTGAAAACACCGCTTTCCTGCTGTGGCAGATGGAATGCTTCAGCAGTACTGCTCAAACAGTCCTCAGGGTTACTCTGGGACTTACCCACCCAGACAACTTCTCAGCACTCTGAATAGGGACCACCAAGAGGACCGCCTCCTCACGTTCCTGAGCCTCCTCATTCTTTAGGTACACCCTAATGGAGAGATGCCAGTCTGAAACCCAGAAAAGCACAACCATTACAACAGGCGTTTCTTCACAAAGGCTCAGAGGCAGAAGTATGATGGAGTGCTGTCTCTGGAGGGTGCAGCATGAAGGTTGATGTATAGGTAGGTACACCTGACTTCCAGGTAACTTGATGATGGGACCCTCAGACAATGCCCATGTCTCAGTGGTCTTAGGGGAATGTTAGGAAACTGACAACATTCTCAAAGGCCAGTCAGTCATTGCTTTCCCCCCAAGGGAAACTTTCTTGCTCGGAGTATGGTGGACAGCATGGTTTGGTGCTTACAAGCTTCCTTTTCTTACTGGAAAATTGGAGTCACTGCCCCAGGCACGCCTACCACGTTAGCCCGGCCTCATGTGCATATCAAACTGTCTAGGCTTAGGCCTGTTGTTCAGTTTCCTCTGTCTTCCCCTTTTTTGTAATTTTTTTGTTGTTGTTGTAGCTTTGCTGTTATGGGCAGTGACAGTTACTGGGTTCTTTCTTTTATCAACGGTTTCCTTTACCACAGACTATTTCTCCCGCTGGAAGCCTGGCATGATGGGAAGCTGGAAATAAAACCACAACTGAATAGCCTGGCACTTAGTTTAACAGTCATTTCCAACCACAGATTAATACTGTTACTGGATTTGACTAACGGCTCTTAATCAGACCAACTGTCATCACTTGAGAACGTTCAAGCCAGCTCGAGACGGGCAACGTAAGCAAAAGCATGGCCTAGCTTTGCCAACTGCTCCTCTCCTCCCCCAAAAGGTGCCTCTCCCAATAGCCTGCTGCTTGTTCTCTTTAATAATGGGTAAAACAAATGGATCAGGAAATTATGTCCTCCCCCCCTTCCTCACCTGGCTGGAGGCTTGATGCACCTGGTCAGGGTTGCCATGGGCACCGGCTGGCATCAAAAGGGCACACAGCTTCACTGTCCAAGAAACATGTGTATATCCTGCACCAAGCCCTGCCTACCGGGTCAGCACTGATCCGAGGAGATGAGACCAAAGGAGAGAAGGTGCTCGTGGAAGCTTGGGGCTTAACTGGGGGGCGGGGGAGGCTAAGTCTCTCCTGCAGCAAACCAAACCATGTTTCCCATTTCAGGATCTAGTCTAACATTATAGACTAAAGGCCCAGGGCAGGTGACAGGACTTTAAAAAAAATAGTTACAAAGATGATATAGGCTGGCTCAACCGAATTCAGGTTCTATCACACTAGAGATTTTTACAAAAATGGAATCTAACTCCCTGTCCCCCCACCGCCCCCACCCCCAGCCAGGAGAGTGGCTTTGGGAAACTATTAACTCCGTCTCTGGGTCCTGCCAGAATAGAACCATTACACAGAAGAACGTAATCCCACCCCCACACCCACACCCACCCCATGCACCTTTCTTTCCCTTTCCCTCCCCTACCGATGTGAGGGCTTCTCTGATTTCCCAGGCTCCTCTGGGCTCCAGCATTTCTCTCCACAGTCTTCCCCACTGCTATGAGAATGTGGGAGCTCAGGGAACTCACTACCATGGCCCCTGCTATTATTTTTCTGATAGATTACTACTGAGTCGATGTGTGTGAAATACAAGTATATACCTTGAAAATGTGATGCTGTTCTAGAAGGCAGAATACAGTGAAAAATTTCCCAGATGGCAGTAGGTTTCAGATGTGGAAAGGCTTATGCTTTTGAGGCCGGGAGAGATGGCTATGTTTATAAAGTGCCTGCTGCACAAGCAAAAAAGACCCGAGTTCAGGTTTTGCCACTGCAAAAGTGCCAAGAGCGCTGTGTTGAGCACCTGAAATTCTAGCTCTGGTAAGGTACAGGTAGGAAGATCCCCAGAGCTCACTGGCCAGCGAGTCTGTGGAAATCCATGACCCGCAGGTTCAGTGATGGTCCTTGGCTCTGACCGCCATGCACACTCACATGCACAAAGCCTTAAGATCACATGCTTACTCACTCACTCCAGGAATCAGTCCCAAGGGAATCGCAAGAAGGCAGAAGACCCTGGTTATCAGACCGGGCATCTGGGCCTCCCCCAAAGAGTTCTTGCCAATGTCATTTTGACAAGTGTTCTACCTACATGCGTAACAAATAGCCAGGAATATTTAAGTACCAATCAGATCATGATTTGTTTTTATAAAGGAGAAACAGATTACAGGTATTTCATGAGCTAAAGTGTTATGAGAAACAGTTGAAAAACACCCATTACACAACCAACAACTGACCACTCTTGGCCAATAGTTTATGTTTATCTTTTTCTTTTTTCTTATTATAAAAGAACTCTCATAAGAGACCTGTGTTGAGACCATGTTCGCCTCTCCATCTGCATCACATTTCAGTGAATAGATTCAACATCGACTTATAATAATAATCATCAAATGTCCAACGCCATCATCTCTTCTACCCTAGTACAGTGACTTATTTTGCATTTCTTTACATCAGTATACACTTGATCTTATTTGATGTCTTATAATTGTTTAATATAATTGTGTACTTTGATATCCAAAATACCTCAGAGGAGTGCACCCACTCCTACAAGATAAAACATGTGAGATTTACAAAATGTTGTCTTTACTTTCTGGTACAAATAAGAACACTCTAGGCTTATGTTTTACTCTTTGCCTGTATTTTTAAAATGTTCTATAATAACCACATTGTCACTGCCAAATGAGAGTATGCAACGCATGTAATTAAAGTCAACCTCAGGTTAGAGAGATGGCTCAGTCCTTAAGAGTGTATCATGCTCACAGTACCCATGGCGGGCAGCTCACAGAAGCTTGTAACTCCTGCTCTGAGGGGACCAGCTGCCTCTTTCCTCTGTAGGTATCAGCATTCAAGTGCACAAACCCTTACACGCATGATCAAAAAACAACATTACATAAATAACATATATAATATACACATTATGAGGCTACTTTTAAAAGCAGTTCCTGAGGCTAGATGTCAAGTATCCCATGCTGCTGTCAAACAAGCCAGTTAGCTGAGGATGGCATTGAACTTGTGATTCTAACGCTCCTGCTTCCTCCCTCCAAGTGCTGAGATCACGGGCATGTGTCACCACACCCAACTTATACCGTTATTACTTTTTTAAATGCAGCTTTCTGGTTCAACATGCTTCAGAAATATTAGAATAAAAGGGCTCTCTGCATGGAGTTCCATTTGAGATGGGAGAGGGCACAGTTGTCTCATCAATCAGTTTGGAAGGCAGTGTCTAGTGATGGTACACAGACATGTACATTGGTCTTTTCCTGACTGAAGCCAGTCAGCCAGAGACACAGCAGTAGGCATGACACAGTTCTAGCACATTCACTGCTCCTTGGTCTCATAGAAAAACATCTGCTTGCTCCCTCCTCAGAAGGCTGAAGACATTGAATGGTAGGGATGTAGTCATTTCTGTCATTCTCGGAGTTTCTTCTTGCTGACTGTTCGGAGTTCCCCTACAAGCTAAATGTGAGGCATTTCTTCCTGTGGCTCAGAACAAGAGTCTACAATGGCCTTGGGGATTATGCCTGCCACTCTGTGAAGTGCTTCGGCAACAGGGTTTCAAGGCAAGAAGCCCCTAACACCTTGCCCAGCAGTCAGTGGGCCTCTGCCCCAAATAGTCCCGCCTGGTTTCTGGGTCTTATTAGATGGTTTTTCTGGAGCTCATCTGTGTACTCAGTGTCTTGCCAGATTCTAGGCTTGGCTCTGGCCTTTGCAGAAGCTGTGGTGGGGCAGAAGGAGCAGGACCAGGAAGAGCCCCAGAGTGACTAGGCATGACTTCATTAATGAGTCACCCGGCCACACGGTTTAGTGTGCTGTGGCCCAAGTTTAAGTCTGATACTCAGAACGGGAGGTACTGTCTAGAATCTCAGTGCTGCAGGGCCCAAGACTTTCTGACTTTGAATTCTTCTCGTGCCTGATTTTAGCACCGATAATGCTATCCTGCTCTAGATGATGGTGTAGCAACATGGACAACACAGTCACTGATACTGAGTATATAAATCCAGAACGCTGTAGGAGTGCCGTTTTGCACCACTGTGTGGGATTTATGCTTGAGCGCTCTCACTTTAATACTTGAGACTGAGGTCGAGGGATGGTTGGGCACAGTCACCCAGGTAGGAAGTGAGACGAGAGGGGACTGGAGGCTGCAAAGCTGGCTCACAGCACCGCCTCACTGTCCTGTGTCCTCTAGATAATGCCAGGTGACTGCTGGTGGCCATGCGCCACTGACTTTCAGTATCACAATATGTAAACTCAGAGGCGGAAAGGTAACCTGGAAGGAGATTTTGTCTTGGCTCCCGGTTTCAGGGAAGGCAGCTCACCACAGTGAGGAAGGCGGACAGGAACGGCTGTGTCTGTTACTTCTCACATCCCAGTGGATCGGCAGAGTGTTCGGCAGGATGCAAGCCTCCAGCCTCAATGAATAACTTCTATAAGCCAGGTCACAGTCCCACGACCTCTCAGAACAGGCAGACCAGGTGAGAACCAAATGTTCAAACACATGGGGCCTGCAGGGGACAGTTCCATAATGGGGACTCAGCCTGAACAGAAAGTCCTTGCCTTTCTCAAGGAGAAACCAACGAGTCAAACACCATCAATAAGCACGCTTTAAAGGCCAGGTAGCTCTCACTCGCTGGTTATAACAGGATAATGAGGAGCTGGCAGCTTCTGGTCTGCCGAGCAGTGGATGGAGTTGGCCAC
Source organism: Mus minutoides (assembly GCA_902729485.2). Taxonomy (NCBI): domain Eukaryota; kingdom Metazoa; phylum Chordata; class Mammalia; order Rodentia; family Muridae; genus Mus; species Mus minutoides. The sequence goes on from LR749515.1 coordinate 4,340,072, forward strand.
ACAGTACTCAGCAGTTTCTTTCTTTGCCCTTTCAGTACACTGCAGGCCAGGATGTGCTTGTTCTCCATGGTGCTGACTTAAGGGAACCCAGAATGGGAAGATCAATACGATGCCTGCCCTGCCAGGCTTACCAGGTAAGGTAAGAGAAAGTCAGTCATTGGGTTAGAGAGATGTCTCAGTGGTTAAGAGCACTGGCTGCTCTTCCAGAGGATCTGAGTTCAATTCCCAGCAACCACATGGTGGCTCACAACCATCTGTAATGGGACCTGAGGCCCTTTTCTGGTGTGTCTGAAGACAGCTAAGGTGTACTTACATAAAATAAGTAAATAAATCTTTAAAAGAAAAAAAGGAAGTCAGTTATCAAAGAAGGCGTCTTCCCTTTTGTTCTACGAGGACAGCGTGGGCTTCCCTTCACTTTGGATAAAGCATCATAAATATAAGTGAGGTTTTTTACTGTTAAAGCTTGGACGTTCCCATTCTTTGCTTTTAAATACAGGGGGGAAAACCAGTTCAGCATCAGGGATAAGAAGGAAGGCATTGTGCTAGCCGTGAAGTTCATCCAATTGGGATACTGGCTTCTTCCCTGTGGAATTGCCATATCGGAATTAGGAAAGACGATGAAAGATAAGCTGGGCCCAGAGGGTCCTAGAGGAGCTGAGGCCAAACATGGTCCTCACAGGCTATTGAGCAAAACCAAGACAAACACAAAACCAAACAAACAGGGGAGTGCGTCCAGTTCTTCCTATAAGTGACCTGAGAATTACGGCTGGATGCCGCACTCACCCTAAGATCAAAAGGGATGTTCATTCAGCTCCGGCCAGCCCAGGTCTTCAGATTTCTTCCAAACAGCAGATTTACAACCTCACAAACACAAGAGAGGGACGGCGTGGAGGACCAGAGTCCTTTGCTGCTACATCCTGGTTGCATTGTATGTCTGAGGACAGACGCTCCCGAGCTATGCGAAGTTGGGACCAGTGGCCATTTACAGCTTAGGAGAGAAGACCATCAATACATAGACTATTTAAAGTGTGATTATTCTGAATGACTGCAATTTAAAAGACCCATTTTGAAAGACTTCAGGAGAATGGTTGTAGATCCTCTTCATGGAAAAAATTGACACTTCTACTCCTTGGTTTCCAGAAATCAACTTTTTTTTTCCCATAATGGTATTTCCTCTAACTCCTGAATAATTAACCTTTAATGACTAACCTAATCTTCTAGGAATGGACCTTGTGAAACCTGCTCTTGATCCATGTACTAAATGTAGGACACTAAATCCACATGTAATGTGTGCAACCTGGAAAGGCCAGTATTCTTTTTGCGACCTGAGCCACCCTGGAAAGAGAGCAGGGAACCTGGACTCATCACTAGAGCACTGCTTTCTTTTTTCTTTTCTTTTCTTTTCTTTTCTTCCCCTTCCTCTTTCTTTCTTTCTTTCTTTCTTTCTTTCTTTCTTTCTTTCTTTCTTTCTTTCTTTCTCTCTCTCTCTCTCTCTCTCTCTCTCTCTCTCTCTTTCTTTCTTTCTTTCTTTGTGGTTTTTCGAGACAGGGTTTCTCTGTGTAGCTCTGGCTGTCCTGGAACTCACTCTGTAGACCAGGCTGGCCTCAAACTCAGAAATCCGCCTGCCTCTGCCTCCCGAGTGCTGGGATTAAAGGCGTGGGCCACCACGCCCGGCGAGCACTGCTTTCTTGTTTCCCAGTCTCTAGCGTCAAATCACTGATCAGCCCGCCTTTCCACAGATCTGCCTGTGGAACATCACCCCAACCAGCCAAAGCTGTCCCCACCGGAGGCTGTCAGTGTTGGCCCTCAGCGTGTAATGTCACAGGTCACATGTGGGGGACCAGAGGCCAGCAGCCAGCCAGATCTCTGACCACCTGTCTGCAGGCGATGACAAATCTCATTTCACAAGCCCTGGCTTGGAAACTAACGGTTTGCCCCTAACACCCAAGAACTCAAATAGCAAAAGGCTCAACTGTGAATCTAAAACAGGCCTCTCAGGGCAGGAGCCTTCTGGTGGCCTTCATTTAGATCTTGTGGAGTTTTCACACCCTCAGCCATTTAAGCCACAGCATTTACCATTCCCAAGCTCTGAAGTGAATTCTCTGAGTGGTAAATGCAATGCATCATGGGTCTTTGCCCTCTTCTGTGTTTTAAAGGTGGTCAAAACCCACCCAGGGGGAAAAAAAAGATGAGGCTTATGTTGTTTTCAAGTTATTAAGTTACCAGCATTTCAATGGCAAAAGGAAGATACGATAAGTGCTTGCAAAATACGGTCTAACCTGAGCTTCACCCAACATGTACTTTCTACCTTGCTGAGTGCACATGATACTAAGATTTCAAACTCCTCATTAGAAACCAGAGTTCTGTCCAGAAGTGTGCGTCCATGGTTCAGGGAGGGATCCCAATAGCCTCACGGTGACGGTGACGCCACTGTCACAAACAGGATTTCCTAAAGAGGTCTTAGTGCATGGGAGCTTCCCTCTGTCTGTGTTGGCTGCCATCTGGGCAGCTCAACAGCTCCTCCCTAGGAAAGTCAGAGGCCAAAGGGGAGGGTGCTGGGGAACTCTCTTTCCTATTGCTGCTCAGGCCTCTCACTTCCCTTTCATCTCTGGCACTAGCTGGATTTATGAGGACGCTGGATGACCTCCCAAGTCTTCTCTTTGGCTTATTTACTTGCCGGAGACTCCTTCCAGGCCTCCGGCTTTGGCTTCCCTCACTCCAGCTGTATCTGCCTGGAAGTGCATGCTGTAACCCAATGGGAAGGACTCACAAAGGGCCATTGCAACCCTTACAGCCCGACTGTGAAGGTGCACAGTTTCCCACAGGGCACAGCAGCCAGGTCTTGCTTTCTTAAGAATACTCTATTTCTGTGGCATGCATCACGCAGTCTTTGCTAATCAGTCAAGGAAACGTCTCCACAGTCTACCCAAGGACTAACTTCATGAAGTTTCTCTTGTTCTAGTGTAGTTTGGGAAACAATTTATCCTAATTTAAAACTTCAACTCTCATGGTCTAACCTGCGCACTTTGTTGGTCTAACCTGTGCACTCTGCTGCACTTGCTCATATATTCTCACTCCTTAGCCATTCACCTATTGACTTACTTCCTCAGGGTCTAGAATAAGCATCTCGTCAGACTTCCAAGGAACCAGGAACCATAGTCATTTCCTCATAAACACTGGCAGAATATGTGAATGTGAACATTAGGAGAATAATGAATACTGAATTAATGCTTAGATTATTTAGATTAGATTAGTTTTTGCATCATTTACTAAATGCTTTCTGAGAATGTAAACTTAAAGTGATTAAACTGCTTTTGATATGTTCTTGGATTCAGTTTATAAGCATTTTATTAAACATGTTGTGTCTATGTTTATCTAAAATATTGACCCATAACTTTTTTCCCTTCCCTTCCCTCCCCTCTCTTCCCTCCCCTCCCCTCCCCTCTTCTCTTCTCCCCTCCCTCCTCCCCTCCTCTTTCCCCCTCTTCTCTTCTCCCCTCCCTCCTCCCCTCCTCTTCTTCTCTCTCTCTCTCTCTCTCTCTCTCTCTCTCTCTCTTTCTTTCTTTCTTCCTTCCTTCCTTCTTTTCTTTGTCTGGTTTTGGTATCAGGGTAATACTGGGGCTTTTAAAAAAGAGTTTGGAAATGTTCCTTCCTTTTCTAGCTTGGGAAATAATTTGAGGAAGAATTGTATTGGTTCTTTAAATTCTGTGATGGGTCCATCTGGCTCTCTGGGCATTGTTTTAGTTGGAAGACTTTGAATGATTGCTTTTATCTCATTCAATGCAATCAGTTTATTTAATTATCTACTTCATGTTGATATAATTTTGGTAGGCCATAAATATCAAGAAATTGATTCATCTCTTTTAGGTTTTCTAGTTCAGTATACTATAGATTTTGCGAGACAGGGTTTCTCTGGGTAGCCCTGGTTGTCCTCAAACTTAGAGATCTGCCTGCCTCTGCCTCCCAAGTGCTGGGATTAAAGCTATGCATCACCATTTCCTGGGTAAAATTGCTGGGCTAGAATATAGGTCTTTAAAGTATGTTTTTATGATTCTCTGAGTTTCCCAAGTGTCTGCTGTGTTGCCATAACGACAATATAATGTATTGAGTCTCACAAGGTGGAAATGAAAAGTGTGGGGGAGGGGGAGGGAGGGAGAGAGAGGGCTGACTGCTGTCTGGATGTCCTGGCTTGACTATTTTATATAGAGTGTTTAGACCATGTCGACTTTAGGGATTTCTTGGGTCTGACAAGCCGGAGAACCCCACTTTCTGTAATATTTGCATGTTTCAGGGAAGAACAGAAGCTATAATTATAGCTAACCCTAATTTCAAAGCTAGGTATTTCAAGCAGAGTATTTCTGCTTGAAGTCTGCCGAGCTCTTGCAATAACAGAGGGAATAGCAGTCATCAGTTTTCACCAAAGGGAGAACAGCGAGCAGAGGAACCTTAAGTTGCTGGTCTGTGGCTCCAAGGCCAGGAAGTGGAAGGGCTGGGATTTAAGCCCAGGCAATCTGACCATGGTGTCAACCTGTCTTTAGCTACCTTTGGAGTTACAGTGCACATTAGCATGCTCTTGTGTTGCTGAAGCTATTCACACTGTGGAGAGATTCACTGTATCTTCATGTTGCGGTGTAGTCTTATGTAAGCCAGGAGCCGTTAGAACTCAAGAAACATGAGATCATGGCCCTGTGCTAACACATCTTAAAACAAACAAAACAAAACAAAACAAAACAGCTACCCAAGTNGAGTAGTATATGCCCACAGAACTATCTCCCTTTTGCATAATTTTTTCCTCTCACCAAATTGTTACCATATACAATCCCAACTTTAAGTGAACAGATGGGAGGCAGCAAACACCCCACCCACATTCTTGATTACAGCCCTCTGCAAGGATCCTTTGTCCATATGGCTACCCTCTAAAGTATTCCCTACAAAATGATATACACATGCATATATATATATATATATATATATATATATATATATATATATATATATATATATATTCCTGCCTCCTCCCCCAATATCTTCATCTACACTTGTGGCTGGGTGTGGAACACAAGCTCCCTGGAGCTTTCCTGGCCTCAGAACTGGGTTGCTCTCCATGTAAAGAATTCTCAGCCAGACACTAAGCCTTTCTGCATTGCTAGCTCTGAAATGTTTACTGCTTATCCCACCACTGGGATGTGTGCTATTGATGTCACTTCCTGTGTTAGTTTAATGCCTTTCTATTGCTGCTGTAACTATCTACATTTAGCTGATTAAAACAACCCACGTGCCATCTCACAGTCTTATGTGGGTCAAAGCCTGGGTCTGGCATGGCTCGGCTCATTCACTGTTTAACTTCTGATATCAAGTTACCTGCAGAGCTAGGGGCCATTCTGCAAGCTATAGGAGTAAACGTGCTTCCACTCGTGGTCAAGTTGTTGGCTAAAGTCAATTCAGTGTGGTTCTGTAACCGACTGATTCTTGCTGGCTGTGAGCTAGGGCTGTTCTCACTCCTATCAGCCCCTGTCTAGTTCCTGGGGTGACCACTGCACATATCTGAGCAGCCCGCTATATTTAGCCTGCAAGCTTGTTTATGCTCCCTTCTGCCTCTACTCTGATAAAGTTTCTATCCATCTATCTATGTATCTACCTGTGTATCTGTGTGTGTGTGTGTGTGTGTGTGTGTGTGTGTGTGTATGTCTCTATCTATCTATCTATCTATCTATCTATCTATCTATCTATCTATCTATCTATCTATCATCTACCTACCTACCTACCTACCTACCTACCTACCTACCTACCTACTGTCTACCTACCTACATTCCCACCCACAGGGTTATAAGGAGTGCAGCATCTCATTCTAAGGTTTATAACCTCATATCGCCACTGGGCATGGAACCAAGTCAGACCCTTAATAATGGGTAAAGTATGAGGGAGAGAGCAAGCCCAGTTGCATCTATACATCTACAATAAGATTGCTACAGGAGCACTCCCATGAGAGGACAATGCCAGTGTACCAACGCTTTTATAGTTCAATACTTCATATATTTTACTGAGATACTATTATTAAAGAATTTCACTCACGTGGAATATTTATTAATTACATTTGTATATTAGTGGGCATTGTCTTTAAAGAAAAGTTATGAGGTGATTCCAGAAGTAATACCACCATAAGGAGAAAATTCTCCAAAAAATTGAACTTGATGTATTTTTGGATTCCAAATTCCTGAGTTCTAAGTGTCAGTGTTTGTGGGTCGGAATTCCGCCCACCTCAGAGCACGGCCTCCTGGGAACTACAACCTGGCTGTCCATTTTGTCTTTATAATGTGTTCTCGCCTTGTTCGCCACCCTTTCTATGCCATCTTTAGTGTTTCACTTGGACCCACTCTCCTGTCTAAGAGGTCTTTAGAGAGAACGTTGCTTTTTAAAAGTCACTGGTGGGCTAAAAATGAGGCATGACTTTAGTCATAGTTAATTATGCCTTTAAATCTGATGGTACACTCTCGCCTGAGGGGGAGTTTCTGAAGTCCAATTACAGGGTTATTCTCATAATAAGGACTAATAAGTCATAATGAAATTATTTCCTTTTAAGCCTCATCCAGATGTTGTTTTAAAAAATATCCTCACCCAACCACATTCCTACAGGGTCATTAGTGTGACCAGTACAAACAGGTGAGGTCCGCTGCAGTCCTTGCTCCTGGAGAGCTTCGGTAGAGAGGTGAGTGTTAGGTCAGGGGCAGTTTCATTTTGTATCCATCATAGAACGCCATCCTATTCCCAAGTTCTAGCCCTGCTATCACCTCAGTGTTCAGCTAACTCTTGGAAGTTTTTACAGGGAGACCGCTTTTGTCAATCTCTCCTTCCACCATGTAGGTTCCCAGAACTCAGGTCAACAAGCTTAGCAACAAGTGCTTTTACTGGCCATCATCTCACCAGCCCTCCAACTTGGACTTAACCAATTCACACACCATTATGGAATCCTCGAGTATGTGACACTTCCTGCTGCAAAATTCTTCAGCCACATAGTCCTCTCTTCCCTTCACAAAGACACAGTTTTCTCTCCTCTCTCTGGCTGCTTGTTAAACAGAGGGGACTAAAGAGAAGCAAAGGACAGGCCAGCTCGGCCTTTTAAACTCTTTTCTTGTAAAACTCCGAAACAAATTTCCTTGATGCTTGTCAGCAATTTTTTTCTTGCTCCGTGCAATTAAAACCTTTCCCCAGGATGTGCTGTGTTGGTGCATGGAGTGGATTCCATGGCTTGTGGAATCTATATTTATTTCCCTCCTTTACCATGTAATGAATTGTGTGTTCCTTAAACTTCAACATATGAGATAGCCAAGTCCCACGTCTTTGCCTTAGTCAGTGGTTCAAGCGTAGATGTAAGTCATAAGTAGTCCTGACGATGAACCTTAAGACTCCAGTTTAGACAGAAGAATGACTTCTTTATCCAGGCATTCTGGTAGGCAGATGTGTAAGTCTGGAAGGACCACACCCGCTGTGCTGTAGCGAGGACAGCTTTGAAGACACTAAGACACAGACACAATCCAGCCCCAAAGCTCGCCCAGATCTGGAATCATGACTTCTGAAAAGTCTAACTTCTAGTTGATCAAATCAAGTTTTCCACACTCACAGGCCTGAGCAAGCAGTGTCACCTCTCAGGGACGGTCCCCACACACTGAAAGACTTTTTTTCCAGTTTGGGAATGTGCTTCTTTGGTAATAGTTCAGGTTTCCACTCGCTGTCCTTCACATCTACCTGTTTGTCACTGCATGGGACCTTCTGGTGATAGCATCCTGTGATCCTGTTCCCCATCTCTGGTTCTGTGTCTCAGTTGGAACTCGCTTTGCTACTGCATGTGGCTCCATCACGTTTCCATAGCTTGTTCAGCTTGTTCCAGCTCGGTCTGCACAGGTCTGGAAAGTGCGATCCACGTGGCCTTTGAGTCCATCTCACAGGGAGCCTTCAAGGCAATCCTGTGCTCCTTGATCATCTTTTAGCAATTTTCTTTAGATTTTGTTTCTGATTAATTACCGTCTTCTGAATTTTATTTCTTTTGAATCTCTGGATAGTTAACTTTGTTGTATTATATTCTTCTCAAAAGTTGTACTTTTTTTCTTTTAGTTTTCTCCTTTTCGTTTTAAAAGAAGCAACTTATCCACAGACCATATATATGTAGTCAATGCACACATAATTACTCTGAACTCACAGTCACTGCTCTCTGAGTGACTATTCTATTTTACAAATCTTACACGTTTGAGATAATGTTGCTCTCACACCTGTCTTCACCTGCAGATACTCTGTCACTTCCTCTGGAAGCCTGGCCTTTTTTTTAGGTGGCAGAGGTAAGTTCACACAACCACTGATCTCTCAATACCAATACGAATTCAAGCACATAACAAACTCACGTCACCGTTTGTTTCCCCTTTGTGTGTGTTGTACTCATTCACCCATCAATAGCGAACGACTTTTACTCCTACTCGTTAGTAAATTCCAATATCTGTATGTCTGAATTTGGCAAGCACACACACACACACACACACACACACACACACACACACACACGCAACATTCAGTGCCGTGCACTATTAGAGAAGGTAGGTGTGTAGGGTCGGTCATGTTGACTGCTCTGTATTTTGAATGGTTGAAATGGGGAGATGAGAGAAGAGAGAGAAACCAAGAGAGCTGTGAAGTAGAGGTTTCGGGTTGTGTCATGTGATGCAGACTCATGTGATGTTTTGCTGAGGAAAGACCCATGTGGGGAGGACACGTGATGTTTGGAGGGAGTATGAGAGAAACATGGCAGAGAGCGTCTGGTATTCCGGCTAATCCTTGTTGATTCAGTGACTCATGCTGGCCTGGCAGTTTCTGCTGGATCGTGCTGTCGTTGCTGACTTGTGTCTGATGACCCTATTAAATTGGACTCTTGTTATCCTGACACTACTGAACTGGACTGCTGGGACCCTGACAAATGGAGATTAAAATTGATCCAAAGGAGCTGGGCAGTGGTGGCGCATGCCTTTAATCCCAGCACTCGGGAGGCAGAAGCAGGCAGATTTCTGAGTTCGAGGCCAGCCTGGTCTACAGAGTGAGTTCCAGGACAGCCAGGGATACACAGAGAAACCTTGTCTCGGAGAAAAAAAAAACAACAACCCAAAATCGACCCCAAGAACTACTTCTAAATAGATCTAGATCCACATCTCCTTGTCCTCCTTACCATCTTTTTCTCCCCTACTTTTGGACGGCAGGCTTGAAAGGGGGGTGAAGCATTTGAGAACCCTTATGAAGTAGGTATTTAAAAAAAAATCTGCCGGGCGTGTTGGCGCATGCCTTTAATCCCAGCACTCGGGAGGCAGAGGCAGGTGGATTTCTGAGTTCGAGGCCAGCCTGGTCTACAAAGTGAGTTCCAGGACAGCCAGGGCTATACAGAGAAACCCTGTCTTGAAAAACCAAAAAAAAAAACCAAAAAAAAAAAAAAAACCAAAAAAAAAAAACTAAGGTTACAAAGCTGGTGGGAAAGAATGAGGGAAAGCAGGGCAGCAGAGAGGAAGATGAGTGATGTGGGAAAGGAGAAAAGGTGAATTGGGAGAGAAAAGGAAGCTCAGCTTTTATGGCTCTCAGTCAGATGGAGTCATCGACGCCAGCTCCCTGGGTCTAGGGCAAAGCCAGAGTGGAGGCAGTCTCTTGGCCTGGTACCCAGAGAACCCTTAGCTTAAGTACCAGGCACAGAATACAGCAGTGGTCGGATGGGGCATGCAGACTGTCAGCACTACCCATCTCTTCCATGTGCCATCTTTTGCCACACTTTACCACTTGTTGTAACTTTAGCACAGCGTGAAGGAAGCTATGGGGACACAGTGAAATGGCATGACCTTAATATTCATCTACAATAACTCTATCGGTACTCATTTATTATCTTGTCTAGGAAATGCGCATGAATGTTATAAGACAACAAATATATTATGCTGGAGTTTCCCATGGCCAGACTCAACCTGGATTGGAGGTTCAGGGTGCAGCTAACATTACTTGGGCCAGGCCTGGAAGTTTTGTTTTCTGCCATTAGGAAGAACCTCCTGTCCACCTGTAAAGTGGGTGAGGAGATGTTTGCCATGAACTAAAGGGAAGACTGGCAAAACTGACTTTCACACACCCAACGTGTCCTCTCTCTGCAAAGATTTTATCATTAGGGGTGGATGGCATCTTCCTTCAAGTTGATTGTTTTTATCTAACTCAGTGGTTAGAAGACATGACCAAGCAGACCTGAGATTTGAACCTGAGTCCCAGGATTTTCCTGTCTAGAAGTGGCTGATGGAGAGGCCTACAGAGGTACCCCACAGTACAGATCTACAAAGGAAAACTGTATGTAAGGATACATCATCTGGTGACTACTAATGATGGGAGGAGGTCAAGAGGGGTCCCAGATTCCCTGGAAGGTAATCAGAATCCGCCACGCAATTCTCTAAGCCCAGACGCCATGAACACTCCAGACACCGTGAACACTTCAGAATTGTCTCCAGGCTCTCCATGGACTGGGGGAAAACCATCTGAGAAACTGCTTAGAACTTATCTACAAGTTTCTTTTTTCTTTTTAACTGACAGGATGGCTCCTTCCCTATCACCACCCAGCTGATTAAAAAAGGAAAGCCACAGTGAATTTTACAGTTGAACTAGCTCTCTCATGCAACAGCAAGCTTTAAAACGGCTTTATAAAATGGTTATTGTATTCACTTGTTTTCAGTTGGTGGTGTTTTGGGTAGATGGGGTAACCAAAGATTACAGAGTTCCTGTCTTGTTTCATTCTGCATAACCGATCTCATTCTGGAGATTTGAGGACTGAACCAAGAGCCTCATAGACATCGTGCATGCTAAGACATGTTCCCGACCACTGACCCACACTCCCAGCTCCCAGATGACCTCTGTTAATTTTTAGAAATCTCAATCCTAAGTCAGAAGATCCCAGCAGACTTAAGTTTCAGTCCTTTGAGGGTAATTTCGTTTAGTTAGCAGAGGTTTTAAATATGTGTGTTATCTGACCTTCTAATTTTGCTTCTAGAATGCATCATACAGAAATACTTGGATAAATGTTCCATAAAATTAAGGCTAAGAACTTACAGCAGCATTGCTTATAATAGTGCTCAAAACAAAGAAACAAACTTTAAATGTTTATCAAAAGATACTATTGCTAACTTAATTTTAAATTATAGCTAAGTTATTAAATAAAGGGACAATTTTTGATGGCTTAGTGTGTAACCATTTCTTTGTTTACAGAAAAATGTGTATATATATATATATTAATAACCATACACACACACACACATACACTTCTGAGTTTATAATAAAGAAAAGATAGAGACGTATGTTCAGGGGGTTACCCTGGGATTTTTTGATATGGGTACAAGAAATAAAATATTCTTATTTTATACTTCAGTACCACTTTGCATTTTACAACCAGGCAGTTCTTTAAGAGACACTGGAAACTGGTATCTAGAGCTCCTATCTCAACCCTTCTCTTGACACTTCTTGTTCCCTAAGGTGGTGTATGGACAAAGATCTCAGACACTGAGGCTCCCCAGGGATAATCAATGTTTGTATTTGGGGAGTCATACTGGAGAAGATCTGCTGGTATTGATAAAGACCAGCTTATAGATGTGAACGGATGCCCAAGACATAGTTTTACAGAGTCAAAGTATGGCGGTGTTTGAGTGAATTGTGGATGTTATCTACTCCGTCTCACTCTATCTACTCTTTCAAGCTTCAGAAGCCCAATACAGTCAAACGAAGGAAAGCAAAGGACTTTGAACATCTCAGACTGTACACAGGAGGACTCTGAGGCAAGGTAAACTCTGGAGAAAGACATTAGGATCTGGAGGTCAATGGCTTGTCTTTAGTCACAAAGCTGGAAGGGCTGGAACACACACTGGGAACCTGGGTCCTACAGAAGAATTCTGTGCCACCCACCCATTTCCTTACTGCAGGCATGGTGGACATCCTATGTACTCAGGAAGAGCATGGCAGAGACAAGGAGTCAGCTATTTGGTACTATCGCAAAAGGCCGGTAGGCACGGGGAACAGAAGGGAAAGGGTGTACAGCTTTTAAAGATTTTTATGCATTTTATTTGTATGGGTGACTTACTTGCATGTATGTATATGTGTCATGTGTGTGCCTGGTGCCAGCAGAGGGCATGGGATACATTGGTGCTGGAGTATGAACGGTTGTGAGCCATGTGGGTATTCAGAACATCACCTAGGTTCTCTCCGAGAGTTTTCACTTCTATAACATCTTTCCTACTCCAAAGGCAGAGTTCCTGGGAAGGAAAACCTAGAAATACTTTGTAGGGCCAAATAACGACTTCTTGCTGAGCCCATATGAAGTAAGGGCTTCTTTAAAAAGGTCTCGAGGCCTAATAACCCTACACTAGCTCAGCTAAGCTTTTGTGAAAGGGTGATTCTGTAATTCACGTGTGAATTCATCATAAGACACAAGTAGGAGAGAAGCAGGGTTAGCGTTGAAAAAAACGGCCTCCGTCAGGGTGAGAGAAGTTTGTATAGAAGGGGCAAGGTTGGGGAGATACCAGTGCCGACAATTCACAGGATGTGGGTGAAGAAAGAAGAAGATGAATCTAAGGAGACTTTGAGGTCCCAGTAGCCACGGGGATGTGCATTTCATTAGAAGAAAGGAAGAGGGGAGAAGGGTTTCAAGGGGTCATTGAAGGACCTTTGGGAGGGTGATAGGTAGACGTGGTCCATCAGGGAACTCACAATGCTGGAGCCCACTGAGGGTCAGCTTCATCTTGTCTAAATAAAATGTTCCGGAATGCAGCTTTAGGACTTGGGAGATGAAGAGAGGCTGATGAAGGGGACAGAAGCAGAAGTGCCCAGAGATGTGCTCATCACTAAGAGCCGGCCAGGCAGGGTTCACAGAATGTGAGCACACAGGTTCAGAGGTCGTGGATACCCAGCGAGAAGCTGAAGAAGGTCTGTGGATACACAAGGTGTGCTCTGTCCACCTCTTGCATGCCAGAGGGACTTTGCAGTCGGTGTGTCTGGCTCCAGAACCCCTTCTGGTCACAGATGGGATAGGCTGTGGTGCTCTCTATATGACTCAACCTCTGCGGCGGGCCTCAGTTTTGTATCTGGAAAGCCAAAGTGGTAAAAGAATCTAGCCGGACCCCACCTATCATTATTTGTGTGTGTGTGTGTGTGTGTGTGTGTGTGTGTGTGTGTTTTTCTTTTTCTTCTTCTTCTTCTTCTTCTTCTTCTTCTTCTTCTTCTTCTTCTTCTTCTTCTTCTTTTTTTTTTGGTTTTTCGAGATAGGGTTTCTCTGTATAGCCCTGGCTGTCCTGGAACTCACTCTGTAGACCAGGCTGGCCTCGAACTCAGAAATCCGCCTGCCTCTGCCTCTCGAGTGCTGGGATTAAAGGCATGTGCCACCAGGCCCGGCCACATCTATCATTTTTATCACTGAAAAGGACCAAGGGATGAGCCAGTGATAAAGTGATAAAAAGTGGTGGCCACAAAGAGTAGGAGAAAGCCAGGGTGGGGATTAGAAAGTTGAAGAGAGAGCATTTGTAGGATGGAGAGAGAATGAGCAGATGGTCACACCGCTCAGTCAGGAGAGCATCACAGACGGAACGTGAAGAGCACAGCTCTAGAGATTTGCCCTGACAGGAGGGAAAGGAGAGAAGGAAGAGAGAAACAGGATTTCTGCACTGAAAGGAGGAGCCCACTGGATGGCTTCATCCATCCCAACCAATCGGAGGTAAGGCAGAACGCACGCAGGGTAGGGAGTGTGGCAATCAACTGTGTCCTGAGGGCTACAAGTCTCAAGTGAAAGGAATCCTAGCCCCAGACTGAGTGTGCCAAGGGCCGGGACTGGGGGAGCATGGGCAGGCCGATGAAGAGACAGGTGTAGGCACTGAGCAAGCCCATGTGCAGTTCTCACAGTTCTCAACATGTGGATCAAGACCCTCTGACAAACATCTATCTCCACAAAATATTGACATAACAGTTCATAACAGTAGCAAAGCTACAGTCACAAAGTAGCAACAAAAGTCATCTTATGACGTGTGTGTGTGTGTGTGTGTGTGTGTGTGTGTGTGTGACCACACATGAGGAACAGTCTTTGGAAGGTTGAGAACCACTGATTTATATGATGCTACTTCAGGGGTGTTTCTCTGAGAAATGAGTGCAAAACTGAAATTCATGTCAGGAGTCATGGAATCCTTATGGCTAGCTGGTGGAGACAGGGAATGTATAAACTGGGTGATTCTGGGTTGAGTCAACTGGGGCCTTTACATTGTTCTGTCTCCCACTTTGTGGAACCACCACCACCACCACCACCACCACAGGCGACATCCCTTCTTACCCTGGTGTGTGGCTCTAGGCCAAATTTCTCTAGTTGATGCAATTCAGAACTTGGAGCGTTTAAAAAGAAGGTGCAGAGAGACTTCCCGGCAGCGGCAGATGGGTAACAATGCCACAATTCCTTTCTCAGAGAGAGCAGTACAGATATATGCACACATACACAGGAAAAGCTGGTGTGACGAGGGTCACTATGAAAGTGAGCCCAGGAGAGAGGGTGATCTGTTGCAGAAACAGGGTTCCCAGACTCAGTTTCATAGAAAGAGCCAGCATGGAGCCGTTGGCTGCTGAGAACAGAGATGGGAACATGGGAAGAAAGGAAAAGCACCAAGACCACAGGACAGGCAGAGCCAGTGCACCAGGCTGGAGAGGCTTAGGAGCCTGGAGAGCGGCAAAGCCATCTGAAAGCCCTACACCCTACGGCTTCTCAGGACAAGCATATTTCTCAAATTCATGTAAAGCTACACAGTAAGAGACGAAAACTCAACACTGCTTAGACTGTGAAAGTATCTGCTTGTTCTGAGACTGAGCTATCCTGGATATATCTACCACTCTATCAATACTAGTCCTCTTTACCTGGGTCCCATCTCGGGCATTTCCTTTTCCAAGAGGATGCTCTTCTAGAGTTGTTCCGATTTGGCTGGTTCTTTAAATGAAGACCAAGAAGACAGGAGGCAGAAAGCCTAGCTGTGTAAGTGCCTGAAGCTCTGCACACAAGTTCTGACCTAGCCTGAGGGGACAGGTTTTCTCACCTCCTGGTGCCTGGGCATCTGTGACAGCCAGTCAAGCACTTCGTTTCCTTGAGGTCACTAGGAGAGTACGATACGGAGACCCACCAACACAGCAAGGAACTCAGTAGCATTCTAGACATTTGCTCAATGGCCTTCAAGCCACAAAAGACAGTTATAAACTGTTAGCTTCTGCTACTGGATATTAATTCATAGAAATCAATGACGACAAGTCTAGGGAAGCCACCGGACAAGGAGTAATATTATCATGAAGTCTTGTTTGTTTCCTGCGAACAGTGACTGTATTTGTTATATTCTTCTTGGTGGCATTTGGCATTTTGTAGCTAAGGCTGGCAACCCAGAATTTCTAAGAATTACTATCTGTTCACCACAATCTCCATATTCAAAGAATTTGTAGCATATTTTATTCTGTTTCAATGTACACCCTCTTTTATATCTTTGCTTTAACCTGGAAAACCCCGTAACTTTCAAACAAGAAACTAACAGTTCTGGCCAGGACCACAAAGCAACTACTAGGTACCCACCCGGAGAGTGGAGATGACCAGTTGATCTTGCCACAGAGTTAAATACCACTCTAGTCCTGTCCCGCCCCTTAACTACATGGCTACTGACCAAATCTCTGACTGTTTTAGCACAATACACATCTCCACATGAAGTTAAGATGGTTTACTGAGAAAGAAGAGAGAAGGGAGATTAAAAAGAATATAGCTCTAATCCGTTTTATCCACTTTGTAGAATGCTTCTGTGGGTCAGTGCGGGCAATTATTAAACTCAGATAATACCGACAGATGGTACTTAACTCTCTGGCTCTTTGGCAACCATCTGCCCTAAGACTCTCTTTATTGAGTTTGTATTTCCTAGGCATCAGTTTTAGAATAGAAAGCATGTAACTCTTGATAATGTGACGGAGAATCAATCAGCCTTTCAAACGCTGGGGGAACTGGCAATCAAGAGCATTGATTACATGACCTACTCTTTCGCCTCTAAAATGTCACTGTTGTTCTCTTGTAGCAATACATAAAATACTCTAGGGGAAAAAAAGCCTTTGTATGTTTGGTGTTGTCAAGAGCTGAAACCTGACTAAGAGCAATGAGCAGCTACAGTGTCAGGAAGACTTGGATCCAAACCTGGCTCTGCTGCGTGATAGCTGGTGTTCCTGAACTACTTGTGGAAGATTGCATGTCTCTACCCTCTGAATACGGCACGGTGAGGTAGCTCCTGAAGGACACAACCCTGGGCTGTAAGAACAGAAGTGTCGCACTCCCCTGCCTTCTTTGCTTCTGGGAGGTTATAAAGTATTGCTCATACAAAAATATTATTCCTCAAAGATTTTACACAAACAGCTGGGGTGTGACCTCTGACCTTTCACTGAGAATTCTTTACTACCCCATACAGTCTTCTTCTTCTTCTTCTTCTTCTTCTTCTTCTTCTTCTTCTTCTTCTTCTTCTTCTTCTTCTTCTTCTTCTGATCTATCTATCTATCTATCTATCTATCTATCTATCTATCTATCTATCTATCTATTTATTTAATGTACTGTAGGTGTCTGTCTATCTATCTATCTATCTATCTATCTATCTATCTATCTATCTATCTATCTATTTATTTAATGTACTGTAGGTGTCTGCAGACACACCAGAAGAGGCATCGAATCCCATTACAGATGGCTGTGAGCCACCATGTGGTTGCTGGGAATTGAACTCAGGACCTCTGGAAGAGCAGTCAGTGCTCTTAACTGTTGAGCCATCTCTCCATCCCCCCCCCCCCCCAATACAGTCTTCTTATACCAACCCACAGCACCCATTCCCTCACCAGCTAGTTCTGCTTAATGAACTCATCACACCTGCAATGACTTTCTTTTTCACTAGGATTTAAATGTTCATTTCTCGGGAGTGGCCCTCTCATATAGCAACCATTCTACAGGGAGTTGTATTTTAGGGTTTAGTTGTATTTTACATACACTCAGCTGGTGATGTGTGAGGCCATTTTGGTGGATAGTCATGGGCAGCTTTCTAATAATTTTGATATTTATATAGATTCTAATGTCTATCAGCTAAATAAATAACTGGTTTACCAAGGCTATGGTTTTATGTATTCTTGTTTGGGGTGAGGCTAAATTAAAAAGTAAGTTTATTTAGGGTAGTGAAAAATCAGTCAGTAACCAATATAAAGATGCTCTAACAGCAAAAACGATGGCAGTTATACAGACAGTATGACACAGAAATCACTGTCTCTGCAGCAAGTAGGAATGAAAAAAGACAGGCGTCAAATATTCCCCGAATTATAATTAGCCGTTAGTAATGAGAGAGCATGCTTTCAGGATCCTGGGCCTTTCAGTTCTCATGGAATCAGGAGTCCAGCTAGATCCTGGAAAAGCTGGAATACTGGGACACTTTTGCTTCAATTAAGAACCATGCCATGTACAGATATCTGGGTAGTATCACAGGAATATCAATGTGAACTGAGCAGAAACAATCAAGGACTGTTATAGTCAAAGGTCATAGTCAAAGCAGGGGGACTAGGAAGGGACAGGGTACCCTAGGAAGGATATGTACTTGGCAGAGACTTAGTCTACTTTAGCTTTAGGATACAGTTTCTGATATTGATTCGTCCTTCAGTCACTTAGACCTTGATCTACTTCTTTACACAGTACCTTCAGGAGGAAAGGTTTCTATATCCCCACTCTCTACCCAGTATCTTGCTCTCCCAGCAGGCAAACCGACAGACCATAATATCACCACCGAAGTCTTTCCTTGAGCCTCCTCTCTCAGGTGTAAGGATACAGAATGGAATTTTCCCATTGGAAAATGGGCTTAATGGACTGACAATAGAGTGTGTCATATATTCTCCACACTATTTGAGAGCTCTCAAGCTAGGCTGAGAACCTAATTATCAATCAGACTGATCACTTAGGTGGAAATGTGTTTAAGGCTCAAAAATGAAATTTGGGGTTGAGCTGTTCCATAGATGGATACCACTCAGACTTAAAAATACTGCCAATATCTAACTAGAGGATGCTCAATTCTAATGTCTCAAGCTTTATCTTTCTTTTAGCATCTTTCAAAACTAGTTTTAAAAAGTCAATCATAGCTAATCTAATTCGTACTGTGGAAAAATAACTGACCTCCCTACCCCCAAAATACAGACTTCATTTTTACACAGAGGAAAACTCTAAACACATAAATATAATCTGAACGAGCAGTCGTCTAATTGATTCCTAGTATCATGGGTGTTATTCCGAATAGCCTGGAACAACTACTGCAACTCTCACCTTACTCTTCATGTGGGTCTTAATCGCATCTCTGACTGTAGGACTTCAACCTAATGTCTTCCACTCTTGTTAGATGAAAGAATGACCTAAGGCACTTTTAAAAAACAGAATTCCTGGCTCCACTCAACAATGAATCTGAACCTCAAGGGAGGGCCTGAAATGTGCACCGTTAAGGACTGCCTACTTCTGCCAACACCATCATCCAATCCAGTAGTTCTTACCATATTAGGATCAAGTGGAGGCCTTGCCAAAACACAGGGAGACAGACCTAGCTCCAAGACTAACTCCCATCTAGGATGGGTCCTAAGAATCCACATTTCTAAGAAGGCCCCAGGTAAGGCTGAAGCAACAGCACAAGGGAGCACACTTTCAAAACCGCCTTAAAGGCAGACACAGGCACCTGAGATCCATCTCTAGCACCAATGAACAAAGCTGGGCATGGTGGCATTCCTGTGTCCCAGGGCTGGGGAGACACAAACAAGCGGCACCCCTGGGGCCAGCCTAGCTTAAACAGCCAGCCCCAGGTCCCAGTGAGAAAGAAACCCCGTGTTAAAGGCTATGGAGGACACCGAGGCTGGCTCCTGGGCGTCACACGCACACATCCACACAAGCCCCTCCACTTCCTCAACCGTTCCAGGGCCTACTTATTTAGCCTGGTTAGTTGTCTCTGCTGTTCCATTGATGGCTAATTTTTATACCCCCATTTTCAAACAGTTCTACATTAAAAGTTACTAGACTTCCTTTCAAATTCAGACCCCTGCTAGTTCTTGGGGACCGTTAAACCACAGCAGCCTCCTACATCAAGGAATAGAGAAGCAAACACAATTTGGAAGCTCTGGCAATATACTCCACACACAGTAGGGCAGCACAAAACAGTCTCTGTACTCTCGTGTCTCTGCCACAATCCTGTCATCCTGTGAGTTACAGTGAGTTTTGCTGAGGTGTAGAAGCAGTTCACAAAACTCACTGAACGAGCTTCCTCTGGTTAGAACCAGCAAGCCAGAACGGCTGACCACTTCTTTCTTCAGAAAAGAAGCTACTCGGAGCTACACTCTGAACATGCCCAATAGGGATACACACTTGGCTTCTCACTCACCTTTTCTGAGGGAAACAAAAAAAAACAGAAAACGAAACCAAACTTGATTAATGCTGTTTGCCTGTTTTTGTCACCTAAAAATCAGGTGAACTACCACTTTTACAAGCGGGGTGGCCTGCGGAGGTCATAGGGTCTGATCACAGCCCTATGAAAACTGCAGAAACATGCTTGATGTGTGAGACACATGGACATTAAGTGAGAACGCAGGCAGCCTCATCTGATCATTAGATTCCGCCTTCTAAGCAAACCTGCTTTTCAAGGATGTATTTTATTTTACCTTGTGTGCATGCCACCCCGTGCCCGGCAAGGTCAGGGGACAAAATTTTGAGAGTCCGTTTTCTCCATTTGCCATGTTGGTCCTGAGAATTACACTCAGGTCCTCAGGCCTGGTACCAAGTACCCACTAGGCTGTCTTATGGACCTGAAACCCTCTACAGTGCCCAAATGTGCCAGCTCCCTCCCCATACGGTGAGGCTATGCCATACTCTAAGCCTCCACCCCCCCCCCACCCCACCCCCCACCCCCGGCTACACTCAGGTACCCCTAGCCTGCTCCTTTTAAATGTGATACCCTGCACCAACAGTTTCCACCATCAGAATTTTTGTTACAAATTCCGTAGCCCACCTCGGGTCGGGGAGTGCTGTGACCAGGATTTAAAATGCACAAGTAAAGAAATTAATAGAGGAAAAATAAAAACCAAAACGACAACAAAACCCTCTATAGTCTTGATCCTCCTGGGGATAAAGTCCACCCTGAAGGATAAAGTCTTCCTTCACTAAAGAGATGCCTCACGTTAACCAGTTAGGACAGTGGGGGAATCACTCGCCAAACAAAGTTACCACAAACCAGAAGCTGTAAGGACCGGGAACACAGATGTAGCACAGGTGGGTCTGCCCATGCCCTCAATCGAGACAGAAAAGCCACGCGGGCACGTAAAAGACCACCGATTCAGAGAGAAAAATGGAGTTCTTACTTTCTGCGAAACATTTCTGCAAAGATGCAGCCGACACTCCAGAGGTCCACAGGGGTGGCATAGCTGGACTGGAGCAGGACTTCTGGGGCTCGGTACCACAACGTGACAACCTGCAATAGCAAAAGGACCTGAGTGTTACTGAGGAAGCCAGCTGTCGAGTTACACACCCGTCTCGTGTGGCCCGGGGACAAGGTCTAGTTCATATAGAACTCCTATACCTCGTGGTAACAACATGACAGAGGCGAGAAGCACACAAGACTCCACAGGCCAGGAAATTACATCATCCCACACCCTGGGCTCCCATTTCAGACTGTCTCAATGGGACCAGGATGGCACACAACACAGGCTTCAAAGAGCAAAGTAAAAGAAAAAAAAATAAAACAAAGCCAAAACTCTTTTCAGAAAACTGCCCTCCCCTACTTATGAGACTTCAAGACAACACATAGGAAACAATGCTTGCCCAACTTCCAAGTCACTGTTGGAAAGGGAGGGATTCCAGTGGCTGCTGGAGGGTGACCCTGAAGTGTACAGAGCATCCCAGGACAAGTCAAAACTGCTCTTATTACGACACTATGGGGAAATCAAAATAAACTCCCCTCCCCTGGTGCTCCCAGGCAACAAAAGTGAGAAAAAAAACAAGACAGGACGCCTAACACAAGTATCTGCACATGTCTGAGGACGGCATCCCACAGAGGAGCACCGCAGTGACGAGACCCCATTTGACACAGAGCAGACTGATGAAGCACAGCTCTAATGATTTCTTCCAGGTTGAAGGCTGAGGAAAAGACCAGGACAAGGTTCCAGACTCGTGTGTGTGTGTGTGTGTGTGTGTGTGTGTGTGTGTGTGTGTGTGTGTGTGTGTGTGTGTGTAAGTGAATGCCTCCCTGTTCTAGAGAGGAAAGGCAGAAGTTCTACGGACACTCGAAGCAAGGCGTCCTTTTTGCTGTCAGAGACTCAGTCGATACCTTTCACACATTTTACATGCACATTTTGCATTTTCCAGATCTCTTTATCCTCATTGTTTTGTCTGTGTTACTATCTAGAGCTCCTTCAATTTGGCGTCACGTACTTCGATCCTGTGCTGGTTGGTACACTGATAATAAAGGTAGCAGGTCTCTGAAAATGTCTTCCATCGATGTCCTTCTCTCCACATACGTCCACCCTGTCCTTATCACAGGACAGAGTTTATTCAGCTTTCGCTGATTGGGAGTCGCCTGACCAGCAGAACGTGGCAGTGACCTGTGAGGTTATCAAGGCTAGCTCATAAGACGTCTGTGACCTGGGCCCTTTCGAGGGCTTGCTCTTGAGATGATGCTCCCTCTGGGGACCCAGGAGTGACGCTGTGAGGTGTTCATGAAGACACTCTGACAGCCCCTGCTAAATTCTCAGCTGAAAGCGATGCGAGCCACCAGTACGAGACAATGAAGGCTACCTTGTCCCCAGGCGTCTAAAGACTATCAGATGGAGTCCAGTCAACGTACAAGAGTATGAGAAAGAATCAAACAGCTGAAGAGGTCTGCAACCCTATAGGTGGGACAACAATATGAACTAACCAGTACCCCCAGAGCTCGTGTTTCTAGCTGCATATGTAACAGAAGATGGCCTAGTCTGCCATCATTGGGAAGAGAGGCCCCTTGGTCTTGCAAACTTTATATGCCCCAGTACAGGGGAATGCCAGGGCCAAGAAGTGGAAGTGGGCGGGTAGGGGAGCAGGGCAGGGGGGAGGGTATAGGGGACTTTTGGGATTGCATTTGAAATGTAAATGAAGAAAATATTTAATAAAAAAAGAATAAAACGGTAAGTGTTTTAACTTTTGGGGACAAGTATACAGCAACTCTGACAGTTCTTGTCTCTTCATCTCATATAATCCATTTTGCTTCAACTCACCCAGGGGTCAGTTTTCATTAAGAGACATTTGGCTAATGGAGGAGAGTGTATCAGGCATGTAGGCACATATCCAATCTTAGCACTTAGGAGGCTGAGGCAGGAGGATCATCAGTTTTAAAACCAGCCTAGATTGTATAATAGAGACCTTGTTTTAAAGCTATCTCACCAAGTCAGGGGGTCCTGGATTGTCTGTTTCTCCCTTTCTCATTTTACATTCTCGAGGGGATGTTCAGTGGGGTTTGAGCTCCCACCACCACAATTTGTTCAATCTGTTCTCTTAGCTTGGGAAGCTTTTTATTCCTCTATGTATGAAAATTCTATTTACCCCACAGGACCCAATTTCATGGTACCAGCATCCTGGACTCACTGCTCTCTAAGAGGTCATATGATTCCTTCCTGAGGGCCTGGACAAGGCTTTATCCACTGTGTGTCTGTACATGCTTAATATCTATTATTCTGTGTCCATAACAACTAGGCCTTAATAGCAGAGTGGGGATGTTAAGGCAATCAGTCCTAGGAAGATAACTAGGCAAGCCTTACTTCAGGTCTACCAGCATTCATAGCAGGGACATTTCTTCATCTCTGACACACTGTAAACACGAGTCAGGTGCAAACTGTCTACCAAGTTCCATTTGAGTGGCACACACACACACACACACACACACACACACACACACACACAGTGAAGGCACACATTCATTAACCTCTGTTCATAATAAAGCCTAGCATCTTACCAGACGACATTTCAGACTGATCGCCTTGTTATTTTAAGACGTTCCTAGGAAGCTGGTTTCTGATGTCTCACCCTAATAAACTTCTCATTACTATCTTCATTTTCAATACTTTAGCTGCAGTATCTACTATAATCATTAAAAATGTCTTAACATTAAAAATATGAATATACTGACATAGACTTAGGAATTTCCCTTCTACTCATTTTAAAATTTACTTAACACTCAAATGTACACATAGATTTTTATCTGATGCTTTTAAAATGTCTATATGACAGTGACCGTGTGATTGTTCTTTGTTTTCTAATGATGGACATGACATTAGATTTCCTAACACTGCACCAATCCAGCTTCCTTGGGATACACCATTACTAATCATTATATACATTACATACACTTATCACCTATTTGCAAACATTTACTCAGGATATTAATATTTTTATAAATAAGAGTAGCCTATAGGATTTTCTGTGTGTTACTTTCCCCTGTTTTGACGTCAGGAATAAGCAATCAGCCCACCTTTTTCTTCATTTTTGAAGCATTAATGACAAGAATAAGTAATCCAAAATTGTCCAGCCCACATCTTTGTCAGCTGGGCGTGTTTACAACTGTTTGAATCTCTTTTTGGTAACTGGTTTATTGTTTATTAAATGTTTGAACCTCTTGACAGTCAGGTTTGATTATGACCAATGATTTCTCTATTGACTCTTATGTTTCAATTTTAAACCACACTCGCCTAAAGCAGCGCCCAGAATTTCTATTTGGTTCTAGCGGCCTGCTTGGTTGTTTCAGCGGCCTGCTCACTTGTACTGACTATTTCTTTTCAGGTGGCCTTTAGATTTTCTCTCTCCATATCTATCAGGCACTTAATCATATTATTTATTCTAAATAATCACGTGGAGTTTTATTTCCATCTTGGGAATGTTATTCTTTTATTGGATAATCTAGCGATTTCCTGTTTTTATTCTACAAAGTTTCCCTCATCATCTTTTGTTTTCCCTTGCACTTTTCTTAGTTGAAAAACTTCAATTCCATTAATAGAATAATTATTTACATCTGAATTTTCATCAATTTTGTTCAACCCCAGATAATACATGGTTGATGTTTTCCCTTTAGTCAAAGGGCACAGGGCTTGGAGGAGTATAATAATCTAGAAAAGTGTCCTGACATTTCCCTAAGACCAAATTACTTACTGTTTCTTATTTTTTCACTCCTGGGGATTGAACAGAGTCTTGTACACATGAACAGGAGTGCTTCCATTGTGTTACAGCCCCAGATCACAGCTCTCCATCAACTGCTGTGTGTGTGTGTCTCCCTCCCTCCCTCCCTCTCTCTCTACCTCAGAGTGTAACCTGTCCTACTTGGTGGGTTTTGTTCTTGTTCTCTATTGACAGCTCCCATTCACTGCTGCTGTTCTACAGTGTGTGGAAGTGCCTTCTCCATTTTGTACAGTCTGCATTAGAAGGTTGTGTGTCCTGTAAGGCCTTGTATTTTGCTGTATTTGCCCAATTCTGAGTCCATCGCTCCCTCCAGTTCCTTCCCCCTAGAATTTCTCAAGGTTTATGTCTTTTGGCACATAGTATTTATGATAATACAATATTAGTAAGATAACAAGAACTTAGATGGTACACATAGACAAGTCCCAGTTAATTCTGCTGTAAAACGCAAAGAGTACATTCACTCAAATCAGGAATTAAAAATGTAAAATCTGCACAAGAAAAAAATGGTAATACTACTGTTGAAGCACATAAAAGAAAGCCTACACAAACAGCATGACAGTGGTGTGAAAAGGCTGTATAATAAAGGTAACAGCGGGCTGGAGAGATGGCTCAGCGGTTAAGAGCACTGACTGCTCCTCCAGAGGTCCTGAGTTCAATTCCCAATAACTACATGGTGGATCACAACCACCTGTAACAGGATCTGATGCCTTCTTCTGTTGTGTCTGAAGACAGCGACACTGTACTCACATAATATAAATAAATCTTAAAAAATAATAATAATAAAGGAGCCGGGCGTGGTGGCACACGCCTTTAATCCTAACACTCGGGAGGAAGAGGCAGGCAGATTTCTTAGTTCGAGGCCAGCCTGGTCTACAAAGTGAGTTCCAGGACAGCCAGGGCTATACAGAGAAACCCTGTCTTGAAAAACCAGAAAAAAAAAGGGAATAGCAAGACAAAAAATTGAGAATATTCAATGATTTGGGAGAGAAAAACAATTCTCAACACAAAGAAATAAACTTGAAGGTGACAAAGACTAAAACCACCAGAGCGAGACTGAGGCATTTAGTGTCCGACCTACTTCCAGGTGGGTCAATTAGGATTTAACATCAGACTGATTAAAGACCTTGTATCAATCAGTAAGAAAATAATATAACCGAAAAAATGGGCAACATCTATGAAGAAGCAATCCATAAAAAGCACAAAGCACCCAAGCTCCTCCCTCAGAGGGAGAGAGGAAAGGGGTGCCACTCTTTGTAATGGAGCTGTGAGGGAAGGGGCTGCGGTGAAGAAATTAGCAAAATGACATCATTCAGACTTGCCTCTGTTATGTAAAACTGCTTCAAACTGCAAATTGGCACAACTCTTTTAGAGGATAATAAGACAGCATTTATAAAACAGTACACATGTTCCTGATCCAGCATTCTCCTCAGAAATAGTTACGCTACTAAAGAAATAGTTATTCCTAAGGATGTTTATGCCACAGTAGTGACTAATAGGGGGAACATTATTTATCTTTCAAACAAGAGTGGGACTGTTCTCATCTTGTATATCCTGCTCACGCAGAAAAGATGTCCATGAAATAGTACGGAATGAATAATCAACTCTGAACTCTGTTGCAGTATGTTCTGATTTTTGTTAAAAAAAATGTTATACGTGGGTTTGAACATCATGGCCATGGTGTGCCTGGGAAAGTGTCTGTAGGGACACAGGCACGAAGCTTGCAGTGGATGTCCCTCATGAAGCCTGGAGACCCAGGGTGGTGAGTGCGAGGCGGCTGCTGCCAGTGAGCTGAGAAAGAACTGGGAATTCCAGATGGTTGGCTAGCCTGGCCCAAAGCATGAGGCCTAGCAGGGCTGAGATCTGTACTCTCCTGAAAATCCCACAGGGCCAAGCACCCACAAAGCAACAGGTAAAGGCGGACTGAAGTCATGCCACTAGTGGACATGATTTTAAATGTATTCTGAACTATCTTGAGGTCTTTTTAGGTGAGTCAGCAAGTTGTAGGAATTCAGCAGCCATTTGGTTTCAACTTACTTCTTTGAACAACGGCTTGAGAGAAAGGTTGCTGTTGCTTTCCAGTTGGGTCATGACAGCGCTCTCTGTGTGGGATACCACCTATTACGGATGTCCACTGCAGAGATGGTTAAGAGCTAACAATCTCACGTGTCTCTGTGAAGGCCCTGCTTGGTCCCATACAAATCATTGCTAAGCAAAATGAAGAGGAATCAGAACTATGTTCAGACTCTACTCGAACTAATAACGTTTATCTAAAGACACCTTGATTTTGGTAAAATTCCTATGGAAAAGAAATTGAGTTGTTAAGATTACCTTTCGACAGGAGTAAAATAATTAATAAAAAAGTACAAAATGGGAGAAAAAAAAAAGAATTACATTTCTGTTGAATTCTCAAGAAGAATAATCCTAAGAGGTCCCAGGGCCTACACCAAATAATAACCTTTTATTTCAGACATAAATTAGCGCTTTCTAAAAAAGTCATTCTCTGGGTTATGTATTATTATTGAATATATATCAAAAAGCATTTCTAGCATCTGTGTCCTATGACTATCCTATTGTCTAATCCAGACTCCTTCAATTCTCTTGCTAAGTTTCTATAGTTTTAAAACCTGAAACTCTGCACGATTTGCAACATTTTGTTACAACTAAATCTCATTTTATGTCCTTGAGAACAAAGTATAACATATTTTTTTTCCTGGCAGCGAAATACAAATTTGTTTTCCTTCAAAATTACATTTCTGTGAAAATTTCTGACGGAAAACTGTCCAATGCACAACCAGTTTAAGCGTGCGCAAAGCAGAGAGTTATTAATTACTAATATTAGTAATTTCAGAAAGTCTTTTGAAGTCTCAATTTGCAAAGGAAGCACCGAGTGAGCGCAATGTGTAAGAACTGGGACTGAAGAATCTGTGACAAAGGTTGCTACCAATGGTAACAATACAGTTGTCTAGTAAGCAAAGATAACAATAGGAACTATGGACAGATTCTGGCTGGAGCCAGCTGGAATCAAAGCAGATACTGTGTTTATTACAATCATTACATGTATTAACAGCCTCTAGAGGTGCTGGACGGATCTGGCAATGGGAGGGGGAGGCAGAGGAGGGGCAGTTCAAGGATGTTTACAGAAGTCAATGTATCTGTTTAAAGGGCTTTGATCTGTAGTCACATTTTTTTTTAACCAGTTCAATACCACTAGAAGATAAAATCCAGCCAAGGCCAGTGCTGACTCAAAATCCACCAGAGTCAACTGTTTGTTCCCACTTAATGTTCTACTTAGGCGTCTTGTATTTCTAAGCACTTTCACCTGGATTGTGACGCCACTGCCACTGCCACTGGCTTCACACTCCTCGGCTACAGATGTTTGAAAGGCTCTGGTGACTGTCAGGCTGGGGGAATCTCCCTTTTGTCCAGATGATCTCTGCCTTGGGGCCCTATCAGTCTGCCATGTGCCTCCAGGTCCTTACTGAGTTTGGCCACTGGGAAGTCTTGGAGGGAGAACAGAGATCAGGCCCTCAACTCCAAGTGGTCTCACAGTGCCAAAGTCTGCCCCAGACAGCATGATCATTCCAGTGACATACCCTCCCTCCCCGCTCCTGTTCCCTTAGAGTCCAGGATTGGTAACAGTCTAACTGGCTCAAGATTCAAGCCCTGCACCTCTTTCAATCCTGCCTCAGTAAACAGATCTACCTGGAAATAGCTCATCTTCATTTTTCTGTCAGGACCCCGAGTATACATTAATTTACAAAGCACTGTGGATAGAATCCCCCCCCCCCCGCAACCCCCCAGCCTGTTCAAAGAGGGCATTTGGACAGGGTGATCTGTGAGGTGCTCTGTTAATATTCTGAGAGACTCCAACAAGCCAGGCAAGAGTAATTAAGAGCAAACCCTAAACTCCTCTTGCTTGTCCTTCACCTTGGTTATCCGGACTCTATTTCTGGGCCCACTTTACCATGCCTTAGCACTGAACATAGACAGCAAGTTAGGAGGAACGTGAACATCATCTTTGACAGACTACAGAATCTTCCCAAACTCCGATCTTACCCTTTTATATGCTTCCTGACAACATAAACATTTTTCTGGTATGCATGCTTTCCTACAGAAATCTGGTATGGCTTGTGAAATGAAAATTAAAACTAGTGATAATTCTATTTTTTTTTCACAAAGGGTCTGAAAAAACAGTTCTTTAATATACACATTCAAACTGTGCATATTAGAAAGAATTGGAGTTTGGGTTCTTATAGGCAGTCTTCTCATTATAATGCCACATGGAAACGATTACAAAATTATATACTAGTAAAAAACCAAGCCAAACCAAAACAACAACAAACCAATATTTTGCGACAAATACAAGGAGCCACCTCACACTCATTCATTCCTTTGTAAGCAGAGTCCAGAGGAAGTGTTTTAACATATGACAGGAGAGAGTTTCAGTGCTTGGAGCCCCGTGTGCTGGGGTCCTCTTCCATGCATGGATCATGGTGGGAGCCCACATGGTAGCTCTGCCACCCTCTTCTCATCCCTGTTCTGACATGTCCATTACCCCCTGACAGGGTGTTCTTCAGCCCCCACAGCTTCATGGCTCCCATGGGTTCCCACCAACCGTCCTTTGCTTGTGTGGGGGCCCTCTTGACCTGAAACTGCCATTCTACAAGGGTCCCCTCTGCCCTCTGGCCAAGCCTTGGTTTATTATTCATGTTTAGTATTGGTTGCCCAAAAAGGTTTCACTCCAGAGAGCAAACCTTACACCCAGATCCAAGTGAGTTTCAGTGGAGTTCATCATGTGCTCGCTCTGTAAAAGGCTCCAAGTCAGCTGGACTTTGTGGCCACAAATTAGGAAAGCACACAGTCAAATGACTTGGCTGAAGGGCCCCCGGGGGCTGGAGGTGTTGCATGGTTGTAAGTGCAGAATGCCAGGTTCAGAGCTCCCTCTGCACTCTCTTCCTTAAGAGCCTGCTCTTCCAGACAGTCATTTCACTTGGATGATATATAATCTCACATGGTTAGCCTCAAATTCATAAAGTACCCAGAACTCTGCAGAGGACCACATGCGGTGTTAGCTGTTTTCTGGACATCACCATGTAGTTCTTCCATAAAACACCTCAAATTTAAATTGCATGCACTGCCTTTCATCTGGCACTTGCTGCTCTTATATCCTTTGTCTTCACAAGCAAACGTGTCCCTTACCCATGTGTGCTGGTTAGTTTTAGGTCAACATGTCATCTACTAGGGTTATGTGAAAGTCAAGAACCTTAATGGATGTAATGCCTCCATTAGATCAGGCTCTGGGAAAGCAGGTAGGGCATCTCTTAGTTGGTGATTGCAGGGTAGCTGACCCACTGTGGGTGGTGCTGTCCCTGGGCAGGTGGTTTGGGGGTCTATAAAAAAGAAGACTGAGCAAGCTATGAGGAGCAAGCCAGTAAGCAACACCCCTTCACGGCTTCTGTATCAGTTCTTGCCTCCAGGTTCCTGCCCTGCTTGAATTCCTACCATCACTGGTTTTGAAGATTAACTATCAAATGGAGCTGTGAGTGAAATAAACCCTTTTCTCCCCAAGTTGCTTTTGGTCATGGTGTTTCATCAAAGCAACAGTGACCCTAACTAAGACACTGGGTCCTCTGCTTAACTCCACAATCAGCTAGCTTACCCAGAAACTTTGAAGTTCTTCAAATATGCATGCTGTGTCATGCCTTGTGGCCTTTAGATAATGCTTAGACATTTCTCTGGAGGCTCCACCTCACAACTGCACTCTTGATTCTTCTTAACCTCACCTTGCCTCGCCCATCCCCAAACACAAAGAATCCTGGCTCTTACCACACTGTAACCAAGTCAGTGTGTCTTTACAGCCTAGTAGACCCAGAGGCAGTATCTTGAGTAGGAACTTTGACTTTGCAAACCCAGCACCTTGCAGAGTGATGTGACGTGATGTATACAGCAGGCATTAAATACATGCCCGTCCTAACAAATGTAAAAGTAGGTAGCAGAGGGCAGAATGGAGGGTTCCAGGGTTAGGAAGGAGAAGCCAGGGTAGGAAGGACATGGAGTATGGAGCACGGTTGTGTCCCCAGACCCAGGTCATGCATTCTGAGGGCCCACCAGCAGTATCTTTAATCATCAGACAACTTTAATGAAGTGGCCTCAGGGCCCCTTTATCCTTGTAAATTAAGTCCTAAAATGCCAGACAGGCGCATCGTTTCCCTCAAGCGGCATTGTTGAAATTTCATGCTGAACTTGTGAAACTTCAAACAGTCACAACTTGCAAAGTGTCTATTATGTTCCAGGCAATAAGTTCATCTCTCTTGACAATAATCACCGCTAGATTGCTCCCTGCCTTCACCACAGAAACTAAACAAATATTCGGAGACATCCCTTCAGCCTTCACAGAGAAGTGGAAATGGAAATCATCCTGAGTACAGGGTGTGAGAGGCTGCAGGGCTCATGATTTCCTATGAAATGGTGCTTTAGCCTGTGTGTGTTGGGAGGTCACACAATGACTCAGATTTCAAAGAAAACTTTAAAACAGGATTTGTATGGGTTAGTGAGACAAACGGCTCTGCAGCCCGTTGCCTTCTTACTCAGTTGTCGGTGTGTCCATTTTTACACAGGCTGTGTGCAGACCAACTTCGTGAACTCCAGCAGGTGATATGGCCAGGGGCAGATGCAAGCATAGCTGTTAAACTAAGTGCCCCCCCTCACTCCTCAACAACGTTCAACTCCACGGGCACTGCCTTCCTTAAATGGGAAAGGGCTGGAGATCCTGACTGAAGGAGCCAACAAGGTGTAGCTCCTTGTACAGCACAGTCTCCCATCTACAACGTGCAACAGGTGTACAGGACAAAAGAAAGGCAGCCCTAAACAGTCCAACCCGTCTGGGCTACCAGAAGCAAACTCAAGCACAGAGGACTTTGAGAGCTTTCTGTCCAACGTTAAAGGAAAACATGCTTTAAGATTAGGGTATCCCATTTGGCAAATATAAAACTACAGGCAGAGAAGGACTCAGATTACAGCACTAGGAATCTGAGACATGAACTATCTTCTGACAAGAACTTTTTAAAGTCTTATCTCAGGTTACAGACGGGGATAGGGAAAAGGGAAAGGAAATATCTGTGAAGCATGGCAGACATTAAGGTTCCATGTTGCGCTAACCAGCCTCATGCTGTGTATAATCTCTGGTTTGATGTGGGAGAGCACCATGGCCTGCTTCCAGCAACAGGGGAGGGCAGACGGACGGAGAGAGATGTCTGAGAGCAAGGAGCTAGTGGCTGGCAGTGCCAGGAACAGAAGCAGGGCTGGGACCTCTGGCTCAGGTTCACTGTCACTGTGCAGTCACTGACTTCAGATCTTCCTTCTCTTTGGGGAGGGAAGAAGGGTGCTGTAACTGAACTCAGGCCTGCACACATGCTGGCACATCTACAGCTAAGTACTGTTCTCAGACCAACTTTGATTTTTTTTCCCCTTTTCTTTTTGAAATAGGATCTTGTGTATGTAGCCCTGGCTAGCCTAGAACTTTCTATGTAGACCAGGCTGGACTGGAGCTTGCAGCAATCCTTCTGCCCTGCCTCCAGAGTGCTAGGATGACTGGCAGGCACCATCACAGCTGGCTCAGATGTTCCCTTTTAGGGCTTTTGTTTAACTATCACTTTTAAACCATGTGGTTTTTGTTTGTTACTGTTTTTGTTTTGTTTTTAAGATCAATATTTCTAGAGCCCTGTATGTTTATCAGAAAGCTGACGAGAACAAGGGATCTTCCTATGATAACTATACCCAAAAGGTTTTCACTAAAATGGTGTATGGATGAGCAAGTGTCTGAGTCCTGGAGAGAGGGGAAGGAAGACCTGCTTACCCAGAATGCTCTACACAAGGCTGGCAGCCTACTGTGGCAGGCATGCTTCTGTCGGCCTTTACTGTATCATTATCCTACCCAACCTTGTTCTCCTTTCCCAGTCTTCTATCTCTGCAAATGAAATCACTAACCAGTTCCTTGAGTCAGGCTCTTCCTCAAACTCACCCCTCACCCAGTCACAGACTTGACAACACGGCAGCCCACAGAGGACTGGAACTGTAGAAACAGGCGAAGGAAAGCAAAGCTTGGGAGCCCGATCTGAAAGTTGCTTAAAACAAAAAAGGGCCCGATGTGTTATCTGCATATCCTCAGACATTCAGGAAATACAGAAAGGAAAATTAAACAAACACGACCCTACCCTTAACATTTTAAACACATTTTTAGAATTTAAAATTATCCTTAGGTATCTTTTATAAGCAGAGAGGCAGGAAGGACCACTGAGAAAGAGTCCATTAATAGATGACTGCAGAATACTCTAATTCTCTTACTGCTCATGGGCTGCAACCCTTCTCTTGAAACCGTCTCGGTTTCTAGGAAGAACCACACGAATACCAAGGACTTTACAAAGTATTTCTAGGTACATCCGCTATCAGGAGAGAGACCTGTGCGAGCATAACCGGCAGCAGAAGGTTTCTCACCTAGGCCCGGGGCTCCGGCTGCTGCAGCGTGCTTGGGGCACTGTGGTTGCTGCTTGCAAACACTGCTGGAAAGGAAAAGTACCAGCCCCAGGCCATGCTAAGCTCGGCTTTGACCTCAGAGCTAATTCAAAGGAAAGGCCTTTCCATTTACAAACGTTTCAGAGAATACTGCTGCTTTCTAGAAATCTGTGGCAGGTAGTTTCCTTATCATTAATGCTGATAGGTGGAGACAGGATTATTTACAGTGGTAACCAAGGAAACATGAAGACTATAGAGAGCATTGCTTATCCTCCAGGAGATGAAAACATTCCTTTTATGATCACTGCAGATACTTAATATATCGGTGACCCTCATATGTGGCCTAGTGATAACCTCTCTGAGAGTCTTCTGGAACATTCTGAAACAACTAACAGTCCCCTGCTCTGTATTCCCACACGATACCTCCCGCAGTTCTTGCTCTGATACCTGGTGTGACCACAAGAACCTACTTCCACCTCTGTGTTACCCCACAGTGCCTAATGCTATAACGACACTGCTAACTTTCAGATCCCCAATCTTGCCGGCTGATTGTCTGTTACTACAACACAGTAACCGAGATAACTGGGTTATAAGAGAAAAAGGTTTATTTGTGCCTCACAGCTTTGAGGGTTCTAGTCCATGATCGGTCGACCCTGCTCGTCTGGGCTGGTGGTGAGGCGGTGTCACGGCAGGAGCATGGGAAGCAGAAAACTGCTCACAATGAGAACCGAGGAGCAAAAGGAACCTGAAGGTGGATGGGATCCTACCATCATTCTCAAGGACATGACCCCCAAACCCTAAGACCTCCCACCCGAGCTACGTCCTAAAGGTCCCACCTTGGTAACTAGTCTTTACTACTCTACCTCTAGGGGTCTCTGAGGTTGCTACTGTATTTAGCATATAGCAGTCACTATTTCTAGTCACTATTTCTGTCAGATATGTGATCAAGAAAAATATTTCTCTGAAAATGCTCCCCAACCCCAACAAATTCAAAACCAAACAAACAAAACCAAACAACAGCAGCTCCAGCAGCAGCAGCAACAACAACAACAACAACAACAACAACAACAAAACCCTAAAAGGTCGGCAACACACCAAACCAGGGAGCGAAGAATTGTCTGTCCTGAGGTGTTTATGAAGGTATGGAAAATGTTCTAGAGTCACAAATATGGCCCCCCCCATATCAATTTTATAATCTTATCTTAAAAGAAAATCTCTTGTAGGTAGGCTGTAGTCTCTGCTCTCAGGAGGCAGAGGCAGGAGGATTGCTAGAAGTCTGAATCTGGCCCGATCTACATAGCCTGGTTTTGAGGCCCTACCTCAGAAAACTAAACCAAATCAACCAAACAAAAGCCTCTTGTAAAGAAAAAAAAATTACATTTTTATCCACTACTAGCATCAGTTCGTGTATGCATCTACACTTCACACTGACAACTGAAGGGCACAGGAGAAAAAGCCAAAAGACCAGACATTTGCCAAACTCAATGCTGTTTCTCTCTCACATAGCATTCATTTCCACTGTGCAGAGCTAAGCGTTCCTGGAAAAATGCTTAAGGAAGCCCTGCTCCAGAATCATGTGCAGGACTGGGAGTGAGAATGTTCCTACTCATACAATTTGACAGCCAAACTAATGTAGTCCAGGCAAATAAGACCAAATACATTTTTCCTTAAAAAAAAATTAAAGCATGTCTGTGAGTGAGAGAGAGAGAGAGAGAGATGGCAACCACACCTTGCTCCATATTAACTACTATTTCTGTTCTTACAGAGACACTCATTTTTAGGTGAGGGTTATTCAAGTCTTCATGATAAAGGTAGACTGGAGAAAACTGTAATGATTGAAGCTTTCTGCCCCCTGCACATCTTCTGGAAGATACCTGTAATGTTGAAGGTCAACGACACCCTTTTCTGGGTAACCAACCTGTCACAACAGGGACTGAGACTGTGAAGACAAATCCTAGACCAGGCTTGTCTGGGAAGACTTCATAGCCCAGAGAATAATGCGAATGCAGTGAGGCTGGAGTTGTAAGCAGGCACCCAGGAAGTGCCCTGAAAACACAAAAGACTCATTAAATAGACTGGCTGAGCTAAAGCTCTGACTACCAGGAACCTATAGTCTATGTATAGCAAAGTAGGATTGCAACCAAGAAACTCACATTTACTGAGCACCTACTATGCATACTCTAAATCTACACGCCAGACTCTCTTAATTAGCAACTCATCACTAGTGTGAGAATTATATTATTGTTTTCAAAGAATCGTAGATCATCTCTTGATTCCTTGGGCTTTATATCTTAGAGAAACCCTAACACAAAGGACATAAGCAAGCATTCCCCAGAATTCCTCAGGGCTCCAGTTTGATATGCTCTCATTGTAAAGTTAGAGCCGGCAGAGGGAGTAAACTGCTTCGAAGACAAGCCTCAGGTAGATACAGAGGAAAGCAGGGTTTCCTATGTGGAAAAGGGCTTTAAGGGCTTTGGCAGGCAGGAGGACATGCGTACAGACACATGCTTCAAATCTGAACGTGCGGTTCATGCTGTAAAGACTCACTCCATCGATACAGGATGGTAAGGTATGATCACCAATCAAGCTAACGGATGCTTCAGTAACTTCTGTGCTGGAGAGGACTCTAACCAGCGTGGATGGGAGGAGCTTCAGTAGTGCTAATTAGCCGGAGCTACCACCAAGAGCATATTTCATGTCAAAGATAAGCCCAAACATAGCAATCATAGATGGTATGATTTCTAAGATGGTGAATGGATGCCACAAGCTTGGAATTCCAAATCTTAAGACTGGTCCAAAACACCACCACCACCACCACCACCACCACCACCACCACCACCACCACCACCAGAACAACAACAACAAATTACTTTCAAATAGAGCTAAAAGGGCAAAGTCTTTGTGATTTCCCTCACAAGAGAAAAGCCTTACTAACAAAGATCAAGTATTTTGATCTGGTAAGTTAGTAATATGTTGTCACCACTGGTCTTTACTGTACACAGATGCAGGTGCTGTGGAGGCTGGAGGTGATCCAGGTACCCCGGAGCTGGAGCAGCTATGAGCCACCTGATGTGGACGGCAGTCCTCTTAAAGAGTACTGCGTTTGGATCTGCTGAGCCACCTGGCCAACCCTTTGACTGGACTTGTGCCCTTCTTAGCTGGCCTCCTCCTCCTCCTTCTCCTCTTCCTCTCTTCTCTTTCTTCCTTCTCTTCCTTTTTTATTTTTGCCCCATTTGATTCACCTACCAATCATTAACCAATCAGGCGCAGTACACGTCTCCCCAAACACACTCCAGCACTTGGTTCTCAAACCTAGCACAAAGCTCCCCAGGCAACAGTGACTTAAAGTAAAATGAAAATTATAAATAAATATTTACTTCGTATGGTTCCAAGCTACCTTTTGTCTTTATCAGGACTATTTACCCTGACCTTTTGTTTACAAGTGAAACTACAACGCATATAAAACAGACACATTCATTCATTCATTCATTCATTTATTTGTTTCTTTGTTTTCCCTCTTAGTGGAAACAAGGGTGGAGGGAGGCTGAGCCTAGGGGTAGTGTAGCTAGAATGTCCTCCTACCCTGCCTGATTCTGTCTCATTAGCCCTAGGTTGTTCTAAAAGCTC
>LR750810.1:0-24843 GCA_902729485.2 Mus minutoides
TCCTATTATCCTTAAGTTTGGTCTTCTCATTGTGTCCTGGATTTCCTGGATATTTTGTGTTAGAATCTTTTTGCATTTAGCATTTTCTTTGATTGTCTTGTCTATGCTCCCTATAGAATCTTCTGTGCCTGAGATTCTCTCTTCCATCTCTTGTATTCTGTTGCTGACTCTCATATCTATGGTTCCTGATATTTTTCCTATGGTTTCTATCTCCAGGGTTAACTCCTTTTGGTTTTTCTTAATTGTTTCTACTTCCATTTTTAGGTCCTGGATGGTTTTGTTCCATTCCATCACCTGTTTGGTATTGTTTTCCTTTAACTCTCTAAGTTTTTCCTCTTTAAATGCTTTTAGTTGTTTATCTGTGTTTTCCTGTAACTCTCTAAGTTTTTCCTCTTTATATGCTTCTAGTTGTTTATCTTTGTTTTCCTGTATTTCCTTCTTATAGTCCTCCATCATCATCATGACCAGTGATTTTATATCCATGTCCTGATTTTCTGCTGTGCTGTTGTATCTAGGACTTGATGTGGTGGGTGAGTTTGGGTCTGGTGATGCCAAGTACCCTTGGATTCTGTTGCTTCTGTTCTTGCGCTTTCCTCCTGCCATCTCTGCCCAAGGAGGCCTGGCGTTGGTGCAGACCAGAAAGGACCCACTGTTTTGCCCTGGGCCCTTATCAATCTCCTGGCTGATGTCTCAAGTTCCACGAGATTGGGCCAGAACAGAGGCTGTGTTCCCCTGCTCACCTCACTTCCAGAGATAGCTTGGGGAGTCCCGAAAGAGCCTAAGAGAGTGCACAGAGCCTGAGTCCCGGGCCCTGAGCTCCTGATGTGGTCTTAAAGTCCTGGAGTTGCTGGGCTCAGAGGAAAGATGGCTGGGTGGCGAGTGCTCTGGCTGGGAGAGGCCCAGCCTCCGGTGGGGCGGAGTTCTCGGATCCTGCCCCTGGGAGCAACTGCTGACCCACTGCTCCCCACACCACATCTGCACTGCACTCACGCGTAACCCCAATGCAATCTTAAAGTCCTAGGGTGTCCCTAGCTGTGTCCGCTGGGCTCATAGGAAAGATGGTGGGATGGCGGGTGCTCTGGCTGGGAGAGGCCCAGCCTCCAGTGGGGTGGAGTTCTCGGATCCTGCCCCTGGGGGCAACCTCTGAACTGCTGCTCCCAACACCACCTCTGCACTGCACTCACGTGTAACCCCGATGCGATCTTAAAGTCCTGGGGTGTCCCTAGCTGGGTCTGCTGGGCTCAGAGGAAAGATGGTGGGGTGACGTGTGCTCTGGCTGGGAGAGGCCCAGCCTCCGGTGGGGCGGAGTTCTTGGATCCTGCCCCTGGGGGCAACTGCTGACCTGCTGCTCCCAACACCACCTCTGCACCTCACTCACGTGTAACCCCGATGCGATCTTAAAGTCCTGGGGTGTCCCTAGCTGGGTCCGCTGGGTTCAGAGGAAAGATGGCGGGGTGGTGGGTGCTCTGGCTGGGAGAGGCCCAGCCTCCGGTGGGGCGGAGTTCTCGGATCCTGCCCCTGGGGGCAACCGCTGACCCGCTGCTCCCAACATCACCACTGTACTGCACTCACGCGTAACCCCGATGCGATCTTAAAGTCCTGGGGTGTCCCTAGCTGTGTCCGCTGGGCTCAGAGGAAAGATGGCAGGGCAGAGTTAAAGCTTTAATAAACAGTGATCTTTTATTTTTTGCTCTCTGTAAATTGATTTATAAATATGTTTTACAAAAATACTATAAATGAAAAAAAGCAACATAAACTTGACTTATGAGGTAATGTGTTCCAATTGGTATAGCAATGACATGACTCTTATGAGTGGGGTCTAACCAACTGATTTCTAAACAAAAGAAACAAGCTTCTCTAAGGCTGTTCTGAGATTTGCTCCTCTTGTAATGAGAACAGATTCTAAAATTTTTAAGTTTCTTTTGCAATTTTAGGAAAACAAAACCCAATTTTAAACAATTTATCATCTTTAAAATCTATATTGAAAACATCACCATCACATTATGAAGTTTGGTTGACAATTTATGAATGTATTACAGTATAAATTTTAATGTTTCACTAAAGAGACATTGTTTTAAATCTTACCTCTAAGTCTATTTTCTAGTATAAGTATTACACGAAATATTTTCTCAATTAGAAGTATCTCTAGAGGCCTAGTTTTCTGGGCTTGTTTGTGCCACGTGCTTGAAATTATTTTAACACTGAGTCACGAACTAACTTTCTTGTTATATGAATCTTATGAATTTAGACTAAAGAATTTTACTTTTTCTAGAAAAAAAAGCACTTTGTCATTTGCTATATACAATAATCATGATTGTAAGAATTTTCTAGGCAAGTGTATCGGCTAATTTGCCTTAGAACTAAGAGGTTGTAGACACTTGTAAAACCAGTTTTTTAGCAGGGGCTCTCCTGCTGTGTTTGATTCCTTGGGCTCTTGGGCTCTGCTGTGTAAACGGAGACTGAATCAGCAGGTAAAGTTTTAACCATTTTTTCTTTTTTAACATGAAACACTGAACAGTCATTCAGACAATGAGACAATCATTCAGACATCGAAACAAAAAACGTACATGAATTGACACATGAACAGATTGGTGCACCAAACATAAGACAAGACATATATAGAACTTCTCTTCTAGTGGCCAGAGAGAATTAAACAGGGCGTCCCCCGATTTCTCTCTGTCCCTGGGAGAGTTCTAAAATCTATTTTCTTCTCTTTTCCTTTCCTTTCCTGCTTGTAAGAGGTGGCTTGTCAATTTAAACCCAAAATTTTCTAACAGCATTTGGCAAGAATCTAATTCTTTTAATTTATTTAAGGGCAATTTTGTGAAAAAACACACAATTTTTATATACTAACCTAAAAGTTTACCATGCTGAATCTTTTTGAAGCTATCATCAGCCCACACTTAGTCAAACATTTTATAGTCATCTGTAAAACCTGTTTTGTCTGATCTCAACTTTTTGCAACCATCAAAAATCTACAAAATGAATTATATATGTTTGAGGATATAATTTCTTAACTTCTAATTAAAGTTTTATCTATGAATTTTTTGGCACAACGTATGATTGGGAAGTTTTAAATAAGGTAACAGTAAAAATTGACCTATATTTTGACCTATATGAAGTCTCTTTTTATACTTTAACCATGATTTAACTATAACCTTTAATCTTACCTAGAGTATTAGAATTCACAACTTAAGGTTTTTCTTATAATCTACAGTTCCTGGAGGCAGGGTACCCGAAACTGAGGTGGAAATGAGATGTACGCCATCTCAACTAGAAATTATAATGTCAGTTAGGGCTGCTAAATCTAACCCTGCACTCCCTGGCGTAGCTCTAGGTAAATGATGGATAGTAAACTCTGGAGCTTCCGGATTTAGGGGAGCGGATTCTTTATCATCCTCCTGACCTTGTGCCTCTCTTTTCCCCGGGGCTGAGAGGCCGCCCCCCATCTAGTTTTTTGACTTTTCCTCTTCTTTAGTGAGCGGAGTTCTATCTTTGTGAAACTTTGATCTGCATTTATTTTCTCAGTGTCTTCCCTTGCCACAATGAGGGCAGGGACCCGAGGGAAGGCCCTTCTTATTTCCTGAGGAACTTCTACAATCTCTTTTCAGGTGTCCCGGTTTTCTACACTGGAGACATGTAATTCTTCTTCCATAACTATTTTTTACATAGGCACTAAATTTTTCTCCTCTCATTGTTACGGCGTAAGCTATTCCTTGTATTACAGCCGGTGAGGCTTCTATACATTCTTTAACGTAATCTTGTAGGGAACCTGTCCTATGGATTGGTTTGATCAGGTCTTGGCACAAAGAATTTGCGTTTTCTCAAGCCAATTGTTTTATTAATATATCAGTCCCTTCAGAGGGAGGAAGCATTTTAGAGACTGCCTCTTCTAATCTAGCTACAAAACTCTCATAAGGCTAATCGTGCTTTTGTCTAATTCCTGAAAGAACAGTGGATTTAGCCCCAGGTGGGGGTAAACTCTGTCAGGTGGATATGGCTATCTGATTAATTGTCTCTAGCACTGCCTTTGAAAGTTTTAGTTGGGCTGCTGGTTTCACTGCTGACTGTATAGCACGATGTCTTTTTATAAGCAGAGAGCTTCGCTTTTTGATCAACAGAGTGCTCTGAAGGAGCTTCTTCTGTAAGGAATTCTAAGTCTGTTTTCTTAGTCAGTAGATCCCTTATTTGTTGTATTGCCCCATGATAAAAGATTACTCGTTCTTAACTGGTCTAACTATTAGCCCGTCTTCAGCACGGTGACGAGAGCCTATCTTTGTCTGAGAAAAATAGAGAAAAGAGGAAAAAAGAAAGAAATAGAATTAAAGACTTACTTGTTCCGGTGTCTCGTTTGGTCCAGGGTTGGAGTCCCCGTTCGGGCGCCAGCTGTCGCAGACTCTCTCAAGTCTCTTGTCTGCTTGGGTCAAGTTCTCTTGAGCAAGTGGGCAAAGATTCGGCGAATGACAAACAGACCACACAAGGGAGTATGAATCTGAGTGTAATTGTGAGATTGAGCACCAAACTTTTATACAGTGGGGAAGAAACCAGGCCAGGTACATCCATCAAGTTACAATGACACAATACAAAGGAATGAATACATCAAAAGGATGTACAGGAACCAGGTATGTTTACAGTAAATAGTAAGGCAGCTCTGTTTAGGATTAGCTACTGACAAAGGATTTCACACCTTAGTTACAATCTGCTTTTTCTCTGAGCCTCCTGAAAACTAGCAGTAGGGGGTTCCACACTAGTGGGCCTCTTATCTCCTAGGCCCAGGTAGATTCTAAAGGAAGAGGAGTTTACCAACTTGCTTTTCGTCTGCAAAGTAGTCTGTTTCTACCTGGCTGTAATTAAGATACCTTTCTCAGTGGGAACTCTATCTATTCCTTGAAGTGATTGCCCTTAGCAAACATTCTGTAGGCCAGCTCTGAGTTGCTTTGGCTTCTTCCTATGTAATGCTAATTAATCTCCCTGTCCCTAGAGAGTTATCTGAATTCTCTCTGAAAATCAAGAATTCTCTAGGACCATTGGAACACTGGAAGTCTTAGCTTATGTCAAGATTCATTCTATGCTTAATATAAAAATTCCCACTGAATTATCTATGCACCAGACTAAATTCAGAGATAAAACTGGATGTGAGAATGTCTTCCCAGGAGAATGAGTTTCTTTTGAAACCCATGTGTCTCATGAGTGCTTGTAGGTTTTTAGGCCTGCCAAGCTCTGTACTGGGATGTCCGTGGCACTTTTATTTTTTGCTCTCTGTAAATTGATTTATAAATATGTTTTACAAAAATACTATAAATGAAAAAAAAGCAACATAAACTTGACTTATGAGGTAATGTGTTCCAACTGGTATAGCAATGACATGACTCTTATGAGTGGGGTCT
Source organism: Mus minutoides (assembly GCA_902729485.2). Taxonomy (NCBI): domain Eukaryota; kingdom Metazoa; phylum Chordata; class Mammalia; order Rodentia; family Muridae; genus Mus; species Mus minutoides. The sequence continues at coordinate 5,388 of LR750810.1, forward strand.
AACCAACTGATTTCTAATTGGATTTGAGTTCTATACCACATTATGAGATTCATACCTAGTGCCATAAACTTGGTGAAAGTTGGAAACAATATCTTGTACAATCTTGGGAACATTGTCATGATCATGTGTAGTGGACAAGATTAGCAAGTGATGAATTGAAAGTATGTTTATATGTTTGAAATTCTCATTAAACAAGAGATGTGATAAGATAAACATTGATTTATTCACATGTTCAGGCTTTCTCATCATGAATTCACAAATGTTATATTAACCGTTCAAGTTGGAAATGATTCAAGGAGCTTACCTGAGTAAGAAGAAAGGAATCCATGCCAGAAGCCTGGGAACTTCTACCTCCAGAAAGAGAGAGGGACTCCCACAAGTTAATGGAGTGAAGGGAAAGAGGAGGAAAGCTAGTAACTGAGAAGAAAGGGGAGGGGGAGGATAAAGGTAAGCGAAGATGGTCAACAGTGTTAGTGTTTGCTCAAAGATTTAAGGGAAACTATGAAAATGTACCTAGTTTATATAGTATACAAATTAGTTTGGCAATAACAGGCCTATGAAATGAGAACAGGCCTTGTTTGGGGTTGAGTATATCCAGCAGATGGAAAGTGAGGAAAATTTGGGTTGTTTATAGTTTCTGGCTATTATGAATAAAGCTGCTCTGAACATAGTTGAGCAAGTGTCCATGTGGGCTGGTAGAGCCTGTTTTTGGATATATGCCCAGGAGTGGTTTAGCTGAGTCTTGAAATAGAACTATTCCCATCTTTCTGAGAAACCACCAAACTGATTCCTAGAGTTGTTGTACAAGTTTTCACTCCTAGTAGCAATGGAAGAGTGTTCCCTTTGTTCCACATCCTCACTAGCATGTGGTGAAGAATGGAAAAAGAAAATGTGGTTCATTTACATAATTGAATATGACTCAGCTACTAAAAACAAGAATATCAAGAATCTTGAAGCCAAATGGATAGAACTAGAAACTAGTATCCCGAGTGAGGTGATTCAGACCCAAAAGGACATGCATAGTATATACTCACTTATAAGTGGATATTAGCTGTAAAGTCTAGGATAACTATACTACAATTCACAGACCCAAGGAAGCCAAATAACAAGGAGCATCCAATGAAGGATGCTTGTATCTTTCACAGGGGGGGGGAATAAAACAGATATTAGAGGTGGATAGAGAGGGAACTGGGTAGGAGAGGTGATAAGGAGTTGAATTGGTCAAGATGATCAGATATAGGGAGAGCAGGGAAGAGAGAACTGAAATTGGTAGTGGGCCAAGAATGGGGGGTGCATCTCTAGACTATGCATGAGGCCTGAGACATGGGGGAGGCCCCGGGGAGTCTATGGGGGTGACTCTAGCTGAAACTCTTAGCAGATGGAGCATCTGGAGCCTGAAGTGGCCATCTCCTATTGTCAGGCAGAACTCCCAGTAAAAGAACAAGGACAGAAAACTACCCACAGAGCTTTGGACCCCAAATGTGTTCTGTTTACAAGATTTGCAGGGACAAAGATGGAACAGAATAGGAGGAAATGGTCAACCAATGACTGACTCAAATTGAGACTAATCCCTTGGGCAACCACCAATCCCTGGCACTATTAATGATACTCTAGTATGCTTGCAGATAGGATCCTAGCCTAACTGTCCTCTGAGAGGCTCCACTCAAGAGCCAGTGCAAACTGATGCAGAGACTCACAGCCAAGTATTAGATAAAGTTCAGAGAGTTTTATGGAAGAGTTGAGGGAATGATTGAGGGTTCATAGGAGGACACAAGGAAGACCAACAGAGTCCACTGACTTGGAACCTTGGTGACTCCCAGACATTGAACCACCAACCAAAAAGTGAGCATGGGCTGGACTTAGGCCCCCGTACCTATGAAATAGCTGTGCAGCTTGGTTTTTAGGCAGATCACCCAACAACTAGAGCAAAGGGAGTCCCTGAATCTGTTGGCTACTTGTAGATCCCATTACCCTAACTGGATCACTTTGTCTGGCCTCAGTGGTGGAGGATTCTCCTAATCCTGCAGTGCCAGGGTGGAATGATACCCAGGGGGGCCTACCCCTTCTCAGAGAAGGGGATGGGGAGTTGTGTGAAGAGGCAGCTGGGAAGAGAAGGGATGATATTGGGCTGTAAAATGAATAAATAAATTAATGAAAATTACATACATATATAACTTTAAAATCATTAAACAAAGAAATGTGATTGTTTGTTTTATATAGAGATACCGAAGAAAGGTTTCAGTATCTAAAAGAGGTGTGTGGGGCAGGCCTTGTCTATGATGAGCAATCAGTATTGTAATTTGTTCAGTTATACAGAACAACTGAAGAAAATATATCAGGAAGAAATTATTGTTAAGGAACAAAATTTGGGGAAGATCAGTGAAATTGGGATGAGTAAAATTACCCTAAGCAGTTCAAGTATAGATAGATGAGGGTGGGTGAGAGATTGGGAAGGGAGAAGGGAGTTTGTGGATGAATATTCTATCTTAAGTGAAGTGTAAAACAATGTCTTAAGATGAAACCAAAGGTATGACAGTGTGATATTATAAAAAGGGGAGCACTAGTGTGTTTCAGAAGTGTGACACAATTAATTGCCCTGGTAGGCAAGATTGAGCATGGTAAAAAAAAATGCTTGCATTGCAAATTAATTTATAATTTCAACATACTCATGATGATACTGCCACTGCTTTTTTTTTTTTACATTGTAGACAATAAAATTAAATATCTTTATAAAAAACTAACAGTCTAGACAGGAAGCCATTGAAGAACACTCTTAAAAATTGTGATAATAATGCTGCCACAATTGGTTGTTTCTGTCAGGGGTGCAAGATTCCAGATGCTGGCCACTGAAAGTTTGACCATGCTCCAGTGAGTATATGGGCAATACAAATTGGACTTATCTTCTTATTCTTTCTCCTCCTTCTCCTCCTCCTCTTCTTTTTAGGAAGAGGTCACAATAGTGGAAAGGGGATGGGCCTGGAAAGACTGAGAACTAAGTGTGATCAGGGAGCATGATGTGAAAGTTCCAACAAAACAGTAGAGGTGGAGCAAACCTTTAATGCCAGCACCAATGAGGCAGAAGCACATGCAGAGGCAGAGGCAGGTAGATCTCTGTGAGTTCAAGGACAGCCTTGTCTACAGAGTGAGTTCTAGAGCAGCCCGGGGTGCACAGTGATACCTTGTCTCAAAAAGAAAGTGAAGAAGAAGAAAGAAGAGCAGGAGGAGGAAGAAAGAAGAGAGGAAGGAGATTCTAGAACTATAGACATTCTCTTTAAATGTGCAACTGTAGTCTAGTAGATAACTCAAATGGAAAATGGAAGGATTATTTACAAAGAAGACTAAGAAGAAAGTGGCAATTGAAAAAAATACATGAAAGTCCTCCATTTTTAAAAAAGATTTATTTTTATTTAATGTCAGCTAGTGCTTTTCTGAATGTATGCATGTCCNTTTTATTGTATTATAAATAAATTAGCAATAAGACTTCCTTTGAGTTAAACATGAGCATGAAACAATTATTAAATTTCCATAAATGCAACATGACCTCCTATAGTATGGAATATTAAATTAGCAAGAAAGTAAGTTATACTGTTTATTTCTGCTATTCTTCTAATTTCAACTTATTTGTACATTGAAATGCTTTTATAAATTCTATTTTTTACTGAATTACAAGATACTAGATTTCTATATTTTTATACACCTTTCAACTTCCCTGCACTTCCATCTTCCTATGTCTTCTAGGCTTAAGCTTCCTCCCTCAAATATCTTATCTCTCTACCATGTTCTGTCAAACCCCACTGCTTACAGTTAGTCTCCCAATGCCCCCTTTCTAGTTTCCTAGCTTTACAAATACTCTAGGTTAAACGCATGAACTAAGGATTTCAAGCTAGGATCCACAGATAAGAGAGAACATGTGGTCTTTGTTTTTCTGTATCTGTGTTACCTCACTTGGTATAATTATTTTGTTTACAGTTCCATCAATTTAACTACAATATTCATGATTTCATTTTTCTTTTCAGCTGAACAAACTTCTGTACTATATGTGTCCTAAATTTAGAGTATCCATTTATCCACTAATGGATATCTATGGTGGTTCCATTTTCTATTATGAGAAAGGGGCAATGAACATAAATTTTTAAGACTCTTTATGGTAGAATGTAGAGTCCATTAGGTATATGCCTAGAAGTGCCATAACTGGGTCATATATTAGTTCTATGTCAAGCTTTTGGAGAAATATCTAGACTTATTTCCATAAAGGCTACATTCACTAACATTTCCACTTTACTGTGTAGTATCCCTCACACCATATCCATGACAGTGTTTGTTATCATTTCTCAAAGATGCTAATTCTAACCAGGGATCTATGGATACAAAGCTACAGAAATTATGCAGATTCATGAGTAACAAGATAACACTTTTGCATATGTATACATTGTAAAATGTTTATGGTAGATGCACATATTAAGCATATGGGCCCTAGAAAGGTTTTGAGATATTTTAAGATCTGTTAGAGAAAATTGAAAAGGCACCTATTATTATCGTAAAATAGAAGTATAAATGTTTGGTTCAGTTCAGTTTCTATCATTGAAAATAAAAAGAAGAAAGGAAAAATGTATAACACACACACACACACACACACACACACACACACAGACACACATACACACACTATAATCCAAGAATGGCATCTGTCCAATCATCCTGAAGGCTGGTGCTAACTCAAGATTCAACAAAATTGTAACTAATTTCTTTTTACTAAAACATTATAAAAACTCAAAAATCTTCCCTGATTTATGTGTGAATCACATACTTGAAATATAAACTTATTCGCACTTATTACCATTATACTTAATTATCTACAAAAGTTTCCAATTTCCAATGTAAAATGACTTTAGAACATCTAAATTCTATCTACTACCTAGACATGAACCTGGTCTTTGTGTCCATATATGACAAATCACCAGATTCTCCAATATCTCCTGAAAAAGTTCACAAAATATTTCCAAAGAATTTCATACTTTCTTGCCATTCTATATGTTTCTACCAAAAGATACACTTCTTACTCTAGGATTTAGCAGAAGTTTTATTCACACCAGAATTCTGACTTTCTGAAAGAATTAAGTGTAAAGGTAACTACTATAACTACTTAGATGTTGGGCTATGCTGACAATCGTTTTCCCAGGACTCTCTTCAAAGCTCCAGTGACCTCTTTATTCCTCAGGCTGTAGATGAGGGGATTAAGAGCCGGAGTGACAATCGTGTAGAAAACTGAACTGATATTGTCTTGTTTGGGGCTGTGGAAGGGACTGGGTAGAACATACATGAAGGAAGCACCCCCATACCACATCCCAACTACAGTCAGATGGGAAGAGCAGGTGACAAGGGCTTTCTTCCTGCCCTCATTTGAGGGCATATTGAGCACAGTGAACAGAATTAGTGAGTAGGAGGTCAGGATGGCAGTAAGCGGAAGAATTAGCACAATAACCCCCATCAAATAAACCATGAGTTCATACGTGGAGGTGTCTGCACAGGCCAGCTTCAGCAATGGGGGTATCTCACAGAACAGGTGATTGATCTGACGATTTTTGCAGAAGGAATACTGCATGGTGTAGATGCTATATCCTAGAGCACTTAGGGATGCCAGGATCCATGAGGTGGCTATCATGAGCCAGCAGACTTTGTGACTCATTAAGATTGTATAATTCAGTGGTTGACAAATGGCTACATACCTGTCATAGGCCATAAAGGCAAGAAGAAGGTCCTCTGCACTGCCCAGTGCCAATTCTAGAAACATCTGAAGGGCACAACCTCCAAAGGATATGGTATTGTCCTTGAGGAGAAAATCCACAACAGCCTTGGGAGTGATAACTGATGTGAGGAGAAGGTCCATGAGAGAAAGCTGTCCAAGTAGAAGATACATGGGCACATGGAGCCGGGCATCCATGGTGATGACCAGGAGCAGCAGCCCATTGCTGGTCAGGGCTAAGAAGTACAGGGCTGTAATTGCTGCACAGAGCAGTTCAGGAGAGCCACTGCTGTCAAGAATCCCCACCAAGATGAAGCCACTTCCCAAGGTTGAGTTCCAGAGCTCCATTCTGTTTTGTCTGCTTACCTGCTTAGAAATAGATGGCTCAGGTTCTGTGAACTTGTGCTAAAATGGGCCCTAATTCTGTGACATTAGAAATCTCCTAGGATTCCCAACATGGCTTTCTATACTTTTTACACAAGTGAATAGCTTTGCTTCTTAATTTTCAAATTTCTCATTCCTTTATAATTCTTTTTGAATTTTTGTATATATTTTTTGAGAATTCCATACATGAGTACTGGATTTACTCCCATTCTTTCTCCCCCTCAACTCCTTCCATGTCTCCTATTCTCATAAACTCATGAACTCTTATTCTTTAACTGTTATTGTTACACATGTTTGTGAGTACACACACACATACACACACAAGTGCACACATATATACAGTCTATTTAGAGTTGCTCATATACACATGCTATTAAGGCTCATTTCCTACATCCCATCATTCCACATTTGTTTGTGGCTAATGACATTAGAAATCACGTTTTTTTCCATGTTAGTTATCTCTCTTGCCCAGTCTTCCATTTTTCATGATCCTCAGAAAGGAATATTAATTCTTTAAAATATGCAGTATTATATTTAAGAAAATGTTGCTATTAGAGTTAAAATCTTGGAATTAATTTGAACATCTTTGTTTTTATCGAATTATTGTATAGCTGTAAAGATAAAGAAATATAACATATAAGATCCTTCCATGGAAAACTAGTCTATTTTTTCTCATAAGATATGATTAAAACAAATAAAAATAGCTATTTTATATTGTGCTATAGCCCAATAATATTATCCAAATACAGTCTTTAATGCCGATATTCCAATTTCCCTCCTGCAATTCCAGAGTAATTGCAGTATGTGGAAAAAAATGAGAAGACCGCTCTCTCTATTTTGAAAAATCCTACTGGTGCATAGTATTCAATCTTATAAAGAATCCAACAAAGTCAGTAGTGTCATATCTATAGGAGCCTGTGATCTGCATGCAACAGCACCACTAAAACCAACTCAGAGCATGAAATTAAAGATGTAGAAGTCAAGTGTCCTTATAGGGCTCATTCACCCATGTCTTGGCATATGCATATTAACATTTCATTAGTCTCCATTGGCTTCTCTGTGGATCATCAGTACTATAACATTTAAAAGTTATGGAAGGGCAATAGAGCCCAAAGATCTAAAAATCTGACAAAGCAGCTCAAAGTCTTAGGGCTGGCTTTGGATTCTGTGTTTTGATTAGCCACACTTAGAGGCTACACATTTCAATAAAATAGAAATGAAATTCTTACCTTACCTATTGAGAAACCTCCTGTTTGACCACTCCAGCTACACTTAGACAACTTGAAGAAAGAGAATGCAGCTTTCTTTGGCAGCACTTAATTAGTTTTGCTATTAGTGAAGTATGTCCAAGGTCATCCAACACCAGTGTCAGGGCTGTCCAAGTCTTTCCTCTCATCTGCAGATGTACACTAAATATAGCAGTAGATTCAGTCAGGACGCTAAACATCTTTGGGTGATTTGGTATGGAGCAAGATGTTTTTCCTGTTTTTAAGCCTGAGAATTTGTAGAAATTTCTTTCACATAGCAGGTTGAATTTAGGGAATGTCTCTTTGTGTCGATTTTTGGGCTACCTTTGGGTACAGATGCTCATGTTTCTTTATTCTTGATGCTTTCTGGCAACATAAAGTAGCATATAGAAATTTGAAATTAGGAGAGATGACCAAAGGATGCCATTGAGCCTCACCTAAATATATCTGGGGCCAGAATAAGCTGCAGTTCCTTGAGATTCTGTTTTATCTTCTGAGTTCAGGACCTTTTCCTTTTTTTTTTTTTTTTTTTTTTTTTTTTTTTTTTTTTTTTTTTTTTTTTTTTTTTTTTTTTTTTTTTTTTTTTTTTGTCTGCGAATATTCTCAGAGGGGCTTATATCCCAGAAGAAAAGTACTCCCCCCCTTGGAAGTACTGGTCTAGGAAAATAAAAGTTAATGAATTCTCTTGGGGGTGTTTCTCGGCTTTCCTTTCAGAAGTTCTTCTATAGCTAAATTATCTCTGAGGCCTTTCTCTGAATATAGGATCTAACCTCCTTATCCTCCCAAGTGCTGAGACTATAGGTTTCTTTGTAACCTTAAGGAAACACTGGCAGTCAATGTTTTTATTTCTAAGGGAAGTTAGGGAATGTCTTGTATGGGTATCTTCATGGTCAATTCTCCAGCTGAGAAAAAAAGACTAGTTTCTCAGGTTCTTTAGGACTCTACTTACATTATTATGGTCCTCTGTGGATGATTTCCAACATCCTATGTTGTTTTTTTATTAGATATTTTCTTTATTTACATTTCAAATGCTATCCCAAAAGTTCCCTATAACACCCCCCCTCGCTCTGCTCCCCTACCCGCCCACTCCTACTTCTTGGCCCTGGCATTCCCCTGTACTGGGGAATAGAAATTTGTAAGACCAAGGGGCTGCCTGGTTAGTGTTCCAATATCTGAGAGATCTCAGGAGCCCAGGTTAGTTGAGACTGCTGGTCCTCCTACAGGGTTGCCCTCCTCCTCAGCTTCTTCCAGCTTTTCTCTAATTAAACCACAGAGGTGAGCAGCTTCTGTCCATTGGTTGTGTGAAAATATCTGCATCTGACTCTTTCAGCTGCTTGTTGGGTCTCTCAGAGGGCAGTCATGATAAGTCCTTTTTTGTGAGCACTACATAGCCTCAGTAATACTATTAGGCCTTGGGGAACAATTATGGGTCAGAGTGTTGACTGTAGGGTGGCAATCCCTCCATCACTTGATGCCCTATCTTCCTGCTGGAGGTGAGCTTTATAGGTTCCCTCTCTCTACTGTCGGGCATTTCAAGGTCCTTCCCTTTGAATCCTGAGAGTCTCTATCCTCCTAGGTCTCTGGCACATTGTGGAAGGTCCCCCACAACCTCCTATTTCCCAAGGTTGCCTGTTTCTATTCTTTCTGCTGCTCCTCAGGGTTTCAGTTCTTTTCCCTAACCCAGTACCAAATCAGGTTCTGTTCTTCCCCTCCCTGTTCCCTTTCCTGCACAAGTCCATCCCTCTGCCCCCACTCCCATGATTACTTTCTTCTCCCTCCCAAGTGGGATGGAGGCATCCTCACTTGGACCCTTCTGCTAGTTAACTTGTTTTAGTTCTGTGGATTGTATCCTGGGCTTCTGTACTTTTGGGTGTGTGTGTGAATATTCACTTATTAGTGAGCACATACAATGCATGTCCTTTTGGGTCTGAGTTACCTCATTCAGGATGATATTTTCTAATTGCATCCATTTGCCTGCAAAACTCAGGATGTCCTCATTCTTAATAGCTGAGTAGTATTCCATTGTGTAAATGAACCACACTTTCTGTATCCATTCTTCTGTTGTGGAACATCTAGGTTGTTTCCAGCTTCTAGCTATCACAAACAAGGCCTCTATGAACATAGTGGAATATTTGCCCCTATGGTATGGTGGGGTATCTCTTGGGTATGTTCACAATAGTGATATGGCTGGTCTTCAGGTAGATCTATTTCCAATTTTCTGACGCACCTCCAGATGAATTTCCAGAGTGGTTGTACCAGGTTGCAATCCCACCAGCAATGGAGGAGCGTTCCTCTTCTCCACATCCTTGCCAACATGTGTTGTTACCTGATGTTTTGATCTTAGCCATTCTGATTGGTATAAAGTGGGATCTCAAGGTCATTTTGATTTGCATTTCTGGGATCACTAAGGACATTGAACACACTTCTTTAGGTGCTTCTCAGCCATTTGAGATTCCTCTGTTGTAAATTCTATTTAGTTCTATACCTAATTTTTCGATTGGGTTGTTTGTTTTTGTTTTTGTTTTGGTGCTTAGCTTCTTGAGTTCTTTATATATGTTAGATATTAGTCCTCTATCAGAAGTGGGGTTAGTGAAGATTTTTTTCCCAATCTGTAGGTTACCGATTTGTCTTATTGGTTATGTCCTTTGCCTTACAGAAGTTTTCCAGTTTCACGAGGTCCCATTTATCAATTCTTGATCTTAGAGTCTGAGATATTGGAGTTCTGTTTAAGAAATTTCCCTCTGTGCCACGAAGTTCAAGGCTCTTTCACAATTTCTCTTCTATTAGATTTAGTATATCTGGTTTTATGTTGAGGTTCTTAATCCACTTAGACTTGATCTTTGTACAGGTGACAAATATGGTTCTATTTTCATTTTCTACATACAGACAGCAAGTTAGACTAGCACCATTTATTGAAGATGCTTTCTTTTTTACATTGCATATTTTTTACTGCTTTGTCAAAGATCAAGTGTCCATAAGTATGTGGTTTTATTTCTGGGTCTTCAATTCTATTCCATTGATCAGCATGTCTGTCTCTGTACCAATACTGTGTAGTTTGTATCACTATTGCTCTGTAGTAAAGCTTGAGGTCAGGGATGGTGATTCCTCCAGCTGTTCTTTTATAAAGAATTGTTTTCACTGTTATGATTTTTTTGCCTTTCCAGATGAATTTGAGAATTGCTCTTTCAATGTCTTTGAAGAATTGTGTTGGAATTTTGATGAGGATTATGTTGAATCTGTAGATTGCCATTGGTAAGATGGCCCTTTTTATTATGTTAATTCTGAAAAATCCATGAGCATGGGCTGTCTCTCCATTTTCTGAGCTCATTGACTTCTTTCTTGAGAAATTTGAAGTTATTGTCATATAGGTCTTTCACTTGTTTGCTTAGAGTTACCCTAAGATATTTTATATTATTTGTGGTTATTGTGAAAGGAGTTGTTTCCCTAATTTTTTTCTCAGCCTGTTTATCATTTGTATAAAGGAAGGCTACTGATTTATCTGAGTTAATTTTATATCTGGCCACATTGCTGAAGTTGTTTATCAGCTGTAAATGTTCTTTGTTAGTTTTGGGGGTTGCTTATGTATACTATCATATAATCCAAATAGTGATACTTTTATTTCTTCTTTGGCAAATTGTATCTGCTTAATCTCTTTTTGTTGTCTTCTTGTTCTAGCTAGCACTTCGAGTACTATATTGAGTAGATATAGGGATAGTGGGCATCCTTGTCTTGTTCCTGATTTTAGTGGGATTGCTTCAAGTATGTCTCCATTTGATTTGATATTGACTGTTTCTTTTCAGAAAATTGTTTTTATTATGATTAGGTATGGGTCTTGAATTCCTTATCTCTTCAATACTTTTAACATGAAGGGGTGTTGTATTTTGCCAAATGCTTTTTCAACATCTAAGGAGATGATCAGGTCATTTCTTTCTTTGAATTTCTTTATATAGTGGAATATATTGATGGATTTTTGTATAGTAAGCCAACCTTACATCCCTGTGACAAAGCCTACTTGATCATGGTAAATGATGGTTTTGATATGTTCTTGGATTTGGTTTGCATGAATTTTATTGAGTATTTTTGCATTAATATTGATAAGCAAGATTGGTTTGAAGTTCTCTTTTTTGGTTGGGTTCTTGTGTGATTTAGATATCAGAGTAATTGTAGCTTCATAGAATAAATTTTTAGTGTTCCTTCTGTTTCTGTTTTATGTAATAATTTGAAGAATATTGGTATCATATCTTCTTTGGATGTCTGATAGAATTCTGCACTAAATCCATCTGTCCCTGGACTTTTTTTGGTTGGGATGTTTTTAATGACTTCTTCCATTTCCTGATGGGATATGACATGTTTAGAATATTTACCTGCTCTTGAATTAACTTTGGTAAATGGTATCTATCTGGAAAACCATACATTTCACCTAGATTTTCCAGCTTTGTTAAGTATAGGCTATTGTAGTAGGATCTGATGAATTTTTGAATTTTCTCAGTTTCTGTTGTTATGTTTCCCTTTTCATTTCTGATTTTGTTAATTTGGATACTGCCTCTTGGCCATTAGTTAGTTTGGCTAGGAGTTTATCAATCTTGTTGATTCTCTCGAGGAACCAGGTTTTGGTTTTGTTGATTCTTTGTATTGCTCTCTCAGTTTATATTTGGTTGATTTCAGCCCTGAGTTTGACTATTTCCTGTGATCTACCCCTCTTGGGTATGTTTGCTTCCTTTTCTTCTAGAGCTCTCAGGTGTACCATTACATTGCTAGTGTAAGATTTCTCTCATTTCTTTACCAGGGCACTTATTGCTATGAATTGTTCTCTTAGCCCTGATACAATTCACAGACCACATGAAGCTCAAGAAGAAGGAAGACTGAAGTGTGGATACTTTAGTCCTTCTTAGAAGGGGGGACAAAATACCCATGGGAGGAGTTACAGAGACAAAATGTGGAACATAGAGTGAAGAAAAGGCCATCCAGAGACTGTCCCATATGGGGATCCATTCCATATACAGTCATCAAATCCAGACACTATTGTGGATGACAATAAGTGCTTGTTGACAGGAGCCTGATATAGCTGTTCCCTGAGGGGCTCTACCAGTGCTTAACAAATACAGAGGTGGATGCTCTCAGCCAACCATTGCACTGAGCACAGGGTCCCCAATGGAGGAGCTAGAGAAAGGACCCAAGGAGCGGAAGGGGTTTGCAGCCCTATAGGAGGAACAACAGTATGAACCAACCAATACCTCCCTGAAATCCCAGGGACTAAACCACCAACCAAAGAGTACGCATGTTGGGAGTCATGGCTCTAGCTGCATATGTAGCAGAGGATGGTCTTGTTGGTCATCAATGGGAGGAGAAGTCCTTGGTCCTGTGAAGGCTCCATGCTCCAGTGTAGGGGGATGCTAGGGTCAGGAAGTGGATGTGGGTGGATTGGTGAGCAGGGAGAAGGGGAGGAGAGGAATCCAGGAAAGAGGATAACATTTGAAATGTAAACAAAGAAAATATCTAATAAAAATGTTAATAAAAGTAGAATTTATGAAGAAAATTTTTATAAACCCCCCTTTGTTTCTGAGATAATTAAGATATATTTGTTTTAAAAGGAGTTTGAACAGAGGCACTTCACATGGGTAAATACTGCTTTTCACTGAAGAGATGAATAATCAATGAAAATCATGGTTAAAAATATAAGTCATCCTCTAGTGTGTTCTCATGGTCAAAAATCCCCAAGGCATGCAATTCAACATAAACTATTGCTGTAGCACTTGGTTGCAAACGATAACTAGATGATAGGTTTTTGCTACTGCAAACACTGTAAACTTGGTTTGCACACCTCTATTTTCAAAATCTATGGCATCAATGTAAATAGTAATAATAATAAGAAGAAGAAAGCCCATTTCATTTTATAATTTCACCAGTTTTAAGACTATTTATTCCACATTAAAAAACAAAGCCTTAGAAGAAGGAAGACCAGTGCGTGGATACTTCATTCCTCCTTTGAATAGGAAACAAAATACCCGTGAAAGGAGTTACAGAGACAAAGTTTAGAGCTAAGACGAAAGAATGGACCATACAGAGACTACCCCACCGGGGGATCCATCCCATAATCAGTCACTAAACTCAGACACTATTGCATAGGACAGCAAGTGTTTACTGAAGGGACCCTGATATAGCTGTCTCGTATAGAAGTGGATGGTCACAGTCATCTATATGATGGAACACAGGGTCCACAGTGGAGAAGCTAGAGATAGAACCCCAGGAGATGAAGGGGTCTACAACCCTAGAAGAGGAACAACAATATGAACTAACCAGAACCCCCAGAACTCGTGTCTCTAGCTCCATATGTAGCAGAAGATGGCCCAGTCGGCCATCATTGGGAGGAGAGGCCCCTTGGTATTGCAATCTTTATATGCCCCAATACAGGGGAACGCCAGGGCCAAGAAGTGGGAGTGGGTGGGCAGGGGAGCAGGGTGGGAGAGGGGGAGGGAACTTTCGGGATAGCATTTGAAATGTAAATTAAGAAAATATCTAATAAAAAAAATTTAAAAAAAGATTGTATTAATAAATTTCTGAAACCAGTTATATCCCATTACTTATAACATATTTAGTACAGCTGAAAAAAACACTTTCAAACAAATTTTAAATTTATTTATTTATTTAATATTTATTTTGGTTTTTCGAGACAGGGTTTCTCTGTATAGCCCCGGCTGTCCTGGAACTCACTTTGTACACTAGGCTGGCCTCAAACTCAGAAATCTGCCTGCCTCTGCCTCTCAAATGCTGGGAAGTTGAGTTACAAGATAATAGGTTTCCATATGATTTTTCCATAGAGCCTTGTTCTCCCATCCTATATCTTCCCCAACTTTTTTTATTAGATATTTTCTTTAATAAAATTTCAAATGCTATCCCAAAAGTTCCCTGTACTCTTCCCCTGCCCTGCTCCCCTATCCACCCACTCCCACTTCTTGGCCCTGGCATTCCCCTGTACTGGGGCATATAAAGTTTGCAAGACCAAGTGGCTTCTCTTTCATATCATGGCCATCTAGGCCATCTTCTGCTACCTATGCAGCTAGAGACAAAAGCTCTGGGGGTACTTGTTAGTTCATATTGTTGTTCCATTTATAAGGTTGCAGACCCCTTCAGCTCCTTGGGTACATTATCTATCTCCTCCATTGGGGGCCCTGTGTTCCATCATATAGATGACTGTGAGTATCCACTTCTGTATTTGCCAGGCACTGGCATAACCTCACATGAATCAGCTATATCAGGGTCCTTTCAGCAAAATCTTGCTGGCATATGCAATAGTGTCTACATTTGGTGGCTAATTATGGAATGGATCCCCGGATGGGGTAGTCTCTGGATGGTCCATCCTTTTGTCTTAGCTCCAAACTTTGTCTCTGTAACTCCTTCCGTGGGTATTTTGTTCCCTATTCTAAGGAAGAATGGAGTATCAACAGGTTGGTCTTCCTTCTTCTTGATTTTCTTGTGTTTTGCAAATTGTATCTTGGGTATTCTAAGTTACTGGGCTAATATCCACTTATCAGTGAATGCATATCAAGTGACTTCTTTTGTGATTGGGTTAACTCACCCAGGATGATATCCTCCAGATACATCCATTTACCCAAGAATTTCATAAATTCATTGTTTTTAATAGCTGAGTAGTACTCCATTGCGTAAATATACCACATTTTCTGTATCCATTCCTCATGAGGGACATCTGGGTTCTTTCAGCTTCTGGATATTATAAATAAGGCTGCTATGAACATAGTGGAGCATTTGTCCTTATTACCAGTTGGAACATATTCTGGGTATATGCCCAGGAGAGGTATTGCTGGATCTTCCGGTAGTACTATGTCCAATTTTCTGAGGAACCTCCAGACTGATTTCCAGAGTGGTTGTACAAGCTTGAAATCCCACCAACAATGGAGTAGTGTTCCTCTTTCTCCACATCCACGCCAGCATCTGCTGTCACCTGAATTTTTGATCTTAGCCCTTCTGACTGGTGTGAGGTGGAATCTCAGAGTTGTTTTGATTTGCATTTTTCTGATGATTAAGGGTGTTGAAAATTTTTTCATGTACTTCTCAGCCATTAGGTATTCCTCAGTTGAGAATTCTTTGTTTAGCTCCGTACCCCATTTTTAATGCTTCCCCACTTTTTAAAACTTCATTCTACCCCCAATATTCCCATCTCTTCTTTCATGTCTTCTATGTTCTGTTGCTAACATTGCATTTTAAAGCTACACACACTATATTCTGCCCCATAAACTTTCCTTGCTTCTTCTTCTTCTACAGATGCTTCATGTTAAACATACAAAACTAAATACTCAGTGTCAGGATTAACACATGAGAGGTCATGGGCACCTTTATTTCAGTGTATGAGTTATCTCACTCATTATTACCTTTTAGGATGGAGAGATGTCTCCGCATTTAAGAGCTCTGACTGCTCTTCCATGAGATCTATAATGGGATGTGATGCCCTCTTCTGTTGTGTTTGAAGAGAGTGACAGTGCACTCACATGCATAAAATAAGTAAGTCTTAAGAAAATTACTTTTCAGTTGTATCAAGTTACCTACCAATTTCATAATTTCATTTTTCTTTTTAGCTGACTAAATTTTTATTGTTATGCCATCCCTAGATGTTATGAACAGAGCTGAATATGGACAAGCAAATATCTCTACGATATGGTACAGATTATTTTCAGTATACTTCTATGAGAATATGGAATGGCCATATGGTAGTTTGAATTTAGGTTTTTGAGAAACCTCTAGATGGATTTCCATCTAGGTAAATAACTAGTTTAGTCTCTTTCTAACCGTGTCCATGTAAACTTGTCCATGCCACCATTTGCTGTTATTTATGTTTTTATAATGATAGTCCTGACTAGGTTTTTCACTGATAAAAAAGGCATAAAAATAAAGTATATGCTTGGGGTGCCATTGGTTATTTTGACATATGTTCAGATTGTATATTCTTTAAAGTACACACACCCACACACCAAACATGTGAAGCATTTACAATTAAGATACTTTGAAATATGATTAAGGCAAATGAAAACCACTGTTTTATTCTGTTCCTTTTAAAATATTATTTACAAGTTACAATTAAAAATGACCATTTCATTACCAATCACTTCAAGAAGTAAAAGAAAAAAGGTAGTGGAAAAAAAGTAAGAGGAGGACGAAAGAGAAGGAACAGAAATATGGGGAAAAGGGGGAAATATATATGATGTCACACACACACACACACACACACACACACACACTGAATCCAAGAAAAGTCATCTGACTTGCTATCCATAAAAGCTGGTGCTTACAGGTAGAGAAAGAGAGAACATGGTGCAGAGCTCTGCCAACTGGTCACTAGATAAAACTGTGTTGATTTATATCTTACCAAGAGTAATTGGTTTAAAATTTGTACAAGCCTCAAAAATCCTCACCTATTGATCTCTAAGAAATCCACTTAAGATTACTTTCTCTGATTTTTAGGTTCAGTATGGACAGAAGATGAGAATAGTCTTGTCTGACTTTATATTCTCAAAAATAGCTACACTGGGAAACAGAGACTAACTTTTAAAGACAACAGATAATTTTACATAGTGTGAACATCTTCTTGTAAAAAGTCAAATGATGAGAAGATTCAAAGAACTTTTATCAAGGACACATATTCTCAGGTTCTCTAGAAAAAGAAACACTTTCACTTCCTTAGTTTCATTAGGAGAATTTCATTTATAACAGAAATTTGCTAACATTGAGAAAGAATTAAGTCTAGAAGATACCTAATAGAAGCCCCTAAAAAGTAGACTGTGTAGGCAGAAACCACTTACCCAAGACCCTCCTCAAGGCCCCAGTGACCTCCTTATTCCTCAGGCTGTAAATGAGGGGGTTTAGAGCTGGGGTCACGACAGTGTAGAAAACAGAGAGGAGGTTCTCTTGTTTGGGACTAAGATAGGAACTGGGTAGGACATACATAACTGTGAGAGCCCCATAGTACAGACCAACTACTGTCAAGTGGGAAAAACAGGTGACAAGTGCTTTCTTCCTTCCTTCATTTGAAGGCTTGTTGAGCACTGTGAAAAGAATGAATATGTAGGAAGCCAGGATGGCAGCAAGTGGGGGAATTAAGAAGGCCACACCCATCACATAAACCATGAGTTCATATTTGGAGGTGTCTGCACAAGCCAGCTTCAGCAATGGAGGGATCTCACAATAGAGATCTCTGATCTTACGGGATTTGCAGAAGGGATATTGCATTGTGTGGATGGTATATCCTAGAGCACTCAGGAGTCCCAGTATCCATGATGTGGCTACTCCAAGCCAGCAGATGCTTGGTCTCATGAAAACCATATAGTTCAGAGGATGACAAATAGCCACATACCTGTCATAGGCCATGAAGGCCAGAAGGAGATCTTCTGCACCACCAAGTGTCAGTGCCAGGAACATCTGAATGGCACAACCCTCTAATGATATGGTGTTGTCTTTGAGCAGAAAATCCATGACAGCCTTGGGGATAATAATTGATGTGAGAAAGAAGTCTATGAGAGAGAGCTGCCCAAGAAGAAGGTACATGGGTACATGGAGCTGTGCATCCATGGTGATAACCACCAGCAGCAGCCCATTGCTGATCATAGCCAACATGTACAGGGCTGTAATTACAGCACAGAGCAGTTCAGGAGAGCCACTGTCATCTAGAATCCCCACCAAGATGAAGGCACCTCCCAATGTGGAGTTCCAGGACTCCATTCTGTGTCATTTCTGTAGTAGCCAATCTAAGATGGTTCAACACAATGTTGTCAATATGGGTCCTGCTTTTATAACATCAGAGTTCACTTAGGATACCCAGCAGGACTCCAGTAAAATGATGTCTTTCCACTAGTGAGTAGCTTTGCTTCTTGCAAAGGTTTAAAACTTAACTACTAATATAGAACTTCTTTCTACTCAAATTTACCTCTTGTAGCTGATGTTATTATTATTAAAATTTTATCCAATATTGGACTACTTTTATGATATGTTCTATATTGGACTTCTTCATAGAGAGATCTTTCTGGTTTAATAGAGAAACAATACTAATTATTTTATGGAGTAGTAAAGAAAATTGTAAATTTGGTTAATAGTTTTAATATTCCAGTTTTCTTTGTGAATAGACATATTTTAAATATGAAATTCTCTACTGATATAGAGGTGTGTCCTTAATAAATTACATCCACATTTCTGGCTTTTTAAAATTATTCTTTCTTTTATTTCTTTTCTGTTGATTTCTTTAAGACAGGGTTTCTATGTATAATCCTGACTGTCCTGGAAGTCACTCTATAGACCAGGTTGGTCTCAAACTCACAGAAGTCTACCTGCCTCTGCCACCTGAGGGCTCGCATTAAAGGTGTGTGCTGCTCTTTCTATATAGCCCAAGGTGGCCACAAGGACATCTTGCTTCATCTTACTCAGTGCTGGCATTTTAAGAATGCACAAAACTGTCCAGTTCATTTTCTATATGCTGTAAGTCCACATTTGTTTATAGTCAATCTACTGGATGAATATATGGTTGTCCACCTTAATTACCAATTTCAAAGCCCCATATTCTCCATAATCCTGAAAAAGGCTTGCTTTCTAAACCTCTGGAAAATTGAATTTGAGAAAATATTGGGAGTTTACACTTAAACTTTTAGGATCAATGTGAACATATTTTTATTTTAACAGATTATTATACAATGCATGTCTGCAAAGACACAGAAATAAAAGATTTCTACCCTTCATATAAAAAATGATTCTGCTTATGCTTAGGTAATGTGGCAAAATTTGACAAAAGAGTAAGTATTCTGTGCTCTAATCTTTCTGAACAATCCCATCCTAGTCCAGCCATCAATCCTAATGTCCATTCTCCCTCTTGTCAGTACAGAGGAATTACATAAGATAGAAGGGGAAAAGGAAAGCTGATATTGTCATCTAGCTCCAAAGCCATGATGAAACCCATATTCAGAGGCTTCTAAGATTGAAAGGATCCTTGCTGTACATCATATAACAGGACAGATGAAGCCAACTTAGAGCATAAAGTTAGAATGAATGTGAAAATGGAACATCTTGTGTAAATCATATAGCCACA
>LR750810.1:25664-93843 GCA_902729485.2 Mus minutoides
CTGGCTGGGGGAGGCCCAGCCTCCGGTGGGGCGGAGTTCTCAGTTCCTGCCCCTGGAGTGAACTGCTGACCCGCTGCTCCCAAAACCACCTCTGCACTCACGCGTAACCCCAATGCGATCTTAAAGTCCTGGGGTGTCCCTAGCTGTGTCCGCTGGGCTCAGAGGAAAGATGGCGCGGCGGCGCGGTTCTGGCTGGGCTCATCATTTCTTTATTGTAAATTTGGTTAATAGTTTTAATATTCCAGTTTTCTTTGTGAATAGACATATTTTAAATATGAAATTCTCTACTGATATAGAGGTGTGTCCTTAATAAATTACATCCACATTTCTGGCTTTTTAAAATTATTCTTTCTTTTATTTCTTTTCTGTTGATTTCTTTAAGACAGGGTTTCTATGTATAATCCTGACTGTCCTGGAAGTCACTCTATAGACCAGGTTGGTCTCAAACTCACAGAAGTCTACCTGCCTCTGCCACCTGAGGGCTCGCATTAAAGGTGTGTGCTGCTCTTTCTATATAGCCCAAGGTGGCCACAAGGACATCTTGCTTCATCTTACTCAGTGCTGGCATTTTAAGAATGCACCAAACTGTCCAGTTCATTTTCTATATGCTGTAAGTCCACATTTGTTTATAGTCAATCTACTGGATGAATATATGGTTGTCCACCTTAATTACCAATTTCAAAGCCCCATATTCTCCATAATCCTGAAAAAGGCTTGCTTTCTAAACCTCTGGAAAATTGAATTTGAGAAAATATTGGGAGTTTACACTTAAACTTTTAGGATCAATGTGAACATATTTTTATTTTAACAGATTATTATACAATGTATGTCTGCAAAGACACAGAAATAAAAGATTTCTACCCTTCATATAAAAAATGATTCTGCTTATGCTTAGGTAATGTGGCAAAATTTGACAAAAGAGTAAGTATTCTGTGCTCTAATCTTTCTGAACAATCCCATCCTAGTCCAGCCATCAATCCTAATGTCCATTCTCCCTCTTGTCAGTACAGAGGACTTACATAAGATAGAAGGGGAAAAGGAAAGCTGATATTGTCATCTAGCTCCAAAGCCATGATGAAACCCATATTCAGAGGCTTCTAAGATTGAAAGGATCCTTGCTGTACATCATATAACAGGACAGATGAAGCCAACTTAGAGCATAAAGTTAGAATGAATGTGAAAATGGAACATCTTGTGTAAATCATATAGCCACATCTTAGCATATTTACATTAACATTTCAAGTCTCCATAGTCTTGTCTGGGGGTCATTACAATTTTGAGAATATGGAATAAGTATCTCATTAAATCAAATAGTCCTTTTGGGGCATTCAACTATTTTATAGGTATTATCAGAAGCCAGAGACATCTATGGAGTCTAGAGGCCTATACAGAGGTTCCTTCCAGGAAGGAGTTACTCAAGTCTAGAGTATGACATGGAATTGATCAGTCCTAATGATACTCTTCTCATGTTCAAAAATCAAAAGTAGATAGACTGAAAAGGTCATATATTTGAAGTACTAGAAAGTCTGAGAAATGTCAGCTTAAGCCCTTAGGTATTGCTATGGACTCTAATTCTTGACTCAAATTACTTAAAAGCTATATGGATGTCTTTAAAAGAGATAAGATTCCTTACCTTGACTACTAGTAATCCTGACTGCCTGGACCCAGCTTCACATTGGATTGTTTGGCAGTTGAGTATAATTTCATCACAAACATAGTGGGGAGGTGTGATTTCCTTCAACAATTTTTGATTTAAGTTTTGCTACATCGGTGCAGTAAATCCACCTTGTCAGATGTTAAGAATGTGTTTAACGCCTTTCATCTGCAAACATCTCTGGAAATGACCATGGGGACAGCCAAGCAGCTAACAGATTTTGGCCAGTGCCCAGCACAGCAACAAAATGTCTCTGCTGTTTTCACACCTGAGCAGAATTACTAGAAACTGTCAATTCAAACAACTTGCAAGAAGTGAACCAGCTGCTCTAGCTTCCTCTCAGTCTTTAGACTGTTTTTGTGGGTCATACTGAGGTTACCATGTTTCTGCTGGCAATATCAAAGTTGTGGGAGGGAAGTAGAAAACTTGATCAAAAGCTCAAAGGTCCCTGTCTAGTACTATTAGACATCCCTGGGGCCAGGAGTACACCAGGGCCTTGTTTTCTATTCCCAAGAATCCTTCTCTTCATTATTTTATGCATATTTTCAGATGGACTTGTATCTTATTTGAAATGAACTCCTTGAAAATGTTTGTCTCTGAAACAAGTTAATGAATCCTCTTAGGTGTGTTTTCTGGCTTGCCTTTCCTGAGGTCTTCTGTCACTAAATGAGCTCTGAGACTCTAGGTTTCTCTTCCCCTTGAATGTAGGATCCAGTTTCCTTAGCCTCCCATCTGATGAGATTAAGGGCACTCATATACACCAAGACCTCACTGGACTTTCCAAAGTTTTTATGTAGTTCTAAATGAAAATCAAAATGCAACTGAATATCCTTCTATCCTTAAATATAATGTCCTCTTCTCAGTATCTATGGAATGTTGCTTTCCTTATTTTGCTTCAATTCAGTATGGCTTCTCTAGATAGTTCTAGATGTGGGATATTTGCATTTTCCAATGGCAATCTAGTACAGCTTCTGTATGTGCTCATGTCTTGGCACCATGAGTGATGGCTAAAGAAAGAGTTGGATTTTCTTTTTATTAAGCAGGAAAATAGACATAAATCTATTCAATACTAGAGTTGTAGAGAGTCAATATTAATAAAAATCACTTAAATGCTTTCAGAGACAAAATACCCATGATATAAACACATATAGATGACAATAGCCTATCTTTGGCAGTAATAGGACAATGGAGATATGTCTTGAAAAAATACTTAGAAAATAAAACAGCATACCTGGGGCATGGGTAATGGTGGGAGTTATGTAGATGCAATGCTTCCATATAAATTTCTCCAAAAACATGTTTAAGTCATCAAACCTATGTAAGTGTGAACCCTACAGGCTACAATAACCATCCTGGCAAGATATGCCCACTCATGCAATAATTGAAAAATGCCTTCGGAGTAACCAAACATTTTCTGATTGGATTTAAGATCCAATCACAAGTTGAAATCATCATCTGTCATTAATATCATGACCAAGAACCTGTGACTGAATAGGTCATAGTCCTTAGGGTGAAACCTACTATACTCTATTATAAATGAGCAGAGTATTAAACCAACTTTATACCCACAGTTTCTCATCAGAGAATTTTTTATTTATAGTTGATGACAATTAATGCACAGACTAAAAAAGGTCAAGGTGCAAAAAATAAGAGACTACTTAGTGGTCATTCCTAAAGGAAATACTCCTATCACACACCTTCTCCCAAAGCTCTAGAATCATTATGGAAAAGAATATAGAAAGATTGTTAGGACCAGAAGTCGATCACTACAAGGAAATAGTGTTTTCTGGAACTAGTAGGGCAGTTGTATATGTGGGTTTGCAGCAGTTGAGGCAGCATGTACAGGACCTGCTCAAGATCAAGCCAGACAAAGTCCTAACATGGTAGGCATGAAACCCCAGACCCAGCTAGGGACCTAATGGTAACTTATGACTGCTGAAAAAAATAAAATCGGTTTTCTTTAAGGGTGTGGCCTCTGGTAGGTTGACCATGTTCCAATGGAGGGCCTCACATTTAAGAGTATGTGGCTATATTTGTTGAGTTTTAAGAGGAAGAGAGAGAAGGAAAAAAGGGGGAATGGAAGGAGAAAGAGGTATGTATCTGGGAGGAATGGAGAGAGGGGAATACAAGACACATTCTTCAAAATTATTAAAGATCTAACCAAAAGTGAGAAAGGAAGAAAAATATTTTAATTGCCAATAATTATTCTTTGAAATTTTATAAATATATACAATGAAACACATATATTCAATTTCATTTCTCCAGCTCCACAATGAAACACATATATTCAATTTCATTTCTCCAGCTCCTCATAGATTTCCCCCAATATACCATGCTCTCTTTTTTATAATCCTTTAAAAGCAATTAGTGCTATCCATATGTACATGAGTATGTGGCTATCCAATGGACATCTGGGTCCTATCAGTTATTATATCCTCAAAGAAGAATGATTCTCCTACCCTCAGCAGTTATCAAGTGGCAAGAAACTTCTTAGTGAGAGGTAAGACCTTGAGAACTCATTGAATTTTGTGTGACTTTGTATTTAGCAATTTTGTGTAAGTAACTACACTTTCTGAAATTTTATGGATGTATGCTGTATTGTGTCCGGAGAACTTCAATTCACAGCCCACTCCCTGTTCGTTGACTCTTACATTGTTTTATCCCTCTCATCCACAATGTTCTCTGAATAATGGTATTGAAGTTAATGAAGTGGTTCCCTTTAGAGCTGAGCACTCATAACCACCTGTTCTCAGTCCTTTGACCACTTATCATTCTCTGCATTGACTTCTGTCAACTTCAAAAAGAAACTTCTCTGATCAATGCTGAGGACAACCCAAGTCTTTGACTGTACACACAAATGTTTAAAAGACAATTTCACAATATAATTATGTTTTGAAATAGTAGTAAGTAATACCCTAGGGCCTCTAACCTCTGCATACATGAACTGTAGAGCATGTTTATAATAGCATGCCTGTAAGAATTACAACCTGTGGATCGGAACTCAAAAATCATAGAATGATTTGTCACCCACAGTCATACCACTAGTGGACTATCTTAGTCAGGGTTTCTATTCCTGCTCAAAACATCACAAACAAGAAGCAAGTTGAAGAGGAAATGTTTTATTCAGCTTATACTTCCACATTGATGTTCATTAACAAAGGAAGTCAGGACAGGAACTCACACAGGGCAGGAACCTGGAGGCAGGAGCTGATGCAGAGGCCATGGAGGGATGTTATTTACTGGCTTGCTTCCTCTGACTTGCTCAGCTTGCTTTCTTATAGAACCCAGGTCTACCAGCTCAGGGATGGCACCACCCATAATGGGCCCTCCCTCCTTCATCACTAATTGAAAAAATACCTTACAGTTGGATCTCATGGAGGCAACTGAAGCTCCTTTCTCTGTGATAACTCCAGCTTGTGTCAAGTTGACACACAAAACCAGCCAGTAGATGGACCTAACATGTCTTGCCTGACATGTCAGTATTATAGTGTCCACAGTCCAACATTAGGTAAGATAATTTATGGTTTTTCTCCATCCAGAAGGCTTCTTACTATATTCCATTACTATCTAGACAATATTGGAGATGTTTCCTGATCTGTTTGAGATTTTTCTATGTACTTCAGTCAAAGTACATGGTGTCTTCAGAAATACGTTTTTATCATATAATTTGTGGTGAGTAACAAAGATCAGTAGAAATGGCCTACATTATTTTAGAGATCTCTGAACCCTCACTGACCAATAATTTGTGGGGAGGCATTCCATGCCTGGCACTATGATTTTAATGACAAATGTCTTCCTGGAACAACACCACTACCTACCCATTCAGGGTAGTATTTCTGGTATGAACATATGTTTTGGAAGGAACTTACCAAATTTGAGGGTTTCATAAAACTTTTTGAGACATCATTCTTTTTGGTTAACCTAAACACCATACCCATTGTGCTTAAAAAATCTAATCCGCACAAACTCCCCTTCTTCATATCAGATGTTTTCTACTGCCACCTCCAAACACATCTCCAAATTTTTTTGCAAAATAGTACATTTCTGTATGTCTTTTTCATAGTCCCTTCCTTTATGTTGACCTCCCATTGACTGCTTCATTTCCTCTGCCCCTATTTGCCACTTCCTGTTTTAGCCTTCTCATCATCAATATTCCACTTCTCTATCTCATCTTGTCTTGTCTATCTTCATTTTCATCTTTTCTATGATCTTTTTTTCTACTTTTTCTCAATGAATTCCCAAAATGGCCATTTCTAGGATATGTGGATCTTACTTGTGCACCAAGTTAAACACCCAAAACAAAGGTTTGAAGCTTAGTTCAATAACAGTCTTTGTTTTTTTTTTTCTGGGCCTGAGTTACTTCCATGTAATTTTTGCATACACTCCCTTATGAATGTCGATGCAAAAACACTCAATAAAATCCTCGCAAACCGAATCCAAGAACACATCAAAATGATCATCCATCATGACCAAGTAGGCTTCTTCCCAGGGATGCAGGGATGGTTTAATATACGGAAATCTATCAACGTAATCCACTATATAAACAAACTCAAAGACAAAAACCCACATGATCATCTCATTAGATGCTGAGAAAGCACTTGACAAAATCCAACACCCATTCATGATAAAAAGACTTGGAAAAATCAGGAATTCAAGGCCCATACCTAAACATAATAAAAGCAATATGAAGCAAACTGGTAGCCAACATCATTTTTTTCTTTTAATTGGGAAATTCTATTGTGTACATTTACCATATATTCCTTATCCATTTGTATGTTGACACATAATAAGGTTGATTTCATTTACTACCTATTGTGAATAGAATGACAATGAACATGGGTTGCAAATATGTCTGTGGTTGGTCATAGAGTCTTTTCAGACTATGCCCAGGCATGATATAACTGTATCATATGTTAGTTCTATTTATATATTTTTAAGAAATCTCTAGACTGATTTCTAAGTACTATACTAGTTTACACACCCATCAGCAGTGTATAAGAGCTCCATTTGCATTCCTGATGATGACCATTCTGACTAGGCTGAGATGGGATCATAGATCCGTTTTAGGCTGCATTTTCTAAAGAGTTAAGGATACTGAGCGCTTTTTATGTGTATATTAACCATTTGTGTTTTTTTTACTTTTAAAACAATTTCTTATAATGTGGTTTCAAAATACTCAACTCCAACTCTTCTGTACTCAGATCTATTCCCCTTTTCCTAATAACCTAAATCTGTGTGCCTTTTATTAACTCTTCAAGAACAATTTATTCTTCCCAAATAATTTTAGATATGTGGCATTTTACTGTAGTGTGGTTGACTTATCAGGGGCTATACACTATTAAAGAAGAGTGTCTGTCTCTTCGTCCTCTAGTAGCTAACCAACTACTTCACTGGGGCAACTGGGTGCTGAAATCCCCTCTCATGTTGGGATTTGATCATTTTGGGGCTTGGACTGGCCTTTTGTGAGTTTATATGTGCAACGTTCCTGTTGTAACCAGATTATAATGCTTTCTTATAGTTATACCACCACTGACTCTTACAATCTTTCTTCTCACTCTCCATAATAATCCCTGAGCCCTATGAAAGATTGTGTGATATAGAGGCTACCCTTAGGGATGAGAATTCTGCAGCCTCTTATGCTCTGCACCTTGGCTAGTTATGGGTCTCTGCGTTAATCACCATCTATGGCAAACAGATGCTTCTCAGATGAGGATTGATAGATACATTAATTCATTAGTCTAATGTCATTAAAAGTCAGTTTAATATAATTTAGCAGCATTGTAGAAGTAATAGTTGATCTCTTAGGGCCTATGGCCTGTCTAGCCATAGGTTCTCGGTCTAATAATGATGCCATATATAGTTTTTATCTTGTGCATTTCCTTATTTGATAAATTTTCTGTTCAGTTCTATAGCTCATTTCTAAATTAATTATTGTAATTATTCACACCCCAAATGTTGCCCCTCTCAAAGTCCCCCCTCCAGAGTTCTGAATCCCATCTCCTACCCCTTCACATCTGAGAAGGTACTTCCCCATCCTCTGGGACCCCCTTTCCCTAGGGCATTAAGTCTCTACAGTATTAGGTCCATCCTGCCCCACTGAGGCCTGACAAAACAGTCCTCTGCTACATATGTGCCAGGGACCTCAGGCCAGCCCATGTATGCTCTTTGATTTGTGGCTTAGTCTTTGGGAGCTCCCAGAGGTCCATGTTAGATGATAATGTTGGTTTTCCTATGAGGTTGCCATCCTCTTCAGCTCCTTCACTCCTTTGAGTAACTGTACCATAGGAGTCTCTGACCCTCAGTCCAATGATTGGGTATAAGTATCTGCATCTGTCTCAGGTAGCTGCTGTAGATCCTCTCAGAGGACAGCAATGCTAGGCTCCTGTTTGAAAGCTCAGCATAGCATCAGTAATCATGTCAGGGTTTAGTGCCTGCCCTTGGGATTGGGCATTGGAGGGCCTTTCCTTCAGTCTCTGTCCCAATTTTGTTCTTCCATTTCTTTTAGACAGAAACAATTGTGAGTCACAATTTTGAAGGTAGGTTGGTGACCCATCCCTTACTTGGGGCCCTGTCTATCTACTGAGGTAGACTCTAAAGGTTCTATCTCCCCACAGTGGGGCATTTTGGCTAAGGTCATCCCTATTAAGTCCTGAGAGCCTCTGGGACTCAGGGACTTTATCCCAGGTCTCTGGGACTTTCTAGGCTTTCCTCCCACACCTAACCTCAGCAGCTGTGTATTTCCATTTATTCTCCTGACTCTCTGGGCTTCTCACCTGTTTCCCCTAAAACTGATCATGGCCTCCATTTTCCCTCTCTCTCCCCTCTCCACCCAGGTTCTTCCATCCTTCTGCCTCCTGTGATTATTTTGTTCCTCCTTCTAAATGGGATTGAAGCATTCACACTTGGGCCTTCCTTCTTGTTAAACTTCTTGCTACCTGTGGTTTGTATTATGGATATTCTGTACTTTTTGACTAATATCCACTTATCAGTGAGTACATACCATGCATGTACTTTTGGGACAGGGTTACCTCATTCAGGATGATATTTTTCTGGCTCCATCCATTTGCATGAAAAATTCTTGATGTTCTCATTTTTAGTATGTGAATAGTATCCAATTGTGTAAATGAACCACATTTTCTATATCCATTCTTCAGTTGTGGGACATCTGGGTTGTTTACAGTTTCTAGCCATTGTGAATAAGGCTGCTATGAATGTAGTGGAGAACATGTTCTTCTGGTATGGTGAAGCATTTTTGGGTATATGCTCAGGAACAATATAGCTGGGTCTTGAGGTAGAGCTATTTCCAACTTTCTGAGGAACTGTCAGATGGATTTCCAGAAAGGTTGTTCCAGTTTGCAATCCCACAAGCAATGGAGGCGTGTTCATTTTTCTCTACATCCTTGTTGTCACTTGAGGTTTTTGATCTTAGCCATTCTGATTGATGTAAAATGGAATCCCAAGGTAATTTTGACTTGCATTTCTGTGATGACTAAGGATGTTGAACATTCCTTTAAGTGCTTCTCAGCCATTTGGGATTCCTCTGTGGGGAATTCTCTTTTTATCTTGGTACCCCATTTTTTAATTGGGTTATTTGGTTTTTTGTAGTCAAGCATCTTGAGTTTTTTATATATTGGGCATAATAGACTTCTATTGGATGTAGGGTTAGTGAAGATCTTTTCCCAATCCTTAGGTTGCTATTTTGTCCTATTGGTGATATCCTTTGCCTTACAGAGGCTTTTAGAGAGATTCTATATTAGCAACTTAACAGCACACCTGAAAACTCTAGAACAAAAGAAGCAAACACATACAAGAGAAGTAGAAGGCAGAAAACAGTCAAAATCTTGGCTGAAATTAACCAATTAGAAACAAAGAGAACAATATAAAGAATCAACAAAATCAAGAATCAAGAGCTGGTTCTTTCAGAAAATCAACAAGATAAATAAATCCTTAGCCAAACTAAGAGGCACAGAGACAGTATCCAAATTAAGAAAATCATAAATGAAAAGAGATACAAACAACAGAAACTTAGAAAATTGAATAAAATCATCACATCTTCCTACAGAAGACTATATTTGGCATAAATGGAAAATCTAGATGAAATGCATGATTTTCTAGACAGATACCAAGTGCCAAAGTTAAATTAAGATCTAGTAAGCTATCTAAACAGTCCCATAACCCCTAAAGAAATAAAAGCAGTCATTAAAACCTCCGACCCCCCCACCCCCCCAAAAAAAATCCCAGGACCAAATGGTTTTAATGCAGAATTCTACCAGACCTTCAAAGAAGAGCTAATACCAATACTCCCCAAACTATTCCACAAAATAGAAATATAAGGAACACTATCTAATTCATTCTTAGAAGAACAGTGACTCTGATACCTAAACCACACAAAGACTCAACAAAGGCCAGTTTCACTTATGACAGTGTTTGTTGTCATTTGTACTCTTAATGATAGCCACTGTGACTTAGGTTTTAAATAATACAAGTTACATAAAATTTTGCATACAAAAAGAGTACCACAAGATATTTTGACATGCAGACAAATTACATAATGTTCTTATCAGATAGACACATATAGACCTTTTGAAATTATTAATGTATCTCAAAATGTGCTTGGAAAAAATAGAAAGGGCTAATTTTGTTCTACCTGTATGCTCTTAGTATTCACAGTATAGAAGCATAAATATTCACTTAACTTTTTATTACTGAAGCATCAGAAGAAAATAGAAAGGAGGAGAAAATGATGAGGAATAAGAAGAGGAATAAAAGAAGAGAACAGGATGAAAATGAAAAAGGAGCACACACATACATATACACAGAGCCAAGATATCTGTCAGAAAATGCACAAATGTTGATTCTTAGAGAGACATTAAAAGTTAAAAATAGTCAACTTCTACCAACTGGACTTTAGATAAAACTACCAAAATTAATTTTATGAAGATTAGTTGTTTTAAAATTTGTGCAAATGGATCATGGGACCCAGGTCCCTCAGAAACCAGTCTGCACAGGTGAGAGTGCAGACTGCAGAAGTGACACAGCTTCTGGGACAGGGAGAAGCAACACAGCTTCTGGGACAGACCCAGTTTCAGACTCTAGACATCCAGGCACCTTACCCCACCAGAGGAGAATGTGTGCTCCTGGGAGAGCTTTGCATGCCAGAGCTCATGAGGAAGCCATCTTGCATCCTGAGTCCCTCAGAGACCAGTCTGTGCAGGTGAGTGTGCAGGCTGCAGAGGCAACACATCTTCTGGGACAGGCCCTGTATTGAGACTTCATCTTTAGCCAAGAGGCAGGTCTGAACACCAGACCTATGTGCACCTTTCCTGCAAGAGAAGAGTTTGCCTGCAGAGACTACTCTGACCACTGAGACTCAGGAGAGAGCTGGACTCCCAGGACTGCTGACAGAGGCTAACAGAATCACAGGAGGAACAAGCTCCAAACAGAGAAAACTATAACAACTAACTCGAGAGATCACCAGATGGCAAAAGGCAAACGTAAGAATCTTAATGACAGAAACCAAGACCACTCACCATCATCAGAACCCAGCACTCCCACCTAAGCCAGCCCTGAATGTCCCAACACACTGGAAAAGCAAGACTCAGAATTAAAAACATATCTCATGATGCTGGTAGAGGACATTAAGGATATTAATAACTCACTTAAAGAAATACAGGAGAACACTGCAAAAAGGTAAAAGTCCTTAAAGAGGATACACAAAAAACTCTTTAAAAACTACAGGAAAATACAACTAAACAAGCGATGGAATTGAACAAAAGCATCAAAGAACTAAAACGGGAAGCAGAGACAATAAAGAAAACCAAAAGGGAGACAACTTTGGAGATAGAAAACCTAGGAAAGAAATCAGAAACCATAGATGTGAGCATCAGCAACAGAATACAAGAGATGGAAGAGAGAATCTCAGATGCAGAAGATTCCATAGAGAACATGGGCACAATAATCAAAGAAAATGCAAAATGCAAAAAGATCCTAACTCAAAACATCCAGGAAACCCAGGACACAATGAGAAGACCAAACCTATAGATAATAGGAGTAAATGAGAATGAAGATGTTCAACCTAAAGGGCCAGCAAATATCTTCAACAAAATAATAGAAGAAAACTTCCCAAACCTAAAGAAAGAGATGCCCATGAACATAAAAGAAGCCTACGGAACTCCAAATAGACTGGACCAGAAAAGAAATTCCTCCAGACACATAATAATCAGAACAACAAATGCACTAAATAAAGATAGAATATTAAAAGCAGTAAGGGAAAAAGGTAAAGTAACATATACAGGCAGGCCTATTAGAATTAAACCAGAATTCTCACCAGAGACTATGAAAGCAAGAAGATCCTGGACAGATGTTATACAGACCCTAAGAGAACACAAATACCAGCCCAGGCTACTATACCCAGTAAAACTCTCAATTACCATAGATGAAGAAATCAAAGTATTCCATGATAAAACCAAATTCACACAATATTTTTCCATGAATCTAGCCCTTCAAAGGATAATAAAGGGAAAACACCAACACAAGGACAGAAACTACACCCTAGAAAAAGCAAGAAAGCAATCATTCAACAAACCTAAAAGAATACAGCCACAAGAACAGAATCCCAACTTTAACAACAAAAATAACAAGAAGCAATAATTACTTTTCGTTAATTTTTCTTAATATCAATGGATTCAATTCCCTAATAAAAAGACATAGACTAACAGACTGGCTACACAAACAGGACGCAACATTTTGTTGCTTACAAGAAACTGATCTCAGGGAAAAAGACAGACACTACGTTAGAGTGAAAGGCTGGAAAACAAGTTTCCAAGCAAAAGGTCCAAAGAAACAAGCTGAAGTAGCCATTCTAATATCAGATTAACCTGACTTCCAAGAAAAAGTTGTCAAAAAATGACGAAGAGGGGCACTTCATACTCATCAAAGGTAAAATCAACCAAGATGAACTCTCAATTCTGATTATCTATGCTCCCAAATACAGGGGCAGCCACATTCATTAAAGAAACTGTAGTAAAGCTCAAAGCACCCATTGCACCTCACACAATAATAGTGGGAGACTTCAACATTCCACTCTAACCAATGGAAAGATCCTGGAAACAGAAACTAAACAGAGACACATGGACACTAACAGAAGTCATGAAACAAATAGATTTAATAGATATTTAATAGAACATTTTATCCTAAAACAAAAGGATATACTTCTTCTCAGCGCTACATGCTACCTCCTCCAAAATTGACCATATAATTGGTCACAAAACAGGCCTCCAAAGATACAAAGATATTGAAATTATCCCATGCATACTATCTGACCACCATGGACTAAGGCTGATCTTCAATAACAGCATAAATACTAGATAGCCAACATTCATGTAGAAACTGAACAATACTCTACTCAATGGTTCCTTGGTAAGGATGAAATAAAGAAAGAAATTAAAGACTTTCTAGAGTTTAATGAAAATGAAGCCACAACATACTCAAACTTATGGGACACAATGAAGGCAGCCCTAAGAGAAAAGCTTATAAACATGAGTGCCTCCAAAAAGATACTAGAGAGAGCATACAGTAGTAGCCTGGCAATACACCTACAAGCTCTAGATCTAAAGGAAGCAAATTCAATTCCTTCTAGAGGACTAGAAGGCAGGAAATAATCAAACTCAGGGCTAAAATCAACCAAGTGGAAACAAAAAGAACTATTCAAAGTTTCAACCAAACCAGGAGCTGGTTTTTTGAGAAAATTAACAAGATAGATAAACCCTTAACCAGACTAACTAGAGGGCACAGGGACAGTATCCTAATTAACAAAATCAGAAATGAAAAAGGAGACATAACAACAGAACCTGAGGGAAGCCAAAATATCATCAGATCCTACTACAAAAGGCTGTACTCAACAACACTATAAAACTTGGATGAAATGGACAACTTCCTAGACAGATACCAGGTACCAAAGTTAAACCAGGATCAGATTAACAATCAAAACAGTCCTATTTCTCTAAAGAAATAGAAGCAGTCATCAATAGTCTCCCAACCAAGAAAGTCCAGGACCAGATGGGTTTAGTGCAGAGTTCTATCAGACCTTCAAAGAATACCTAATTCCAACTCTCCTCAAACTATTCTACAAAATAGAAACAGAAGGTACTCTACTCAATTCATTCTATGAATCCACAGTTACTCTGATACTTAAACAGCACAAAGATCCAACAAAGAAAGAGAACTTCAGAACAATTTCCCTTATGAGTATTAATGTAAAAATACTCAATAAAATCCTTTCAAACCAAATCCTAGAACACATCAAAATGATCATCAATCACGACCAAGTAAGCTTCATCCCAGGGATGCAGGGATGGTTTAATATACAGGAATCCCTCAACATAATACACTATATAAACAAATTCAAAGACAAAAACCACATGATCAACTCATTAGATGCTGAGAAAGCCTTTGACAAAATCCAACACCCTTTCATGATAAAAGTCATGGAAAGATCAGGAATTTAAGGCCCATACCTAAACATAGTGAAAGCAATATACAGCAAACCAGGAGCCAACATCAAACTAAATGGAGAGAAACTCGAAGCAATCCCACTAAAATCAGGGTCTAGACAAGGCTGCCCACTTTCTCCATACCTAGTAGTTGAAGTCCTAGCCAGAGCAATTCGACAACAAAAGGAGATCAAGGGGATTCAAATTGGAAAGGAAGAAGTCAAAATATCACTGTTTG
This sequence comes from Mus minutoides, assembly GCA_902729485.2. Lineage (NCBI taxonomy): Eukaryota > Metazoa > Chordata > Mammalia > Rodentia > Muridae > Mus > Mus minutoides. The sequence continues at coordinate 40,048 of LR750810.1, forward strand.
CAGATGATATGATAGTATATATAAGTGACCCCAGAAATTTCACCAGAGAACTCCTAAACCTGATAAACAGCTTCAGTACAGTAGCTGGATATAAAATTAACTCAAACAAATCAATGGCCTTTCTTTACACAAAGGATAAATGCGCTGAGAAAGAAATTAGGGAAACAACACCCTTCATAATAGTCACAAATAATATAAAATACCTTGGTGTGACTCTAAGAAAGTGAAAGATCAGTATGGCAAGAACTTCAAGTCTCTGAAGAAAGAAATTGAAGAAGATCTCAGAAGATGGAAAGATCTCCCATGCTCATGGATTGGCAGGATTAATATAGTCAAAATGACTCTCCTGCCAAAAGCAATCTACAGATTCAATGCAATCCCCATCAAAATTCCAACCCAATTCTTCAGTGAGTTAGAAAGGGAAATTTGCAAATTCATCTGGAAAAATAAAAAACCTAGGATAGGAAAAATTATTCTCAACAATAAAAGAACCTCTCTGGGAATCACCATGCCTGACATTAATCTGTACTACATAGCAATTGTGATTAAAAAACTGCATGGTACTAGTACAGTGACAGACATGTAGATCAATGGAATAGAATTGAAGACGCAGAAATAAATCCACACCCCTATTGTCACTTGATTTTGGAGGAGTGAGCTAAAGCCATCCAGTGGGAAAAAAAAGACAGCATTTTCAACAAAATGTGCTGGCACAACTGGCAGTTATCATATAGAAAAGTGCAAATTGATCATTCTTATCTCCTTGTAAAAAGCTCAAGTCTAAGTGGATCAAAGACTTCCACATAAAACCAGAGACACTGAAATTTATAGAGGAAAAAGTGGGGAAAACCCTCGAAGATATGGGCACAAGGGAAAAATTCCTAAACAGAACAGCAATGTGCTGTAAGATCAAGAATTGACAAATGAGACCTTATAAAATTACAAAGCTTCTGTAAGGCAAAAGACACTGTCAAGAAGACAAAAAGGCCACCAACAGATTGGGAAAGGATCTTTACCAATCCTAAATCTGATAGGGGACTAATATCCAATATATACAAAGAGCTCAAGGAGCTGGACTCCATTAAATCAAATAACCCTATTTAAAAATGGTGTGCAGTGCTAAACAAAGAATTCTCACCTGAGGAATACCGAATGGCTGAGAAGCACCTGAAAAAAATTTTCAACATCCTTAATCATCAGGGAAATGCAAATCAGAAAACCTTGAGATTCACACCAGTTAGAATGGCTAAGATCAAAAATTCAGGTGACAGCAGATGCTGGCAAGGATGTGGAGAAATCCTCCATTGCTAGTGGGATTGCAAGCTTGTACAACCACTCTGGGAGTCAGTCTGGTAGTTCCTCAGAAAATTGGATATAGTACTACTGGAAGATCCAGCAATACCTCTTCTGGGCATATATCCAGAAGATGTTCCAACTGGTAATAAGAACACATACTCCACTATGTTCATAGCAGCCTTATTTATAATAGTCAGAAACTGGAAAGAACCCAGATGTCCCTCAACAGTGGAATGGATACAGAAAATGTGGTACATTTACACTATGGAGTACTACTCTGCTATTAAAACAATGAATTTATGAAATTCTTGGGCAAATGGATGTATCTGGAGGAAATCATCCTTAGTGAGGTAACCCAATCATAAAAGAAGTCTTTAGATATGTACTTATTGATTCGCAGATATTTGCACAGAATCTTAGAATACCCAAGATACAATTTGCAAAACACAAGAAAATCAAGAAGCAGAAAGACCAGCGTGTGGATACCTCATTCCTCCTTAGAATAGGGAACAAAATACCCATGAAAGGAGTTACAGAGACAAAGTTTGGAGCTAAGACGAAAAGATGGACTTTCTAGAGACTACCCCACCCAGGGATCCATCCCATAATCAGTTACCAAACCCAGACATTATTGTGTATGCCAGCAAGAGTTTGCTGAAGGGCCCTGATATAGCTGTCTCATATGAGGCTATGCCAGTGCCTGGAAAATACAGAAGTGGATTCTCACTGTCATCTATATGATTGAACACAGGACCCCCAATGGAGAAGCTAGAGAAAGTACCAAAGGAGCTGAAGGGATCTGCAACCCAATAGGCAGAACAATATGAACTCACCAGAACCCCCAGTGCTAGTGTCTCTAGCTGTATATGTAGCAGAAGATGGCTTACTTGGCCATCATTGGGAATAGAAGCCCCAGTACAGGGGAACGCCAGGGCCAAGAAGTGGGAGTGGCTGGGTAGGGGAGCAGGGCGGGGGCAGGGTATAGAGAACTTTCAGGATAGCATTTGAAATGTAAATTAGAAAATATCTTATAAAAATGATTGTGTAAACGTCAAAAATCTTTTCTCACTGATATCACTTAAAAGTATTTTGTCTTGGTCTAACATGTATTTAAATGTTCAAGATTAGTGTCTGAGTGGAGATGTGTTTCGATCCTCTTAACTAAACAGTTACTTTGGAAAATGAAGGGTTAGCCTTTTAAAACTATAGAAAGTAAATTTAAACACTGTAAACCATATCCTATAAGTAACTTATGAAGAGTGTCAAAGAGCATTTAACATATCATCCAATTCCAAGTCTCTAGTCGATTGCTGTATTTATTAGTGTTTTTCTTTATAAGTAGAATTTCACTTTTAAGAGATATCATATAATTTCAAAGAGAAGTGAGGCTAGAAGGGACCAGAACAACCTAGAATGTAGAGTGTTCTGGCCATAGGCGTCCTCCCAGGACTCTCCTCAAAGCCCCAGTCACCTCCTTATTCCTCAGGCTGTAGATGAGGGGGTTCAGAGCTGGGGTAACAATTGTGTAGAAAACAGAGAAGATATTGTCTTGTTTGGGGGTGTGAAAGGAACTGGGTAGAACATACATGAAAGAAGCACCCCCGTACCACATCCCAACCACAGTTAGGTGTGAGGAGCAGGTGACAAGGGCTTTCTTCCTGCCTTCATGTGAAGGCATGTGGAGCACAGTGAGCAGAATTAGTGTATAAGAGGAAAGAATGGCAGCAAGAGGGAGAAGTAGGAAGATCACACCCATCACATAAACCATTAGTTCATATTTGGAGGTGTCTGCACAGGCCAGCTTCAGCAATGGAGGGATCTCACAGAATAGGTGTCTGATCTTCCTAGATCTGCAGAAAGGGTATTGCATGGTGTAAATGGTATATCCTACTGCACTCAGAGATGCCAGGGTCCATGATATGAACACCCCAAGCCAGCAGATCCTAGGTTTCATTAAGGTCATATAGTTCAGAGGGTGACAAATAGCCACATACCTGTCATAGGCCATAAAGGCCAGAAGAAGGTCTTCTGCACCACCCAGTGTCAGTTCCAGGAACATCTGAAGGGAACAGCCCCCAAATGAGATAGAGTTGTCTTTAAGCAGAAAATCTATAACAGCCTTAGGAGTGATGACTGATGTGAGGAGTAGGTCCATAAGAGAAAGCTGCCAGAGCAGAAGGTACATGGGCACATGGAGCCGGGCATCCATGGTGATGACCAGGAGCAGTATCCCATTGCTGATCATAGCCAGCATGTACAGGGCTGTGAATGTGGCACAGAGTATTTCGGGAAAGCCACTGTCATCCAGGATTCCAACCAAGATGAAGCCAGTTCCCAAGGTAGAGTTCCAAAGCTCCATTATGTGAAGCTTCCTTATCTTCCTAGGAAGAGATGGCTCATTGAAGTTTTTCCAATATGAACCCTAGTTTTGTAACATCAGATACCTGCCATGACTCCAGTAATAAATATGATACTCTTTTCCACCAGTAAATAAGTTTGCCTCTCAATTTCCAAATTTCTTGCTCTCAATTCTATCTTGATAGTTGATAGTTGACCCATCTAATGTGAAATATATATATATATATATATATATATATATATATATATATATATATATATATCCATATGCATATAATAGCAGATAACTAACCATTAGTAAGTCACCTCCTGCAAATATTCCTAATGGCATTCCACCTGAAGAAGAATCTTTTAAGAAAAGTTAATTACTTCTCTGTTAAGAGAAAAACAATAGCCTGCCATGCATACAACTTAGCGTAAGTATTTGGCTAATGCCCTAGATATCTCAGTAAATTTTCCTGCAGAGACATTATTCAAATGTGAATTTCTGACAGGTACAGCATAATTTCAATAAATGACTTCCAGTGTTTTTGCTTTGTTCATATTTCTTTGTTGTTATTGTTCTGTACCTTTTTTTGACAAGGTCTTTCTATGTAGGATGACCACAATCTATGAACCGTTTGACTTGACCTTTTAAATGCTGGAATTTTAGAAATGCACCAAAATGTCCAGTTTATTTTCTACATTTCATAAGTCCAAATTCATCTGAAGCAAATCCCATTTGAATAGCACACGTTTTTCATGTTAGTGGCCTCTGTTGCACAGCCTTACATTCTCTGAGATCCTGAGGAAGATTATATCTGATACTAGGCAGTATTGTGTTTGAGAAAGTGTTGATTTTAGAGGTAAAGCTTTAGAATTGATGTGATCATATCTGTTCTTTTTACAAATAGAAAACAATATATTTCGTATCTTATGTATAATAATATTTATATATGCCTCTAGAAAATATCAATTATCTGTGGAATAGACAAGGAAGCCTAGGTATTGCAGAGGGGCAAAGCAAAAAAGAGACATCATTTAATTTTGAATCTTGTATCATCCACATTAGTTACAAATCAAATGGTGAAGATTATTATGAAAACACTTGCTTATGAGAAAGTTCATTCCAGATTTTGTGCTGGGCTACTTTACTGCAAAGTACTTCAGCAGAGAATAGGGACTGAGTAGCTAACTAAGGAACAGAAGCTCCTTATTTAGCTGTTTGGGTTTTTGGTACTGAGGCAAAAGCCCTGATCATTTCTATTTTAAACAGATTGTTATATCATGTGTGCCAGGGAAGAAACCGAAACATAATGTAAAACAAACAAACAAACAAAAAACAAACAAAACAAAACAAAACAAAACAAACAACAAAAAAAAAACTGTGTTTGGGAGAAATGATTAAAAAGTCACTGAAGAAAGGATTTTTCTGTGTTGTAATTAACTTCAGTAATCCTATCCAAATACTACCATTGGCCATGATGTTTGCTCCCTCTGTTACAAATGCAGAGCATTTACATAGATGGAAGGTGAAGGGATGCAGAGAAAGAGCTCCTTTTCTTGAAAGCTGTTACTGGTGGATGGTGAAAAAAGCAATGGAGAAGCCAATGTGGGGAAGAGTCTTAAGATTAACAGGAGCCTGTGTTATATATCACTAAAATGGACAGACTAAGCTAACTCAAAATTCAGCTTATGATGTGAAAGTTAGGCATCCTTGTACAAATTATTCAGCCATGTCATGTATATTAATGCTTCATTAGTCTCCACTGACTTCTCTTGGTGTCGTTAGTACCGAAACAGTTACAATGTGTGAGAACGTGAAATGAGTATCACAATTCAGTCAGTAGTTTGAGGGTGCTCATCATCTACCTGGTGGGTAGTATGAGAATCCAGGGACATCTACAGGGTCTAAAGGTAGGCATTGAGATTTCAACTAGGAAGAAGACACATAGACCCAGGAAATGTTCTAAAATTTCAAGATATCAAAAACAGAGAGACTGAAAAGGCCATGGATTCAAGGTACTAAAGAGCCTGATTGGCATAGTAATTTAAGATCTTACTGTTTGCTCTACATTGATTTTTGTCTCAAAATGCATAAAGGGAGGTTACACATTTTATTTAAACAGATACAAATTCCTTACCTTGGGAGCTCAAAAGCTTACGTACCTAACCACTCCACCTTCCTTTGGGGCTTCTTAATGACTGAGGATGTTGCATTACCGATGGAGAATACAAACATAGGTTTTTGTTTGTTTGTTTGTTTGTTTCAAGTAGTTTTCTATTGGATTAAACTTTGCTAAGTTGGCAAAGTGTATTAAGTATCCTTCTGATGTCAAGTGCCAATGCTATTTTATTCCTTCCTCTCATCTACAGATGTACTCTGAAAATGTCAGTGGGAACAGCCAGGCTGTTAACAAACTTTAGGTAGTGTCCTATAGAGCAAGAAAATGGGTTTCTTGTTCTCACACTTGATGAGTTACAAGGATGGAGCTCCTCCAACTTCATGTACGTTTTCAAATCCTTGAGTCCTGCTGCTCAGGTTTTTCTAGTCCTATCACCATCTGGAAGCAGAGATCAAAGCTTCATCAAGCAAGTAGAAATTCAAAAAATGCTCAAAAGCTCCTGCTATCTCATCTAAATGTTCCCAAGGGCGGGCATAAGCCTTGTCTAGGAGCAAGCTGTTTTGTTTTCAGGTTCCATGGCCTCCTCTCTGCTTTATCCTATGCATATCTTCAGAGGGACTTATATCCCAGCTGAAATGGAAATATTGGGTCTAGAAAATAGTGAGTTAATGAATTCTCTTGGGTATATTTCTTAGCTTTCTTCTCCTGAGGTCTTCTATCAATAATGAGCTTTGAGGTCCTAAGTCTCTCCTTTAATACAATATTCAAATTCCTTATCTTTCCATATGTCAAGGTTATAGATACATAATACTGGAACCATAGCCCACATATCTTACATATTTCCTTTACCATAAGGAAGTAGTAACAATGGAGTAGCTCAGGTTCCTAGCATGTCTAGCACTATGTCCTTAACCATAAAGAACGTTTCACAGGCTTTTGGGGTGAGATGCTTCTTATATTTATAGCTCTTGTAGGCCAGACTATTTCTCTCTTTCATAAGGCTGCTCCATATACAGTCCATACATGGACTTGCCATTGACCTCTGGAAGTCCAGGAGAGTTTCTGTATGTACTCTTGTTTTTATGCCACAGATGATGGTTGAAGGAAGCTTAATTTTCTAAGAATTAGGCAGGAAGTAAAAGAAAAACCCACAGTAATAGAGTTGTAGAGGGTCTACATTAATTTAAATATTTTAAATACTCCCAGATATCCAAGACAGGTTACCAATTATACAGTAATGAAACAAAGAAGAAATGTCTTTTAAAATGTTGATGAAACCAAACTATACAGCTAAATTATCTGTATACAGCTGAACTTTGAATAATGACAAGAGGAAAGGACAAATAATTATTTCCCTCCAAATACTCCCAATAAAATTATTTCATCAAGAAGAACAGTGATGCCTAGAGGATATGTAATACATGAGGAAATAGGCTGAGCTTTAAAAAAAATGATCCAATAAGTGAGTTAGCAAATTTAATTCTATGACCTAGAAATATTCTTGTTTTTAAAAGATTAAAATTTCAGCAAAATGACATTTTGTCAATTTTTTTTTTCATTTTATGACAAAATTGTCATACAGAATGAAGAATGCAGATAAGAGTATTCAGACTCATTCATTAAAATTGTTCTCTAGTGTTGGTGCCTGGTAAACTGGTCTTCATGGAGGAGGCCCTGGCTGAGGAGCTTGACAATAAGTATCTGCTGGTGAGAAGGCATTGCAAGGAAAAAAAGATGCAAGTCAAATTGAGAGTGAAGAACTTGGTTCCCAGGAATTGAAGAATGAGGGAGAAGCAGTTATGGAGATGCTGCATAGCAGAAACGAGACAGCTATGACTTGCAGAGCCAGGGCAATTGAAGTTAACTTCTGCAGGGAAGTTCTGGTTCTGATGCTGTGAACATTTCATACTTGGTATGTGAAGATCTTTCACATTGAATTTCCAAAGGACAGGAGGCAGGAAAAACTAAGCCTGTGTTGGAAAATTTGTGAAAAAATGAAAGCTGAAGCTGAAAATGAATGAAAACTGTTCAAATATTGTCATCCAGAGAGTTACATAGTAAAGTGATTCAATCTGATGGTTTCTGCATGTGACCTATATGTAAAATTAATCTTAATTTTGCTTCTAATACATGGAAAAAAATGACCAAGGCAACTTATAAAAGAAAACATTTAATTTGAGGCTTATGATTTCAGAGGACTAGAGGCCATGGTCACTACAGTCGTGTCTTAGTTTGGTATTCTATTTACTGTGAAGAAACACCATGGCACAGCAATTCTTATAAAGAAAAACATTTAACTGGGGATGGTTTGTATTTCTGAGATGTAGTCAATTGTCTTCATGGCAGGAAGCATGGGACACAAAGGCAGAGGAGGTGCTGGAGAATTCTACACCTTGATCAGCAGGCAGTGTAGCCTCCAGAATTCAGACCTGCCCCCATTGAGGCGGGCTCCCAGGCCACCTCCAGCTAGGCTGGCTCCTTTTGTTATGCAACTACGGCAGCCTGCCTCCTACTCTGCTGCCACCCTGCCCAGAACTGCCCGGATGTACCAGGAAGAAGATGCCTCCTGCAAGGTGGCTCCAGGGGGCTCCATGTGCTCGCCAAGATGGAGCCAGGGGCCTTGGGAATGGGATGGAGGGGCTACCCTTTTCTACTTTCTTTTAACCAAGAAAGGTTTTTCAGTAAAGAACAGACATGCCTTGATCTCAATGTTTTCTTTTCTCTCCCAGCTAGACCTCCCGTTTAGTCCCCAGCCGGCCTACTAGGGAACCCAGACTGATTTATGGCCGGACCACAGGCAGTTCGGACCCCAACAAGGCAGCAGGAAGTAAGAGTGACAGTGGGCCTTGGCTTGAGTGCCTGTAACTTCTCAGTCTGTCCCCAGTGACACACTTTCTCCAATAAAGCCACACCTAATCCAACAAGGCCATATGTCCTAATCACTATGAGTCACAATGCCACAGGTCTTAAATTCACAAAACTGGTCTACCAACTAGGAACCAAACATTCAAAATATGAGTCTATCAGAACCATTCTCATTCAAACCACCACAGGGCCCTTCATCCTAGATAACCATACCTTATGTCACTTAAACAAACAAACAACAACAATAAAAGCACCAGTCAGCACATAGGGAATAGAGGTGCAAGATAATCTGTAAGTATAATACAAACTCCTCCTTTGTCTGCTATATTTATGTCAAGTGTTATCCTATTTTCCAAAATCATTTGTCTAGTGGGGTGCCACTAACTAGATATTTCCTTTAAGAGACTATCTTAATTTCACATTCTTGGTTATTGTTGATCACCAGAATACAGTTAATTAGAATTTTGAAAATATTTAGTTTCTAGCTTTAAACTTTTGTGGAGAGTCCCTTGGAGACTTCTATAAAGTCAATGTTGACATCAATGGACCCAGGTATGGCCTTATGATAACTGGGATTAGCTTTTCCAAGAGGAGGAGAATTAAAGGCCAGAGTACAGAGTGAATTGAAGCAGTGTGTAGGTTCCTCTGTCACCATATGCCAGTTTGAGAGACACTGAATTTAGAGTAATTGCTATTTTCCATCTGTTATTTGAGACACTTAGGCCATTGGTACAAATGTCATGACTTCATTTTATGAGAGGGAATCTACCCCCTGTCATGGGAGGCATGAAGGGAGGTGAGAAGATCTGGATGGACCTGTTTATACATCCAGAAGCAGGATCTCTATCCTCTGGCCAGTATTACCTCCCTACATGCTCTTATCCTGTACCAAAGCTAGAATGCATTTATTTTGCTGGACTCTGTGTTCTACCCAAAGGCAAAGAGTATTACTCAAGACAGGTAGTGTTCTCTCACACAGAGATAGCAATCATTCTTACTGAGCATAAACACTATAATCTAACCCATTCTACCAAGGTATTCAGATCTTCATATCTAGTTTCTACCAGCACAATAAAAGCAAAGCGAGCCCTCCCGATAGTATGTCCTTTAAATAACAAGGTAATTTAGGCATAATATTTTTATACATTGTATAAAGTTTACCCATATGTTATTTCAGTACTGGTTTCTCTATCTTCATATCTTGTTTCAACCCTGGCATGGCATTGTAATGCTTATACCAAGAATCTCTTGTCTCAAGTTTATGTAAACAATTTTTACTATTTATTCCCTGCCTTGTCAATAAATGCTGATCACCCATTGGCTAAGTGGAATAGGGTGAGATGTCTACCAACTAGAGAAAGGAGGGAGGGAAAAAGGGAGAGAGGGAGATTATGATCAGCAAGGCGGATGGAAGATTTGGAGCCATGAGCAAGGGGTCCAGAGAGAGAGAGAGAGACCATGGAAACATGAAAGAAACCTAAAGAGTCAGATCAATGATAATGTGCAAGTATCACAAGACAGGGCTGGGAAGTAGCCAGATTAGCATAGAAAGTAAAGGTAGATCATTTAACTGCTCAGTTATTGAGGTGCAGGTTTAAATAAATTTTGGTTTCTCTGTGTAGTTATTGGAGACTAGCATAAGGTTAAAAAAATACAACTGCCAATTCAATTGACTGTTTACAGTTATATTAAGAATAATTAATTTATAAGGTATTTTCAGATGCCTTTTCTATTTAATTTCAAAGGCTCAGTAGATGACCAATGGGGGAAAAATTAGGACACATATATTTGTCCTGTTAAGTTTCCACAGTATAAGATTATACATACATTAAACTGAACAGTTAACAGAAAGGACATTTTCGTTGCATTAGTCAAAAGTTTTCCACTATTTATTTTCAATAATAGACTAAAGATAATTCTTTCTTAATCTTGATTGTAAAGGATCACTGTTGCAAGAGTGTCTATTTTCCCAGGTACTTTTTACAGTAGCCTTCTTCTTTGGGTGCAGTGAGTTCTTTCAGCCTTCTGAACTGCAATTTTAGTGGTTAACACCAGAAAGAAATCCTCTCTGTCCGGGCCCATATAATTGTTTTTCAACTGTTTAAATTAATTTGTTTATTTACACCCAATCACAGATTCTTCTCCCTCTTCTCCTCCCACTCCCCCCTCTCACCTCCCCCTCTCCCCATCCTCCCTCCCTCTCTCCTCAGAGAAAGGGAGGCCTCCCATGGATGCCAACCACCCCTTAACATACCCGTTGAGGTAGGACTAGGTGTATCTTCTCCTTTTGAGCCTAGACAAGGCAGCCCAGTTAGGCAAAATGAGTAAATGAAGGCAAGAGAGTTAGAAACAGCCCCTGTTCTAGTTGTTAGGGGTCCACATGAAGACCAACTTTTTATTACGATTCAGTCCCCAGACAGGAAAGGATGAACTGAAGATTTTGAGAAGCTGGTTCTCAGTTTGTATGATGGGAACATCTGTGGACTCGCTAAGATACAAAAGGCCACATCCCTCCATAGACCTATTTTAATCATAATCAATGCTGGAGGGAGACAGGTATGACTTACTCTAACATTATCTTAATCATATTACTAGCTGGGAGAGGAATAGTAGTAGTATCTAGATGCAGAAGTGGTCTATTACTGTCAGTAAATATTTTAGTTTTATTGCTTTGTTTTGTTTTGTTTCTTCAGTCATCTTGGTAAAATCCACTGGAATGCTTTGAAAAGGTCTCAATTCAGGAAACCACCCCTAACTCTGACCCCAAACCCTAACTCATATGTGTAACTTTTCTTACCACCCTCATTTTTCCTTTTGGTGAATTATATATCCTTCACATACCTGTTTAACAATGTTGTAGATTCTATAAAATTATAACTTTTTTACTATATCAAACTTAGCCTGTGTTCCCTAATAACTTCCCTTTTATAGTATTTCACGTGTCTAGTCTCTGAAGAATCTGAGTCATCTCTGATGAAGAGCAAAGGCAATTTATCAGAGTTAACTCATTGTTCTTGGGGCCTTTGGCTGACCTTGGAGGGCATGGCCCAAAATAAGGGATGCCCCTTTGATCCATCTTACTCTCATTACACCAATGAGGTGGTTTCTGTGTATTGTTCCAGAACTCTAAGTATCTGAGCCCTGTAGCGACAACTGACAAGCACATGAGCACCTGAGCACAAGCAGGAGTGGGTAGAGAGGAGAAACAGGACTGAGCCAGAGTACTAAGGTCCAATATCTCAGTGTCAATCCTGCTTAAAGTTAAATAGAAGACAATCTGGTATTAACTAATGCATTTGACTAATTCTTGAATCTTAATAAGCCTCACAAGAGGCACAGGAAAAAGTAGAGATTAGAGCATTCACAAGGGCCACAGGACATCCTTTGTAACTTGAAAAATGCTACACAGAGGACCTTTGCAATTTGGGTCAGGTCATGGTACTGTCTCTAGTTGGGAACTGCTGAGCAAGACAATGTTGGACAGAAAAACTGAGACCCATAGCCAAGTTAACAGATGACATGTACAAAAGTGGTATGACAAATGACATGCCTAGAGGATTCATTAAAATCCAGTTTCTGTGAGCAGCATTTACTGGGGAGGTCATGTGGTCTGGGAGGACAACACTGTCAAACCTCCCTCAGGACAAAGCTTGGGTTCATTGTTGCCCCAGGGATGATGAAACTAGGCAGTTGTTGGTATTCTTTAAGCAGTCCTACTCACACCTCTTTTTTAAATTTCTACAGTGCTTTTCTTATACCATAGACACCTACAGGTGAACAGGTATGAGAATCTGAGGATATGATTTAACATAATTCAGATCTGTTGTCTGCTGTCTTGATAGCTATTTTGAGTTGGGGTGACATGGAATCTCTGCCTACTCTTGATTTGTATTTCAAAGCTAGCTAAGCATCATGGGCATTACTCTTTCTGAATCAGTGTCTGCTTGCAGATCTCAGAAGGAAAACACACTTAGAGATTCAGCCTATTCTGTTCCAAGATCTTTCCCTAGATCTCATCTCCTTCACAGAAAGGACTGGCAACAGTAGTGACTGCAGGACCACTTGACTGTGATCTTAGTGTCAGCCACACAAGATCTGAAGAGCACCCACCAGAAGAAACACCTCTCTTTTCTTGAGAATCTTGAACTTTGTCTTGGAGGTAAGGGCTATGTCTCTGATCTAGGCAATATGTGGGAGTTGTAAGCTTTATAATGCAACATCATAACCTCCCTGCCTAATAGAGCCTCTCATTCCTCAGTCTTAGACTCCAATCTGCATCTTTACTCTAGACATGACATATAAGAACCACTTTGAATGTTTGGAGACACTTGCAATTATTCTTGCCTTCTGGGTAAACCTGTGATACTAAAATTCATGATGCTAGTTGGATGATAAAACTCAAAACTCAGTACTGTGTTTCCACATATGTGGATTTTTCTTAAGCCCCTGGTATCTGAGCCACCACCCACCCACCCAGATGAATATTACCACTAATAGAGCTATCTAATGTCAGTTTAAGTTTCTTCTGCTACATATCTGCTTGACATTGAAAATAATTAATAAAAGCCAATTGAAAACAATTTTTAAAATTAAATGAACTGAGCAATGAAACAGGGGACAAAGTTATGAAAATATGTTTCCAAAATTTTAGTTCCATTTCTTTAATTTCCTCTCTCTGTTCCCATGATTTGGAGAGAATATCTTGTGTATTATATTGATGCATCACCTGTCAATTAAAAATGTTTATGCTAAGGCAGGAAATACGATATATGATGTCCAGGAAGAGAAAGAATTCTGGGATAAAGCCAGCCATGTGGCAGAATGCAGATTAAAATATATGGGATATCTTAAGCTATGATTCCAGTTAGAGAAGAACCTAGGTATATAGCCAACATATTTATAAACATACTTTTAGTCTGAGTCTTATATCTAGAAGCATAGGCCCGAGAGGAGAACCTAAAGTTCTACAACATGAAGTACAGAAACGCCCCCTAGTGGTTTTAGCTTCTGCTGGCAGCTCTTGGTGTGAGGTCATCATACTGTAAATCTATTTTCCAGAAATGAACTTTTTCACTAGTCCTGTACGCATGCCCCGACCTTTCTCTTTAGAGGATAAAATGAAGAGACAATGATCAGGATAGGAGGAAAGCATGAGTCTTGATTGAAAGTGAAGTAGGCAAGATTTTGGCCTCACTTATATCACCTTAATACTACCCTGTTCTTCTGCTTTCAGACCTTGAGCAGTAATCTGAAATAATGTCCCAGGTAATTTTCTTCCTCCTTTTGTTTTTCTATCCATAAATCTTCTATAAAATTTATACAAGAGTATATTTTCAAGTCTCACATGTGCCAGAAACACTGCACCAAGATGTTTTATTTTTTTCTTGGTTTAGATAAGCAAAGAGCTTCCAACAGGGTTTCTGTGTTAAGGCCTGTTTCTGTCTGTTTGACTCTGTGGTAGCAGGTATCATATGATATGACATAGAGGAAGGGAAAGGTTAGGTACCAAGGAACTGTGGAACATCATTGCTGAGAGGGCATTTCCCGGGCTGGCATCTGTACCTGGTTTAGGATATGAGGAGTACGGAGGGAAGTGCTGTACTGCTTTTCCATGTACTGACCTTCATGGTGCCATCTTCCATCTCCTTTTGCACTGCTGGGCTTTTTGACTTAGCGAGATTCTATTTGTATGTAGCCAACACCTCACATGATACTTCATTGGGAAATCCTTTCTGAAACCCCTATTTTATGTTCTACCTATTTAATAGTTTAATTCAACTATCAGTAATCAAGATTTTATGATACAGATTTCTGTGGGATACATTTTCATACTTTCAAAGTTACTTTAGAATCAAGTGCAGGTCCTGATACATGGTCGGTTCTTAGGAAAATTTGCCTGAGTGAGTGAAAAAACAATTGGATCATGTGGCCCTTCCTATTATGATCCCCTCACTTAAAGGTCACGATCTGAGATAACCAGAGTGGAAACACACAACATAGAAAAAATAAGTACAGCTGGTGGAGATACATTTAGGGGTGAGTTTTTCATTTCTCTTTCAGTATGCCTCCTTTTTCTTTTACCTAGCTATGAAACACATGCATTCCTAAAATGTAGGCTGTGTAGCTCCTCTCTCTCTCTCTCTCTCTCTCTCTCTCTCTCTCTCTCTCTCTCTTTCTCTCTCATACACACACACACACACACACACACACACACACACACTTCATTTCCTTTCATTTTCAATTTCTTCAAGTGGAACTATCATGCGAATTCAGTATTTGGCAGGAGTACTTTCTTCTGGTAACATCTGTGAAGACTGTCAACTATTATTTACAGTCATAGTCTTTCTCTAAATCCTACATAACAGTTTGCCTTTGGGTCTTGCCCAACTTGTCTTATTTTTGTAACTCACAGCATTTCTCACGTGCTAAAAATATATGTATTTGCTGTGCCTTTGTGAAGCCCATCTAATTTTTTGTCCACTCCTAAACAAACTTCTTTCCACTGCCTTCAGATAGGCAAATGGCTTCTGTACCACTCTAACCAACATGTTGATCAGATCTAGCACAACCACCAGGTCATTGCTTTTCACTTCTACAAGGGAGTCAATAAAGGAGAGGAGGGCATTAGAAAAATACAAGAGATTATATGGTTGGCTCAAGGACCAAAGATTTCTCTGGCAAGAAAGTTATCAATTCTATCAGGAAGAATAGGCAGAACTCTAGACAAAGTTAGAAAAATAAAAATATTTACAAATTAATCTTTAAAATCTGACTTGTAGTCACAAGCAGACTTCAGTCAGAAACAGAATTTAAACCAATGCCAAGTATGTTTGTTAATATGAAAACAGACATAAGTTATTTGTCTGTGCACAAATTATTTAAAACCTTAAGAAAAAGATTCTCATTGTTTTGGAGTTCTCAATATGCTGCTACCCGTTTAATTGGGAATGTACCAGAATTCAATGAAAACACTCAGAAATCAGAGAATATACTTAGCTAAGAAAAGAAAATATTCTGTATGAGATTCTTGTTGGCCATCTCACAAAGCCCTAGGGTAATTCCAGAGTGGGTTGAATTCCCTTAGAAAGGCTTCTACTAAGAATGTATCTGTTTCTAGGAAGCAGAAAAGACTACTTAGAATGGAACCCTGGAATTCTACCTTGGAAAGTGGATTCATTTTGGTGGGGATTCTGGATGGCAGTGGCTCTCCTGAACTTCTCTGTGCCACAGTTACAACCCTGTACATGTTGGCACTGATCAGCAATGGACTGCTACTCCTTGTCATCACAGTGGATGCCCGGCTCCATGTACCCATGTACCTCCTACTGAGGCAGCTGTCTCTCATTGACCTCCTCTTCACATCAGTTGTCACTCCCAAGGCTGTTGTGGATTTTCTGCTCAGAGACAACACCATATCCTTTGAGGGATGTGCCCTTCAATTGTTCTCAGCAATGACATTGGGTGGTGCAGAGGACCTCCTTCTGGCCTTCATGGCCTATGATAGGTATGTGGCCATTTGTCATCCTCTAAACTACATGATCTTCATGAGTCCAAAGGCCTGCTGGCTCATGGTGGCCACATCATGGATCCTGGCAGCTCTTAGTGCACTAGGTCACACAGTGTACACAATGCACTTCCCTTTCTGCATGTCCCAGGAAATCAGACACCTGCTCTGTGAGGTTCCTCCATTGTTGAAATTGGCTTGTGCAGACACATCTCAATATGAGCTCATGGTTTATGTGACAGGAGTGATATTCCTATTGCTCCCCCTCTCCGCCATTGTTACCTCCTACTCACTAATTCTGTTCACTGTGCTGCACATGCCTTCAAATGAGGGCAGGAAGAAAGCCCTTGTCACCTGTTCCTCCCACTTGACTGTGGTTGGGATGTTCTATGGGGGTGCCACTTTCATGTATGTGCTGCCCAGTTCCTTCCACAGTACTAAGCAAGACAATATCATCTCTGTGTTCTATACAATTGTCACACCAGCTCTGAACCCCCTCATTTACAGCCTGAGGAATAAGGAGGTGACTGGAGCTGTTAGAAGAGTACTGGGGAGACATATTCTGCCAGCACACTCCACTGTTTAGGATGATTCATCCTATTGCCTCTCACTATTCCTTGTTTAAACAAATTGCTATTTCAATTATTCTTTAATGTTTTTCTCTGACTTCGATGATATATATATACTATTGTGCTTTCACATTATCTTCTATTGTGTAGTTGGTGTGAATTTTTAACTTAAATTTTGAGAATTTTATATACAAATATGTTGGAGATTGGTGCCAATGCTTTGAATCTGTGTGTCCAGATACCAAAGGACCTGTCTCCAATTGGCTTTAAATTTATCAGTAAAGATGCCAGGAGATAATGGCTGGACACGGGTGGAACACTGTGAGAGAACACAGAGAGAATGGAGAGGACTGGGGGATGAAGAAGAGGTTTCAGTAGTGGCAGGACATAAAGCCAACCAGCCATGTGAGTTTGTGAGTAAGTGGCCACTAGCCCTTCCCCAATTTGGCATGGGGTAGCAGGGGAAGGTTTAGGGTTTAGGAGTGCCCAGCCTTTGAATTAGCCAAGGCATTTTAAAATTAACTGGCATACGTGCATGCATGCCTCTGTGTGTGTGTGTGTGTGTGTGTGTGTGTGTGTGTGTGTGTGTGTTTTCCATTCGCGGATCTGATGGATCCTGGGTGGATGCACACACGGGACTTGCTGGGAGCACAAATTGGTGCAGCCAAAACCTCACTGCAACAGATGTCCCCAACACAGTAGACGAGAACCCACTTTTAAAATTATTTGGAGATTCTCGATGGAATACACACAGAGAATGATACAATCTGGGAGGTGGTGGCGGGAGAACTGATTTCTCAGGGAACAGAGCTGAGTCACCTGGCTCCAGCTAGCAAAACTAAAACAAAGGAACACAGCCTTGCCAAGGAGAGCCTTCACTAGGAGATGCTGGGGGTTCCTGCTGTGCAAACAGGCTGACTGTGCCTGCCTCCAGCCACCAGATAAAGGATAGAGATTTATAAATTTTATTTAACTGTTTTTAAGGATAGAAGGGAATATACAGATTTTGCCAGAGTCATGTTGGGATTTCCTTCCATGGTTCGAAGCTGATACAAAGAGCTTAAGATGATAGGCAGAGAGCCAGATAGTAGACACAGAGATATTAATCTCCATAGTATGGAGGATTTAAGTATACATCGATGTATAAGATATTGAGGCATTTGATCTTAAAAAATTAGATCAGAGGCAGGGGTTAGGGAGCCTAGCCTATCTCAGACAGTAGAAACTTAGAGCTTGAGAATTTATATAGAGAGGGACATACTCAATAATCCCTGCAATGAAAATACTGAACTGAGATTATCTCCACCTTCACTTTTCTTCTTAGTTTCTCATAGTCTTCCTTTGTCATTAATCAGTTTCCCTAGTAATGGGCTGAATTCCTTCCTTACTATTTATGAGTCTACTATGCATGGATGCTTTGTTGTTACAATGAGGCTTACGCATATATTTTGACTACAGCAAACAATTCTGAAATGGTAGTGAGAGTATGATTATAAAGATAAAGGGTGAAAAAGGGAAAAACAGAAAGAAAAGAAAAACTACCAGCAAAGTCCTCAACATTTGCACTGTATTGCTTTCTACATTTTGAATTTTTGTTCAGTCTCTTATGTCTTTCTATCTTTATCTTGAGATATCATGGGACATATATTTTAATTGTTTAATTTTCAATTATCATACTAAGGATATAAATGGAGTATAGTCTATGTTCACATGAAATATTCATAATTATTTTGTAATATTTCTTATGCAACTGATTTTTCCAGTCTTTGCTGTTCTTTTTACCATTAAAGAGTTCTTCCGTTTGAAAAATCCACCAAGTAGTATAAATTGCCCTAGATTTCTTTGTCTGGTAATATCTTTGTGTATCTTTAATTTCTAAAGAATAGTTTTGTTGGTTATATTAATTTTGATTAGAAGATTTTCTTTCAACTCTGAATTTATCTTTCATCCCTCCTCATTTGTGATGTCTTTGCTGAGAATTCTTGGTCAAGCAAGCAATGGCATTCTTGTGTAGTTTTTCTTTCTGTTTGGAAATATTTTTCTTGTCCTTAACTTTCTGAGAATATGATTGTCTTGTGGTGGACTTGCTTTGATTGATTATAACTGGTGTTCTTTGGCCTTCCTTCTACTGCCTAGACTTTTGTGTCCTTTAGGCTTGGGAAATTTTCTGTTATTATCTCTTTGAAAAACTTTCTATAGACTTGTTTTTTCATTTACGTTTCTAATTGCATTTAGTTATACATTTTAGCACCAGGTTTTCTGATTGATTGCCTTTTAAAAGTTACTTAAATATTTCTGTTAAGTTTCCTTGGTAGGATGCTAAATTGTTTTTGTTGGCTGAAGTTCATTAAGTTTTCTTAAAACAGTTGCTTTGAATTGTTTATCCAGAAGTTCACCCATGCTAGTTGCTACAAGTTCTATTTTTAACATCTTATTTTTTTTCCTGATTTTCAAGGATTGAAAATTTCCAGTGTTTGCTAATGTACAACATTGTCTGTTCATTAAAGATTGGATGTTTATTACAGTTTTCATAACAGTTTACTGATCTCTATTTCTAAATAGGCTGCTCAGTTTCTCAGAGTAAGCAGTATTGGCAACAGGCAGTACCCTATATACAGTTTTGCTGAGTCTATAGTTGATGTTTACCATTGTTTCACACTAGAAAGTGCCCTAAGACCAAAATTGATCCAAATCCATAGTTTATATTTTGTTCAGAATGAATTGGAGAGAGTGTCTAAATGGATACTCCTCTTCTATAAGCTCCTAGAAATAAGGTCAAGGTCAGAGCCCTCATCTATCATGCTGGTCTATGTGTATGTTTGGGTATATCCCACACTAGTTCCCATTGCAGAGATGCAGAGGGAACCATGTACAGAACTCTCATTTCTTTTAACAGTGAATATGTATTTCCTCAGCATTGTGTTACCTGTAGTTAAAGAATGGACAGTCTCATTGTCACCAACACAAAAATGTTGAGTCACATTAGGACGACATAGACTTCCAACTCTAGTTCCACCTGGAGTCAGCATCAAGTCCTACACTACCTCCTATATTGTTCTGGCTCTAGACTACTACACAGCTCCAAGTGGTACCTGAAAGAGCAGATACTATAACTGCCAGAGGGTGAAATGTTACTTTGCAGCATTCCGCACAAAGCTGGTAAAGAGTTGGTAAAGAGATTCTCAGCTACCTGAGTAACATTTCCAGAAGCCCTACCATGGAATAGGAGATGTGGGATATGACAAGCACTGGTTTATTGCCATATACCTACTACTAGATTTCATTCTAAGGCCCAGGATTAAGGCCTCCTCCCTTTCTACTCAGAGTCCTCCATCTTTTCACACTATGTTGTTTGGAATTTTCATGCCATATTCATCTTACATATGCAGTCTCCATTTGACTGATACATATTTTACCTTCTTGTTCCATGTAATCAGTTCATTCTTCAGTAAGATTCTCCATGATGCTATTGTCATAAGACTCTCATTGTCATCATCCAGAAAAATTAATCAGTACTCAACTTTTTCAGTCACCATTCCTAACAATTGTTTTCTGCATTATTCTTTTTAAATTGTGATTATAATGTTTGATACCTTATTTGTTTTAGATACTTTCTTTTTTAATCTCTGTTTAAGCTTTTTCTATAACAAGTTATAAGTATTCAAACCTACAAAGTATAATAATTATAATACTAATAACAAAAATGCAGATTTATCAGACACTATAATAGAATGTACTCAATAAGTATGCATTGAGAAAGTTACAGATATAAGCAGTTGAGTTCTATATAAATGATCAAGAAGAGTCTCAAATTCAAATTCAAAACTGACAGATAGGATGAAAAGTATGCATAGATACTCTCACTGTTCTGGCAGCTCTAACAAAATGTCTTAAGTACAAATTATTTGGAAATATTGTGATGCTGTGACAATCATATTGTCAAGATTAATGTTTCATTCAATTATTGACATTCAAAATGAAGCTCCTAAGGAAATATTACAGTTGGAACACTTCCCTAGGTTAAGTATGCCTACAGGGATAACTAGTAAATATACACAGGACCTTTTGCAAAATATAGGATAACTAGTGAATCTTATGACCACACTGTGCAAATTTTCCTTAAGCTTGTTTATTGCAGCATATTCATTTCCTTGTCGCATTGTCAATGTGTTATTGCTGAATATTCTGTGACTCTGCTTGTACCTCTTGCTTCTTTGTGTTTGTTTTCTAGCCCATTGATGGTGGCTGAAATCATACATCCATGTAATCAAACCCTTTCTCAGGACAGTAAACTTCATAAAATGTCCCTGATCTTCAAATAAGTTATGGCTTGTAATTTTGATATTCATAGTAGTTTTCTTCTACCATATCTTAACATATTTTCTATTGAATTTATAACATTATTATCTCTGTATTTTTAATAACTTGTTAGTGGATTCACAACACTCAAGGGAGGCAGAGGAAAGAAATGTGATTTATTCATTTTTTGAAGTGTGAGAAAGAAGAAAGCCAGGGAAAGAATGAATAAAGGTGCTAGAACTATATTGTCAGGTGAAAGGTTTCAAGTACCCTTTACATTTCTGCAGCACCGCCCCTGATTGTGCTCAGTCTTCCAACCAGCTTCCCAAGAGCCCCTTTCACATCTTTATTTCTAAGGCTGTAAATGATTGGATTCAACATGGAAGTCATAACTGAGTAGAACACAGAGACAACCTTATCCTTTTCACTCATTGTCTTGGAGTTGGGTCTCATGTAGGCAAAAATTCCAGACCCATAGTAGAGGACCACAACAGTGAGGTGGGACCCACAGGTAGAAAAGACCTTGAGCCTTCCCTCCCTTGACTGCATCCGGATCACAGTGGAGATGATGTTCCCATAGGAGACAAGGATGAGTAAGACGGGAGCTAATAGAATAATCACTCCCACTAAAAACAGAGCCATTTCAGCATTATAGGTGTCAGCTGAAGCCAGTTTTAGGAGGGCAGGGGGTTCACAGAAGTAATGATTAATTACATTCTGTCCCTGATAAGGGATACACAGTGTAAATGCACTGTCCACTGAACATGCAAATGCCCCACTGATCCAGGAAACTATAGCCAACTGGCAACAAACCCTCTGGGTCATGATGGTTGAGTAGTGCAAGGGTTTGCAGACAGCGACATACCGGTCATAGGACATCACTGCCAGCAGAGCACACTCTGTGCACCCTGCTAGGAGAAAGACAACTATCTGTATTGAGCATCCAATAAAGGAAATGGTTTTCCTTTTTGAAAGGAAGTGGACCAGCATCTGGGGTACAATGCTTGTAGAGAAGCAGAGGTCAGCAAAGGATAAGTTTTTGAGGAAAAAGTACATGGGTGTATGAAGCCGAGAGTCAATTTGGATGAGGACTATAATGAGCAGGTTTCCAAATACAGAAAGGAAATAGATGATCAGGAAAATACAGAATAATAAGATTTGTACTTTAGGATTCTCTGAGAGTCCCAGTAGAATAAATTCTACAATATAAGTTTGGTTTCCTCCTCCCATTGATATTTATTCCTGTTTACCTGTTGTCAGAAGGAAAAACAATGTTTTCAGTCCTTTATAAGCAAGTGTACAGTGAGCAAATGCATCCTCTTAATTTTTGGCTTTCATCTCTTTCCCATTAGGTGCCAGTTCCTGTAAAAATGTACACTGGTTTATCTCTATCCAGAAAAGCTTTTTTGTTTGTTTGTTTGTTTCATTCTTTTTTAGAAAGAAATTCACTGCAAAACTCAGGCTGACCATGGACTCACCAGTCACCTATTTGGCCTCTTAAATGCTGGGATCTCAAATTTTCTTCACCACATCTAATTTCCACATAGATTTAAAGCATATTATTTCCTTGTTTATTCTACTTGATGTATGAACATCATGTACTATATAGAATTTTGTGTCTAATCCTGGTATCTAAATAAGTGTAGATGAGAATATTACTGTGTAGCTACATAAGAAAAGTACCTTTGGTTACTCTAGGCTTTCAGTTTCAAAACTATCTTTTGGTTCAATTCCATTTTCCTGTATTAACTGTGTGAAAGTAAAGTAAAGTAGTTTTATTAATAAAAGAAGTATTTGGGGCTCTTAGATTTCAAAACACCTAGCAGCTCATCAAAAAAACATGCCAGTAAGATGTTGGTCTGTGTTATAACAGTAAGTTCAAACAAGGGGATTTAAGCCCAAATAGAGAAACTGCCCACATTACTTCTTGCTTTTCATCTATAGCTATTTTAAACTATAAAACAACTGCTGAAATGACGATTCAATATAAATGAAGAGAAAGTTTTATGGCTATGCACTGTATAAACTCTGGTCTGTGAACAATTATTTTATGTGAAAAAGAGAAAAACAACATGAAAAATAATGTTACATTCTCAGATACTCCTACATAAACCCAATGTAATGAGACTCAAGTGTCCTATCCCTGATTTTGTGGGGGAACAAGTCCAGGACTGAGCAGGGAACGTCATCTCCTGAGTAAGATCTCACAGCTTTATGATAAAAAATCTCAGATAAACTTTGACTTTTGTTAGGAATCTGAGTTTCTAATTAGATTTGGTTTCAGGATGAGTTTAAGGCTAGCCTTGACTATAAAGTGAGACCATGTCTCGAGAAACAAAAACAAAACAACAATATCAATAAAAGTCAAAGAGCTACCCTCTTAAAAAGAATAACAATATGAGAGGATTTCTGGAATGATAATAATCTTGTTCTTAAAATAGTGGCTAGGTTCATGACTATAGTCATGATTTAAAATTTCATTCCACTTTGCATATATAACTTCTTCTCTGAAATCATGTTATGGTTTAATAAAGGTTATTTACCCAGATTTATTTACCCTTTTAATATGGGTGCATGTGTGTGAAAGAGAATGTGTATGTACTTGTATGTGCATGTATGCATGTATGTGCATGTATGTGCATATATGCATGTATGTGCATGTATGTGCATGTACGTGTGTGTGTGTGTGTGTGTGTGTGTGCGTGTGTGTGTGCAGGTTTCAGAGGAGGTCATTAGATCCCTGTGGAGCAGGGAAACAACTTCAGTGCTTTCCAAGAGCAGCAAGTGATATTAACCACTGATCCATCTCTATAGCACTGAGAAGTATATTTTAAAAACTTGCCATTTGGCAACTAGAATTACATTGTTTCAGAACAGAGTACTTTTTAAACAATTATAGTAGATTGTCTAAATAAACTAACTTTTTTTGACAAGTTATATTATTTTGGTTCTAAAACATTCTGGAATGAAAAAGAAATGTTTTTGGATGATGAAAAGAGAAAACAGCACTGAGACTAGCATAAGAAAACACCAAGGGGAGTAAACAAGTGTGTGGCATAGCACATGAGACAGGAACACCTAAGGGACCCATGTGGGGGAGAGGAAGAGAACCAGTAAGAAAGGATCTGGGAGGATAAGAGAACGCCAAGGAGAAGATAAAAAAAGAACAAAATATAATCACACAAGCACAAAAATAATGAAGCTCATTCTGTTTTATGTTCATTTACAAAAGTAATAGCAAAATATAAAATAGAAATGGGAACTACCAAAAGGCCATCGTAGGGACAACTTCAACACTCTTTTATACATCCTGGTACATGGTCTTCAACCTAGCTTCATCCTTGGAACCAAACCCTATATGTTTCCTTGCTTGTATCAGGCAGCAAAAATAAAGTGTCTTTGCCGTAGCATTCAGTAGCACTATAATAAATTGTAATATAGGGGATTAGATTCCCCAAGGAGGAGATGTGAATTAACAAATAAAACCAAAAAACTGCGGGCAAAGAAAAGTGGCTATTAAAATAATTGACAACATTTTCTTTTTAATTTTTTATTACTTTTTATGTATGTTTATTTTATTGATTTTAATTTTTATTTATTTTCTATTGTTTTTCCATTTCATTTAAAAATATGCCAAATTTGAAAGGAAATCATATAAAGTGACAAAATTTTGCTTTTGATTAAAGATACAAAGTAAGAAATATAGCAAGAAGTGATACATAGACACACATTAATTAAAGAATTCGTGACCACTAAGTGATGTTTTATCAAATACTACAACTGCAGTCATTTAGTAAAGGATGAGCCATGGCATGACACTTATACAGACACACAAACACACAGAACACAGTGCAGTTCTAACACATGCAGTGAACTGTGGCCCACACACAAAATGCTAGTGACAATTCTGAGACCAGAAAGGCCTTAGTGACAAGATCCTGGAAAAGGAATCATCACTATGTGGTGAAGCCAGTGGTACTATTCCCCACCCCCCATAGGTATTTGTGGACTGTGGGCATCCAGGAAGTGAAAAGATAAGGAGGCCTCCAACAGTTTTACAATCGTCAGAGGAACAAGATATAAACAATAACATACAACTCGCCAAATTTAAGTGTCACTAATCTAATATTTATGGTATTATTTGTGATCTCCAATGACCTTAGAGTGAGGAAATATATAAACTGTCCAGTCTAAATCAATTTAATATGTTTTACATAAGACAATCTTCTCTTTACTTAACTCCCTGACAGAATCAAATAAATTTTTTACCCAGGAGGGCAGCATCAGGAACCCTGAACTAGCATTACAATATCCCATGCACAATGCCTTGTATTCAACAAAAGTAATACAAAACATAACATACAATAGGAACATCTAAGAAACAGAGGGAACAAAATAACTGGAAATAATACAGGAAAAACATGATACTAATATTAGACATCATATTTAAATATTATGAACAATATATATCTTCATGTTATGAAACAACAGGATAGAGCATTTAGTCAGACAACCGAAAGAATCATTAATGGAAGAAACACTGTTTTTATCAGATCTTAAAAATTTATTATCAAAGCTGGGATGTAAAAGATGTTAAACAGTATATTAGACACAGGAACAAGAATACTCATTAACAAGAAGATATGAAAAATGAAAGTTGGAAAGACAAAACAGGGAATGAGAAATATAACAGCATCAGAAATGTTGTAAGGAGTTTGAGAGAGAGAGAGAGAGAGAGAGAGAGAGAGAGAGAGAGAGGAGATCCAGTAAAGGGGACATTTCAATAGGTAATGCTTAAGAACTTACAGGTTCAATGAAAATATCTATTCACATACACAATTTTGACAAAAGTAAACCCAAAGATGACTAAGTAAATCTGAATCTTACCACACATCTTATTCAAAGGAAAACAATGGAAAGCCTAAGCCCGTTATAACTAAAATACAGGACACGCCAAATATTGTTACCTGAATTAGAGAAAACACATTCCAGGAAACTGTTCCTTGTGTGTGTGATATGAATCTTCTCTGTTCTACAAAACCTTGAAAGAAAAAGGGAAAGAAGCTCGAGTAAGGCTTCAGATCACTGGAAACAGCTCTGCCTTGTGTGCATGAAATCTCTAAAGGAGCCTGAGGGATCAGAGCTGTGTAGGCAAGGAAAGAATTATGTTTACGATTCATGATAAAGTTTCAGCAGAACATGACGTCTTACACGTAATGTGTTTTAAAGGGCAATAGAATAAGAATCAGAGTAGGTAAAGTTAGCATCCCCGTGAGATGAAAGGGAACTAAAACTAAAACAGTTCATACGAGCTCCTCTTTAAGAAACAAAGCTACCTGCAACTTTTATTTCCTCTTCTATGCTTGTCACTTCAACTGATAAATAAATGACAGAACAGATGAAAAGCAGGCATTTAGCTTACCATTCACACTAGGAATTCTAAAGAATATGGTGTCCATGTCTCCAACAAGTTGCAAGTGATCTTTCAATGACTGAATATACTGTTTTTTGCATTTTTTGTCTTATATGTCATATTTAAAGCTGTAGCACTATATTCAACTTCACTTACACATGTTCTTCTCCTGATGACATATCCTTTTCTTTATTTCTCCCCCTTCTTTCTGCTCATTTTCTTCCCCATGTCCAACTTACACCAATCAGAATGACTAAGATCAAAATCTCAGGCAATAGCAGATGCTGGCAAGGATGTGGAGAAATAGGAACACTCCTCCACTGCTGGTGAGAATGCAAGCTAATACAGTCACTATGGAAATCAGTCTGGCAGTTCCTCATAAAATTAGAAATAGTTCTACCTGAACACTCAGCTATACCACTACTGGGCATATGCCCAAAAGATGCTCCAACATATAACTAAGACACATGCTTCACTATGTTCACAGCAGCCTTATTTATAATAGCCAGAAGCTGGAAAGAACCCAGATGTCCCTCAACAGAGGAATGGATATAGAAAATGTGGTATATTTACAGTTACTCAGCTATTAAACATGATGACTTCATGATTTTTTTTAGGCAAATGGATGGAACTAGAAAATATCATTGTGAGTGAGGTAAGTCAGACCCAAAAGGAGACACGTGGTACATACTCACTGATAAGTGGATATATTGTAGCCCCAAAGCTAAGAATATCCACGATACAGCTTGCAGACCATATGAAATTAACAAGAAGGAAGACCAAAGTGTGAATGTTTTAATCCTACCTAGAAGGGGGACTCTGGGAGGGAGAGAGGAGAAGAAGAGAATGAATAGAAATATGTAGCAGTAGGAAGTGGGGAGTTGACAGGAACCACTCGAAAGTTCCAGAAGCCAGGGAAGAAAGAGGTTCACAGGACCCAATGGGGATGACATTAGCTGAAATACCCAACAGAGGGGAGATACAGCCTGAAAAAGCCATCCAGTACATATGCATGGCCCCAACTTGAGGGATGGGGCTACCCACAGATCTCAAACTTTTTAACCCAGAGTTGTTCCTGTCTAAAGGAAACACAGGGACAAAAAATTGAGCAGAGACTGAAGGAAAAGCTATCCAGAGACCACTCCACTTATGGATCCATTCCTTCTGCAGATACCAAATCCTGACACTATTGCTGATGCCAAGAAGTGCTCCCAGAAGGAGCCTAGTATAGCTGTTCTTTGAGAGGTTCCACAAGCATTTGACTAAGACAGATGCAGATACTCACAGCCATCCATTGGGCTGAGCCCTGAGACTCCAGTGTAAGAGCTAGGGGAAAGACTAAAAGAGCTGAAGGGAATTGCAACCACACAGGAAGGACAGTATCAACTAACCAGACCCCCCAGAGTCCTAGGGATTAAACCATCAACCGAAGAATATACATGGATAGGTCCATGGTTAAGCTACCTATGTAGAAGAGGATTATCTTATCTGACATCAATAGGAGGGGAGGTCCTTGATTCTGTGGAGGCTTGCTGCCCCAGCATAGGGGGATGCTAGAGGGGAGAAGTTGGGAGTCGGTGGAGAAGCACACTCTTAGAAGCAAAGGAGAGGGGGGATGGGATAGGGGTATGGAGGGGAAACCAGAAAGAGCGATAGCATTTGAAATGCAAATAAATAAAATAACCAATTAATAATAAAATAACACCAAAAAAGAAAGAGAATAAGTTTAAAGGAGATCGAGACTTTATTGTACCTGGTAGAAAAATACATATATAGAAATAAAGAAAAAGCGGGGCGTGGTGGCGCATGCCTTTAATCCCAGCACTTGGGAGGCAGAGGCAGGTGGATTTCTGAGTTGGAGGCCAGCCTGGTCTACAGAGTGAGTTCCAGGACAGCCAGGGCTACACAGAGAAACCCTGTTTCAAAAAAAAAAGAAGAAGAAAGAAAGAAAGAAAGAAAGAAAGAAAGAAAGAAAGAAAGAAAGAAAGAGAGAGAGAGAGAGAGAAAGAGAGAGAGAGAGAGAGAGAAAGATGTCAATGATTTAAGTTTTGGAGAGATACAACTTGATTTGACTCTGAGCTCTCAATTAATGCATCCTATCAAATAAAATATTTAACCTATTTCCAGTATTAAAAATAAAAATATTAGTATTAGTTCTCCATTTGCTAATGAAAACACAGTATTTTATATAAACATCAAATGGGAATATGACTCATAATAACTTTTAGTTCTTTAGAATACCAGTAAGCAGATATTTCTTATTACACATGAACAAATGCATATTTGACATGCACTTTGTCAATCAGCTTCAGAAAAAGACAACCAAAGAGAATCTATTGTACACATGCACTGTTTTTCCCTATAACATATACACAACTACTACGATAGTCTCCTACTCTGAAAATAGATGTTTTGCTCTCTTCCCTCGATGACTTGATAGTTCTCAGACAATTTAAACTACTGTGACATGTTACTTGCTTCTATATATTCCTAATATATCCTTGAGTTAACAATGCTGTAGATGCTTATTTTACATCTATCATCTTTCGACTTCCTCTGTTGCCCAATCCAATGCATTCATATAACAGAAAAATCCTTTTAAAACCAAAAAAAAAAGAAAAAAAATCCTTTTAAATCCTGATCTTATAATTTGAAATTCTCCCATTTAAAACAATTCAATGTGGTTTTAATCAAACACATACTTTAACCACACAGCATTCGTGACTGTCTGAAGAAATCTACAAGTTCACTTCTCCTGACACCCATTGAAAATCCTTGTCAGACTCATGCACAGACCTGAGCTTTGTCCCTGTGGTTTCCCCAACCAAAGTTCACTTCCTGCTTTATCAACTAGATAAATCCTTAGCCATCTAGCAGTGCTGTCCTCTGCTGCCAGCACTACCTCCCCCCTCCCCCAGGCAAGTGTTCATGTACTACATTAAGCTGAGT
The DNA here is from genome assembly GCA_902729485.2 of Mus minutoides. Classification (NCBI taxonomy): domain Eukaryota; kingdom Metazoa; phylum Chordata; class Mammalia; order Rodentia; family Muridae; genus Mus; species Mus minutoides. Next base: position 69,406 of record LR750810.1, read on the forward strand.
TATTTTTTCTCAGCTTCTGAAAATTTTGTACTTATGCAAATGCACTTCTATTATATATGTTAAATTGCAAGACATTGTTTCCCACTGTATACTCCATTTTATATATGAATGATGTTTAAAAGACAGCACCTATAGGATAATGGAATACACCCAAGAATGAATAGCAGGAAAAATGAGACATACATATTTGGGCACGCTCACCTGTTTTGGGTGGAAAAAAAAAAAAGATGTACACTGTACACTCTATAAGAACAGTGTAAAAATGTGCACCGTGTGACAAACATGGCAGAGCCAGATACCAAGAGTAACAAATCTCTCCAATGGCTGTTATACTGGATCCAAGAGTAACTAACCTCTCCAATGGCTGTTATACTGAATCCAAGAGTAACTAATCTCTCCAATGGCTGTTATACTGGATCCAAGAGTAACTAACCTCTCCAATGGCTGTTATACTGGATCCAAGAGTAACTAACCTCTCCAATGGCTGTTATACTGGATCCAAGAGTAACAAACCTCTCCAATGGCTGTTATACTGGATCCAAGAGTAACAAACCTCTCCAATGGCTGGTATCTCCATGACTTTTATAACAAGCCACTTCCTAGACATGCAGATTTTCAAAATCAAAACTTCAAGCTTTTCTGTTGCCTTCTTTTTACTAGAGATTAGAAACAACAGGAATACACTAGCAAAGGTCTAGGGAATATCTGATAGGGTACAATTGTAATATTATAAAGTCAGTATGAGAGCCTATTAACCGAAAAATGTATGGGAACATTTTTGTAGGACATGCTCCCTGCAGATGTGTAAAGGAAGACTTCTGTACTACTGTATGAAAGGTTAAAAGAGATAAGAAAAGAAAAAAGAGGAGAGGGGAGGGGAGGAGAGGAGATTGAAGGAAGGACAGAGAGAAAATGATGCTGGAGAGCAAAAGCAAAGTCCTTAAAGACTAGCAGAATATCTTGATGAGGTGATCACACCTTGACATAAACCTGTTCCCACCTGGTGAACTAACCTGGAGATTGTTCAGAGCAGCTGGGTCACAGGCAAGGGGCAGTGGGTTCAGTTAATTTGAAAGGCAGAGTTCCTCCAGGCATTTCTCACTATATTTTATTCCTAGGCACTTAAGAGGGTTTCCCCATCAAAGAAACACACCTAAATTCTCCTAGGAACTAAACAAAGGAATTTCCTAAGAGGAATTTATTTAAAATGAGGTGCTAGGGATTAATGTAAACAACATGCTCCCCTGAGCCCTGGCTTTATGATGGGAGACTTCTGTATTATATGCTTACAAACATATAGTAAAATCTCCAAATCTCTCCTGATAAATCCTATTAGAAAGATAACAGTTCAAATGGCTACATAGACGCTGAACTACAGCTCAGCATGAGTTAGTTTACTTTTCACATAATGAGAACTTGCTCTATTGCTGCCATTGTTAATATGATAATCAAAGAAAGATAAACCTTTCTGTTTGCTAAGGAATTTGTACATTGTTTATCCCTTATGATGATCAATATACAAGTCTTTGTCCCTGCACATCTTGTAAGCAGGTCACATTTTGGAATAAAGTTTTGTGGGTTGATTGCTGTCCTTATCCCTCCTTATCACTGGGAGTACTGCCTGGCTACAAGAAATGGCCACTTCAGTCTCCATATCCCCCCTGCTGTGCATCATGGCTGAAATTACCCCCATGGATTTCCTAGGACCTCTTTCCATCCCAGGTCTCTGGGATGTCATTAGAGATGCCCTCTACTTGCTGTTGATGTCTGTTCTCTTTCCCCTGCTCTCTCTACTTCTGATCCTCCCAACCTTGCTCCCTTCCTCATCCCCTTCACCATCCAGTTCCCTTCACCATCCACATTTTTTAATTAGTCATTCCATTCGTTTACATCTCAAATGATATTCCACTTCCAGGTTACCCATCCAAAACCCCCGCATCACACATCTGCCCTCACCCCCTCCCCTATGCCTCTATGAGGGTGCTCCCCAATCCTCAATAATGGTCGGTCATTAATGGGAGGAGAGGCCCTTGGTTCTATAAAGGTTCTATGCTCCAGTTTAAGGGAATGCCGGGGCCAGAAAGCAGGAGTGGGTGGGTTGGTGAGTGGGGCAGCGGTGAGGGAGAAAGGATAGGGGTTTTTCAGAGGGAAAACAAGGAAAGGGGGATAACATTTGAAATGTAAATAAAGAAAATATCTAATAAAATGATTTCTATATAATTAGCAAATATAAATAAAGACTCATTTTCTCAACATGGAGAAAAGAAAAAGGATACAGAAGAAAACATTAACAAAACTGTCAAAGAAAATGCAAAATAGCAAAATGCTCCTAATCCAAAACATCCAAGAAATCTAGGACACAATGAAAAGACCAAACCTAAGTATAATAGAAATAAAAGAGAATGAAGATTCCCAACTCAATTGGCCAGGAAACATCTTCAATAAAATTATAGTAGAAAACTTCCCTAACCTCAAGAAAGAGATGCCCCTAAATGCACAAGAAGCATACAGAATGCCAAATAGATTGGACAAGAAAAGAAATTCCTCCAGTTACATAATAATTAAAATACTAAATGCACAAAACAAAGAAAGAATATTAAAAGCAGTAAGGGAAAAAGGTCAAGTAACATATAAAGGAAGACCTATCAGAATTACACCAAACTCAACAGACACTCTAAAAGCCAGAAGATCTTGGGCAGATGTTATTCAGACCCTAATAGAACAAAAATTCCAGTCCAAACTACTATACCCAGCAAAACTCTCAATCGCCATAGATGGAAGAACCAAGATTTTCTACAACAAAACAAAATTTAAACACTCTTTCCACTAAGGAAAATTCCAGCTCAAGGAGGGAAACGACACCCAAGAAAAAGCAAGAAATTAATCTTCTCACAACAAACTCAAAGTAAGAGTATGTGTAGAGAGCCACACGGAGCTGGTTCTGCCGCCATTCCAAGATGGTGCCGACATCCTGTCACCACCCCCAATCTGGGACAAGCAAACAAGTTCAGTGCGCATGCGCTTGTGACAAAGCCACGTAAGTCACCGCCCATCCCAGGGAGTAACTTGAGGTAATGGGCAGTCAGCCAATCCTGGCGACACACGTCTCACTGAGGTGTATTTAAGTGGGACCCATCTTGAGCTTGCCCTCTTCCTCTGCATGATGTAATAAAAGTATGCTTGCAGAAGGATTCTGGTGTCCGCACCCGTTCTTGCCAGCGAGGTGGTAGCGTGGGCACTTACAAGTATGGCACAAAAATAATTCCACCTATAACAATAAAAATAATAGAAAACAACTATCATTGGTCCTTAATATCGCTCAACATCAATGGATTCAATTCCCCAATAAAAAGATATAGGCTAACAGACTCAATAGGTAAACAGGACCCATTATTTTGATGTGTACAAGAAACACACTATAGTGACAAAGACCTCAGAGTAAAAGGCTGGAAAAATGTTTTCCAAGCAAATTGTCCCAAGAAAAAAAGCAGGGGTAGTCACTCTAATATCGAATAAATTGACTTTCAACCAGAAGTTATGAAAAAATATTAGAAAGGACACTTCAAACTCTTCAAAGGAAAAATCCAGCATGATGAACTCTCAATTCTGAACATCTATGCCCCCAAGCAAGGGCACCAACATTTATAGTAGAACTGTTACTAAGGCACAAAGCATACACTGAACCTGATAGTGGAAGAATTCAACACTCCAACCTCACCAGTAGGCAGATCATGGGAACAGAAACTAAACAGAGACACACTGAAACTAACCAAAGTTATGAAGTGAAAGGATTTAATCAATATATACAGAACATTTCCCCCTAAAACAAAAGAATATACCTTCTTCTCAGCGCCTCATGGTACCTTCTCCAAAACTGACCATAAAATTGATCACAAAATGAGCCTCAACTGATAAAAGAATATTGAAATAATTCTATATATTCAATCAGATTACCACAAGCTAAGGCTAGACTTGGTCAACAACAAAAATAACATACATACCCATGAAAACTGAACAACTCTCTACTCAATGATAACATGGTAATAGAAGAAATACAGAAAAAATAAAAGCCTTCCTGAAATTCAATGAAAATGATGACACAGCATCTTCAGATTTAAGTGACACAAGAACACCAGTGCTAAGAGGAAAACTCATAACTCTGAGAGCCTCCAGAGCATATTGGAGAAAGCATACACTAGCAGCTTAACAGCACACCTGAAGCTCCAGAACAAAAAGAAACAAATACCTCCAATAGGAGTAAAAGGCAGGAAATAATCAAACTCAGGGCTGAAATTCACCAAGTAGAAACAGAGAACTATACAAAGAATCAACAAAACCAGGAACTGGTTCTTTGAGAAAATCAAAAACATAGATAAACCCTTAGCCAAACAAAGTAGAGAGCACAGAGGCAGTATCCAAATTGAAAAGTCAGAAATGAAAAGCGAGACATAAAAAAACTGAGGAAATTCATCGTCAGATCCTACTACAAAAGCCTATACTCAACAAAACTGGAAAATCTAGATGAGGTGGATGATTTTCTAGGCAGATACCAGGTACCAAAGTTAAATCAGGATCAGATAAACCATCTAAATAGTCCTATAACCCCTAAGGAAATAGACTCAGTCATTAAAAGTCTCCCAACCAAAAATTAAAAAAAAAAAAAAAAAAAAAAAAAAAAAAAAAAAAAAAAAAAAAAAAAAAAAAAAAAGCTCATGACAGATAGGATTAGTGCAGAATTCTATCAGACCTTCAAAGAACACCTATAATCAATACTTCTCAAACTATATTGAAAAGAAGATAAACACAAGGTACCTCTACCCAATTCATTCTATGAAGCTACAATTACTCTAAACCACATAAAGACCCAAAAAGAAAGAACTTCCGACCAATTTCCCTTATGAATATAGATGCAAAAATACTCAATAAAATTCTCACTAACTGACATTGAAAAGATCATCCAACATGATCAAGTAGGCTTCATCCCAGGGATGCAGGGATAGTTTAATATACAGAAATCAATCAACAACGTAATCCACTATATAAACAAACTCAAAGACAAAAATTACATGATCATCTTGTTAGATGCTGAGAAAGCATTTGACAAAATCCAACACCCCTTCATGATAAAGGTCTTGGAAATATCAGGAATTCAAGGCCCTTACCTAAACATGATAAAAGCAATCTACAGCAAACAAGTAGCCAACATCAAACTAAATGGAGAGAAACTCAAAGCAATCCCACTAAAATCAGGGACTAGACAAGGCTGCCCACTTTCTCCCTACCTATTCATTATAGTACTTAAAGTCCTAGCCAGAGCAATTCAACAACAAAAGGAGATCAAGCGGATACAAATTGGAAAGGAAGCAGTCAAAAATATTACTATGTGCAGATAATATTATAGTATACATAAGTGACCCCAAAAATTCCACAAGAGAACTCTTAAACCTGATAAACAACTTCAGCGAAGTAGCGGAATATAAAATTAACTCTAACAAATCAGTGGCCTTTCTCTACCCAAGGATAAACAAGCTGAGAAAGAAATTAGGAAAACAACACCCTTCAAAATAGTCACAAATAATATACAATATCTGGTGTGACTCTAACTAAGTAGGTGAAAGATCTGTGTGATAGGAACTTCAAATCTCTGAAGAAAGAATTTGAAGTAGACCTCAGAAGATGGAAAGATTTCCCATGCTCATGGATTGGTAGGATTAATATAGTCAAAATGGTTATCTTGCTGAAAGCAATCTACAGATTCAACGAAATCCCCATCAAAATTCCAACTCAATTGTTCAATGAGTTAGAAAAGACAATTTGCAAATTCATCTGGAATAACAACAACAACAACAACAACAACAAAAACTATTCTCAACAATAAAAGAACCTCTGCTGGAACCACCGTCTGTGCCCTCAAGTTGCACTACAGAGCAATTGTGATAAAAAAAAAAAAAAAAAAAAAAAAACTGTATGGTACTGGTACAGTGACATTAACAAGTAGTTCAATGGAATAGAAATGAAGTCCCAGAAATGAACCAACACACCTACGGTCACTTGATCTTTGACAAACGAGCTAAAACCATCCAGTGGAATAAAAGAAAGCACTTTGAACAAATGGCACTGGCTCAACTGGCAGTTAGCATTTAGAAGAATTTGAATTGATCTATTCTTATCTCCTTGTACAAAGCTCAAGCCTAAATGGATCAAGGAACTCCACATAAAACCAGAGACACTGAAACTTATAGAGGAGAAAAGGGGGAAGAGCCTTGAAGATAAGGGCACAGGGGAAAAATTCCTGAAAAGAAAACCAATGGCTTGTGCTGTAAATCAAGAATCGACAAATGGGACCTCATAAAATTGCAAAGCTTCTGTAAGGTAAACAATACTGTCAATAAGATAAAAAGGTCACCAATAGATTGGGAAAAGATATTTACCAATCCTAAATCCAATAGAGGGCTAGTATCCAATATAACAAAGAACTCAAGAAGGTAGACTCCATAGAACCAAATAATCTTATTTTAAAAAATGGGGTACAGCTCTAAACAAAGAATTCTCAACTGAGGAATACCGAATGTCTGAGAAGCACCTAAAAAGATGTTCAACATCTCTAGTCATCTGGGAAATGCAAATCAAAACAACCCTGAGATTCCACACCTCACACCAGTCAGAATGGCTAAGATCAAAAACTCAGTTGACAGCAGATGCTGGTGAGGATGTGGAGAAAGAGGAACACTCTTCGCTGTCTTCTATACTCTACATTCTCTCTTCTAACTTTTGTATTCTATTGGTAATGCTTGCATCTATGACTCTTGATCTGTTTCCTAGGTTTTCCATCTCCAGGCTTGTCTTCCTTTGTTATTTCTTTATTGTTTCTATGTATATTTTTAGATTCTTGATGGTTTTATTCAATTCCTTCACCAATTTGGTTGTGTTTTCCTGTATTTCTTTAAGTGAATTGTGTTTCCTCTTTAAGGACTTCTACCTGTTTACCCATTTTCTTCTGTATTTCTTTAAGGGAGTTATGTATGCCCTTCTTGAAGTCCTCTGTCATCTTTATGAGATGGGATTTTAGATAAGAATCTTGATTTTCAGGTATGTTGGTATATCTAGTGCTTGCTGTAGTGGGAGAACTGGGTTTTGATAATGCCAAGTTGCATTGGTTTCTCTTGCTTATAATTTTTCCCTGGATGCTTACCATCTGGTTATCTCTGGGTTGGCTGGCCTTCCTGTCTCTGACTAGAGCCTGTCCCTACTGTGAACATGACAATGTTGGGTCCTTAGTTCAGGCTGTCTCTGGGTATGGGAGGGCATCTAGAGAGCCTGATCTGTGAGCCTGACTGTGTTAGACCTCTTTGGGGTCTTGCTGTCTCTGTGTGAACAGGGTTGAGAGTGGGGAGTGGCATATAGGATCTGTTCCCAGGTATAGGTCCAAACTGTAAGGAAGGTGTATCTCTGGGTAGATCCCAGTTAGACCAAGAATTGGGGTGGGGGTTGAGGCCTCACATGTGTGCCTGGGTGTGTCAGAACTCATGAGAGTCAAGCTGTCTCTGGGTGTGATTGGGATGGGGAGGGCTGGAACACAGGATCCATTCCTGTGCAGTGATGGGAACCAGAAGGCAGAAAGTTGATCTTATTGAATCCTTCAGTGCTCATCTTCTGGCTTGGCATGTCAGCACATCTTACATTACATATGCTCTTGGGTCAGATGTCTTGCTCTAGCCCACATTTTCTTGCCTAGGAGCTCAGAGACCTAATGCATGTTGATGAGAACTCACCAAGAATCAATGTACCACTGTGGAGCCTCTATCTGTGAGAGTTTCATTCTCCAACACCCACTGTGGTTCTTGTATGTGCTGGCTGTTGTCAGCTGCAGGAGCTAATCAAGGGACTGCTAATATCAGGTCTTCCTTCTTCCAACTCTTAACATATTTGTACCTTCCAAAGCTGACTCAAGTCTTTTCTCCTTTCTACTTTGCCATGCACATATTCACATGGACATATGTCTATTTAGTTGGTGACCACAGAACTCAGGCAGCACTTATTACAGCTAACATTGGTGTAAATCAGGCTGTTCCCTACCTCTTACCTAGTTCCTTCCTCATTCTCCTTCTTCAGTCTCCTCGGAAGCACTCATTACACAAGTAAATGCTAAGAAGTGAAGCTTGAGAGTTGATCACTTTTTATTTTAAAATTTAAGAAAATTAAGAGGTCTCTGTTTATTTGCTGATTGCAAATATAACATAAATAATAAAAAACTACTACAAAAGTTCAATAGAAGAAATACCCTTAAATAACTAGTCAGTTTATTATTATAAAACTAACATTTTTTTTCTGGTTTTGAATTTTTTGGCCATGGATATTAGAATTCTAGATGTGGCATTGGCTTTTTGCCTGATGCTCTGCCCCAGCATGGAATCACCATTTCTCCATTATGATGTTTAAGTGTGTATCAGTCAATTTGCTCTCAGCTTTAGAGAAACTCACACAGTGTTTTCAAGTTTTTCCTTTTTGCAACAAATTCTCACCTTCTGGGAGTATCTCATTTATTCCTTGAGAACACATTTAAACCCATATCTGTACTTTTATACATCTGTAAATTGTGTGATTTTAGTTATTTGTTACACTGAAAATATTTTTACCTATTACATTGTTATTCCATTTCTGGTGGAATTGCAAACTGGTGCAAGCACTCTAGAAACCAATCTGGTGGTTCTTCAGAAAATTGGAATTAGCTATAACTGAAGACCCAGCTTATATCACTCCTGGGCATATACACAAAAAATACTCTACCATTATATTTTTAGCAGCCTTATTTGTAATACCCAGGAACTGGAAACAACCCAGATGTCCTTCAACTGAAAAATGTGTACAGAAAATGTGGTTCATTTACATAATGGAATACTATTCAGCTCTTAAAGATGAGGACATCATGAATATTGCAAGCAAATGTATGGAACTAGAAAATATCCTGAGTGAGGTAACCAAGACTCAAATGTATATGCATGGTATGTACTCCCCGACAAGTGGCGTATAGGATCTGTTCCCAGGTATAAGTCCAAACTGTAAGGAAGGTGTATCTCTGGATATTAGCCAAAAAGTACAGAATATCCAGGATATAACCCACAGACTGCAAGAAGTTTAACCAGAAGCCCAAGTGAGGATGTTTCAATTCCACTTAGAAGAGGAAACAAAATAATTATGGGAGGCAGAGGGAGGGTGGGACCTGGGTGGGAGAGAAGAGGGGACAGTGAAAAGGAGAACAGGATCATGTATGGATAGGATAGGAGAGAAACTCAGAGGACCAGAAGAATGAATGGAAATATACAGCTTCTGGGGGTGTGAGGCAAGGGGACCTTCTAGAAAGTCCTAGAAACCCAGGAGGTGAGAGACTTTCAGGAGTTAATGGGGGTGGCCATAGCCAAATGCCAAATGTGGGGAGAAGAAGCCAGAAGAGTAGATAGACAGGGCACCAAGTGGAGGGGTGGGGTTATCAATACACAGTCAAAATTTCTGACCCAAAATTGTTTCTGTCTTAAAGAAGTGCAGGGACAAAACTGGAGAAGAGACTTAAGGAATGTCCAATAACTGGCTCAATTTGGGATCAATCTCATGGCGGGACACCAAGGCCTGACTCTATTACTGATGCTACCCTGTGCTTACAGACAGGAGCTGTCCTCTCAGAGGCCCTACCAGCATCTGACTGAGTCAGATGAAAATACTTACACCCAACCATTGGCCTGAAGTTGGGACCCCTATGGAGGAATTAGAGAAAGGAATAAAGGAAGTGAAGGGGAGAGCAGCCATGTAGGAAGACCAGCAGTCTCAACTAACTGAGACCCCTGGGAGCTTCCAGAGACTGAAACACCAACCAGGCAGCATACACAGGCTAGTCCAAGACCCCTGGCACTTATACAGCAGAACACTGCCTGGTCTGACCTCAGTGGGAGAAAATGCATCCCAAGTAAGTGGGGAGAGGGATACCTGCTAGAGGAGGGTGAGCATCCTCTCAGAGGCAAAAGGGGAGGGTAATGGGATAAGAAACAGTCAGTTAGACCAGGAAGGGGCAATGACTGAAATGTAAATAAATAAAATGATTAAAAAATATTTGCCTAAAACAGTACAAACTATTTAGACTGTGCATGAAGTATAACAAAAGGAGATAATCTTATGGATCATTTACTATAACCACTAACATATCTCACTGAAAAATTTTTAATTAGTAAGTAGCCATTGTATAAAATGATGGTTCCATTTCTTGTTTGTTCTCTTGATGGATCTGCATTCAATGGTGAAAGAAATATGTGGCCTCAGAGCTGATTCAGAGACAAAGAGCTCAGAAAAACAAGCTAAAAAACATGCCCAAGAGAATTCATTAATGTACCTTTTCTTTGATTTACATTTCCAGGGGAGGCCATTTCAGCTGGGAGCTAAGTCTCTCTAAAGACGGCAAAAGAAAAAAGAAGAAAGGAGGCCACAAGCTCAAAAGACATAGTGCGCTCCTCAACAAAGCCTCCGTTTACCACTATGCTCAGGTACGTTTAGGTGGGGCCCTTGGGCAGCTCTTCCAGTTTCTACTTCTTTCATATACCACTGATCTTTGCTCCCAGATGGAAGAAACAATAAAGAAATCTGAGCTTCTGGATCTAAGACCAATTGGATAACTGACAAGGAGATAGAGGATTTCTTTCCATAAAGCCTGTTAATCAGAAAGTTTCTACTCATTCTCAGATAGGAGAATTGGAAGACTTCTGGATTCATAGTATACTACCCAAAGACTGTTAGCTGCCTGGCTGCACAGACATCTATCTCCAGAAAACACCTATAGAGGAATAAAACAGCCCAGACACCTGACATTGTAAGAATTCCTTCCCTACTTAACCAACTTAGCAAGACAAACCAATTAGGTCCTACTGAAAAGTCACTTCTTCCCTCCTTTGTATTAAATAATCTCAATCTTCATGCAATGGAAGTAGAACAGAGGTAGTCAGACAGCTAGGCTTCTCCTCACCTGAGGTAATAAATTTGTTTCTCACATAATGAAATGTATGTAGCCTCTGAGCATTTTATGACAATAAATGGAGTCCAAAGCAGATCTTTAGTAATTAAACTAAATTATCAGAGTTGCTACTGATTTGTGTTCAATTGTCCTTTCAATTACTATATTTTAGGACTGATAAAGGCATATCCAGATCCCACAAATACATGCACCTACTTTGTTGTAAATATACATCATTTTACACTGTAATAACAGTACATCAGGTTTTGCAAATGTACCATTATTAAGCACTTAAGTAATAACATATAATGCTTTACTATGACATTTATGTGTAGTAGTGTACTAATATACCCTTGTGTACTCCTTACTAGTACTTTTATGTGCTGATGTCCTACTTCCTTGAGTCCTGCTGTACTATTACATCCTATGCATTTCTGTTATAGTACATCTGGGTATGGCTATACTGGGACATCTATATGTTCTACATTCTGAGAATCATGTAGTCTAGAGTTGAGTACCTCCTTTTCAGGAGTAATTCCAATACTCATCTTCAGAACATTTATCAAGTATAATTAAAAGACAAATTTAAATATTAGCAAGAAAAGTTATTTATACATAAAAATAGCATTTTACTGGCGTATCAAAGTGCTAACATAAAAGCTAGTTCTACAATAATAAAATTCAATTTACTCCTCTGTTTCTAGGCAGCTAAACATATCACTCAAAATGGAGTTTAGGAACTCGACGATGGGCAATGGCTTCATCTTAGTGGGGATTCTGGATGACAGTGGCTCTCCTGAACTGCTCTGTGCCATAATCACAGCCCTGTACATGTTGGCTATAACCAGCAATGGAGTGCTACTCTTGGTCATCACTATGGATGCCAGGCTCCACGTGCCCATGTATCTCCTACTTGGACAGCTGTCTCTCATGGACCTCCTCCTGACATCAGTTATTACTCCAAAGGCTGTCATGGATTTTCTGTTCAAAGACAACACCATCTCCTTTGGAGGTTGTGCCCTTCAGATGTTTCTAGAACTGGTACTGGGTAGTGCAGAGGACCTCCTTCTGGCCTTTATGGCCTATGACAGGTATGTGGCCATTTGTCATCCTCTAAATTACATGATCTTCATGAGGCCAAGTGTCTGCTGGTTCATAGTTGGTACTATATGGATCCTGGCATCAGTGATAGCCCTAGTATTTACCATCTACACTATGAATTATCCCTTCTGTAAATCCCGGCAGATCCGACACCTGTTCTGTGAGATCCCTCCATTGCTGAAGCTGGCCTGTGCAGATACGTCCACATATGAGTTGATGGTTTATTTGGCAGGTGTTTCTATTCTGATTCTCCCGCTTGCTGTTATTCTGGCCTCCTATGTACGAATTCTGTTTACTGTACTCCACATGCCCTCAAATGAGGGCAGGAAGAAAGCACTTGTCACTTGTTCTTCTCATCTGATTGTGGTTGGGATGTGGTATGGGGGTTCTTCACTCATGTATGTCCTTCCCAGTCAATTCCACAGTCCCAAACAAGACAATATCCTCTCTGTTTTCTATACTGTTGTCACTCCAGCTCTGAATCCCCTCATCTACAGCCTGAGGAATAAGGAGGTCACAGGGGCTTTAAGGAGAATTTTTGGAAAATGGTTGGGGCCGGCACAATCCACTTTCTAGGTAGTTCTTTCTAATAGCTACCTTCTAAACTTACTTCTTCCTTAAAGTCAGATTTTACTATTAATATGTTGATTTAAAAGTATGAGAATGAAACATCTCTTATTAAATACTTTTTGGCTATTTACTCCATGAGATATTTTATAGGATAATTACCCAGAGAAAACTTCTCTGTGTATTTATATGAATCATTTCATTTCAGTCTGGGAAATTAATTATCTCAGCCAGTTATATTCACATAAAAGGTTTCTTCACACTGAGATGTTTTCTTCCTTATTGTATAATGGGCTTACAGAGCAGTGATGAGGAGATTCAGGTCTGCTGTCAGAGTACAGCTGTTGGAACTCAGTGTCACTTTCTTGTTTAACTTAAAACATGTACATAGTCTTTCTCAACCAGGTCTTTAAGTTATAAATTCTATGTAATAAAATGCCTATTTTATGCCATTGTTGTGAGGGCTAATTAGACAATACACATAAAGACTTTCACTGAAAAAAAATCATGATTACTTTGTGAAATGTGATTGCATCATGAATTTTAAAAGTCATAAAGCCAAAATGTGCTGAAGTTGTGATAGAATATGACTCTACATTGGATGTTTTGTAAAATAACTATCTATTTTGTTGCTATTAAACATGACCATTAGAATTTTTGGGAATTTTAACTGGTTTGGTGTTGCCCAGGTCTTGTGCATACTGTTACACCACTGTGAGTTCATATATGCAACTGTTTTGTTGTTTCTGGAAAGCACTCTTTCTTTGTAATAATCCACTCCCTCTGACTTCTACAGTTTTTCTACCGACAATTTCACAATGAGTTGGGGCTTTGGTGGAAGAGGTGTGATACAGACGTCCTACTTAATGTTAACCAACCCATAATCTCCTATTCTTATATCTTGAAAAATTGTGGGTCTCTGTGTTAATTGCCATTCATTGCAAAGAAAAAAATTTCTATGTGTCTAGAGTGATGATGGTTTATGTATAAAAGGATAAGTCATTTTAACCGTTCAATATTCTTCCTTCAGCAGAATAATAGTAGTAGGCTCCCTCACACATCCTATGAGCTGTCTAGCCACGAATTCTTGGTTCCAATAACTGTGCCAGATATGTGTTAAATTTTGTGGAGTAAAACTTCAAGCCAATCCAAAAGTTCTTCATTACTTCCAAGACTTCCACAGGACTGGTGCACAAGTGAGCACATCTCACCAGGTGAGTCATAATCATAGCTCACAAGGTCTAAGATAGGTTTGTACTGATAATTCCTTTATATTCCTTTCACTATTCTTTCACTGGTAAAGCTAGGCAATAAAAAAGCTTCCAGGCCAATACCAGTTTGATAACTCCAAGCTCTATAACCCAAGCATGTGGTGTTTTTTTTTTAATTATTCTGTTTGTTTGTTTGTTTATGTTTACTTTACATCTGGATCACATATTCCCCTCCTTCCTCTACCCACTGTAAGTCCCTCTCATCTTACCTTCCTGCCATCCTCCTGTCCTCCCTTTCTCCTCAAAAAAGGCTCAGAAAAAGGGGGGCCTCCCATGGATATCAACTCATCTTAGTATAGTGTGTTGCAGTAGGACTAGGTGCATCTTCTTCCATTGTGGCTAGGAAAGGTAGCCAAGTTAGGGGAAAGGGATCTGAATGCAGGTAACAGAGTCAGATACATCCCCTGCTCCTGCTGTTAGGAATCCCAGCATGTGGTCTCTTTAGTTATTGATTATTCAGTTGGGTAACCAAGAGCAATGGCGATAACAGGCAATATTTGAGTGTCTATGGGACCTGTCTGGCCAGGAACTTCAATAGGGATAATCCATTCCTAGCATTGGGCTTTTTAATTTGTTAGCCTCTGATGTCTAATAGAAAGTGTTTAATATCTGGACACGTATTGGGACCAAGAATCTCTGGCTAGACGGGTCATAAGGCTTATGAGAGAACTCTTAGTTGTTCCATTATGGGATAAGTTCATTTATTTCTGCAGCAGTAGATTTTTTGTGATATTTTTCATGTGCTCAGTGTTATCCCTCCTCACTTTTCTCCTCCATTCTCTATTCTCTATCACATTTAATCATTGCTTTTTTTGTTATTCCCTTTCCCCCCTTCATCTCACTCTCTCCCTTGCCCTCCTCACATAGTTCTTTCCAAATTTTTGACCTCTGTGGGCATCTTAAAGGAAACACACTTACCTAAAGACTCAGAGTTAACATTCATGAATGAATGAACACATGAGACATTTTTCTTCCTGGATCTAGATTATCTTACCCAAAATGATGTGTAAAAATGGTAAAGCTTTATGTTTTTTGTACTACCTAATTAAGTTTATTTTCAATAACCCTTCCATTTCACTTTTTTTTTCTCATTCTCTCTTCTTTATTTTGTCTAGGGCTGAATTACCTACTGAGCAAGAGGCACAACTAGCTTTTACAGACTGCCTCCTTGTGGGGCTGGAGAGATGGCTGAGAGGTTAAGAGCTGGGCTGTCCTTCCCGGGACACACCAACCACCTGGTGGCTCATAACCATCTAGTGCCCTTTTCTGGTCTGCAGGCATACATACAGGTCAAGTACTATATAACAGGCTGTCTCCTCAGTTCTATTTTTTGTCTCTTCATCATTTACAGTAAAAACTGCATGTGTGTGACTGAACACACCCATGCACTTGAGAGACAAAAAGAGATGGAGAGACAGACAGACAGACAGACAGACAGACATGCATAAGTACACACACACCAGAAAACAACAGTATGCCTGATTCCTAGTTGTAAATTAACATATTAACATAATCTAGCTGCCTTCAAATTTTATTAAAAGTAAATATGACATTCTGAAAACTATCAGTGACCAAGAAAAATTTAAAATAGCAATTGTAGTTAAAACAACAATTAAATTGTAATGAAGGAAGTGCAGCAAGTATAGTGCACATGGGAACATTTCAGACATGCATGGTGGCATTCAAAATTATTGAGGAAGAAATGAGTAGTGCCACCTTTAGGTGAAATAGCTAAATACTTTGAACAAATGGTTAGCAAGTAACTCACAAGTATAAATTTAAGATATCATCAATATCAAATTACTGAAATCAGAGTTCTATGTTGCTCCTTTATTATGAGTAACTTCTTTATTCTTAGTATTGCTTTTATTGTGCCATATACATTTAGGTATTTTATGTTTTCAGTTTAATTGGATCTACAATTAAACTTTTCTTATGAATTCTTCAATGATATAATAATGATGAAAGAGATCAGCCATGTGGTATGGCAGCTATGTGTAGATACAAGATGATTCAAAATAGACACTTGGGAATATGGCAAAGCTTTGTAGGTACTTTAAGTGTTCTGTTTATAATGAGACTTTATTGATTTGTCTAAACTTGCAAGCTATGTAAAATATTGATTTCATTGTGTTAAATTGTGTCTTATTTTAAAAATGAAAAAGAAAATGGTTATTTTAATGAATAAAAATGAAGCCTTTAAACTTTGCTTCTGAAATTCCATCAAGAATGCTAATGAAAGTCAGATTCCCTCCTTAAGCTTTCTTCCTTGTCCTGGCCAGATGTCAAATTCACTCCAAGTTTCTAGAAGTGGCCTCCAAAAGCTCACAGAATAAAAGTGTGTTGAATCCAGGAAAGTAGAAAGGGGGAAAAGAGCAATCTCAGTGGAGGGCCCTAAGGTCCCCTAGTGGACTCTTCACACTAGGTACCCTACCTAGCACACCCAGATCCTTGAGATCACTGATGAGTGGAAAGCAACATCAGTCCCAAAAAACCTAGAGGGTCTTGTGCTAGCAGGAAAAAGGACAAAGGACAGCTGCCCGACCAGTAGCTGGGGTTCTTTCTGGTCAGCACCACCCCTGTGCCATCTTTGGTGTGATTTCCATGGAGGGCCCCAAGATACCCAGATGTCTCTCCACACTGCAGGCACCCTAACACACCCGGGACCCTGAGATCACTGGTGAGTGGAATGCACCATCAGTTCCAAATAATCAGATGGTCTTGTGCTAGCACCAACATGATCAAAGAACAAAGGCAGACCCTAGCACACCCTGAATCTTGGGATCACTGAGACCAGTCTATGCAGGAGAGCACTTGGGCAGCAGAAGAAACAGAGCTTCTTGGACAGGCCCCTTTGAGCCTTCATTCTCATCCAGGAGACAGAGCTGAGACCCAGACCCCGGGATACCTTCCTTGCCAAAGGAGAGTCAGCCTCCAGGGAGAACTCTGACCCCAGGACTCAGAAGGTGGATCAGAACTCCAGAATTCTGGACTTCTTCCCTGCAATAGGAGGGCTTTCCTGCAGAGAGTGTTCTGACCACTGGGACACAGGAGAGAGTTGGTATCCCAGGAGTGGTGACAGAGACTAAAGAAGCACAGGAGTAACAAGCTCCAGCCAGAGACAGCTACAACATCTAAAACCAGAGATTACCAGGTGGGAAAGGCAAATGTAAGAATCTTACTAACAGAAACCAGGACAACTGGGCATCATCAGAACCCAGTACACCCACCACAGCGAGTCCTGGATACCTCAACACACCCGAAAAGCAAGACTCGGATTTAAATCATATCTCATGATGCTGATAGAGGATTTTAATTAGGGCATTAATAACTTACTTAAAGAAATAAAGGAGAACACTGTTAAACAGGTAGAAGCCCTTAAAAGGAAGCACAAAAATCCCTTAAATAACTACAAGAAAACACAACAAAACAGGTGATGGAATTGAACAAAACCATCCAAGATCTAAAGATGGGGTAGAAACAACGAAGAAAAACCAAAGGAAGATAACTCTGGAGATAGAAAACTTAGGAAAGAATCAGGAAACTTAGATGTGAACATCAGCAACAGAATACAAGAGTTGGAAGAAAGAATCTCAGGTGCAGAAGATTCTATAAAGGACATGGACATAACAATCAAAGAAAATGCAAAATGCAAAAAGATCCTCACCCAAATCATCCAGGAAATCTAGGATGCAATGAGAAGACCAACCTTAAGGATATTAGGTATAGATGAGATTGAAGATTTTGAACTTAAAAGGCCAATAAATATCTTCAACAAAATTATGGAAGAAAACTTCCATAACCTAAAAAAAGACATGCCCACGAACATATAAGAAGCCTACAGAACTCCAAATAGACTGGACCAGAAAAGAAAGTCTCCAGACACATAATAATCAGAACAACAAGAGCATTAAATAAAGACAGAATATTAAAAGCAGTAAGGGAAAAAGGTCAAGTAACATATAAAGGAAGACCTATTAGAATTACACCAGACTTCTCACCAGAGAGTATGAAAGCCAGAAGATCCTGGACAGATATTATACAGACCCTAAGAGAACACAAATGACAGCCCAGGCTACTATACCCATCTAAACTGTCAATTACCATAGATGGCAAACTAAAGTATTCCATGACAAAACCAAATTCCATGACAAAACACAAAACCTTTCTATGAATCCAGCCCTTTAGAGGATAATAATGGGAAAACATCAACACAAGGACAGAAACTACACCATAGAAAAAGCAAGAAAGTAACCCTTCAACAAACCTAAAAGAAGAGAGCCAAAAGAACAAAATCCCAATTCTAACAACAAAAAAAGAGGAAGCAACAATGACTCTTCTTTAATATCTCTTAATATAAATGGACTCAATTCCCTAAAGACTAACAGACTGACTACTTAAACAGGACCCAACTTTTTCCTGCTTACAGGAAACCCACCTCAGGGAAAAAGACAGATACTATCTTAGGGTAAAAGGCTGGACAACAGTTTGCCAAGCAAATGATCCAAAGAAACAAGCTGGAGTAGCCATTCTAATATTGAATAAAATTGACTTCCAACGCAAAGTTATCAATAAAAGACAAGGAGGAGCACTTCATACTCATCAAAGGTAAAATCAACCAAGATGAACTCTCAATTCTGAATATCTATGCTCTGAAAACAAGGACAGCCACATTCATTAAAGAAACTTTAGTAAAGATCAAAGCACACATTGCACCTCACACTATAATAGTGAGAGACTTCAACACCCCACTCTCATCAATGGACAGATCCTGGAAACAGAAACTAAGCAGAGACACATTGAAACTAACAGAAGTCATGAAACAAAAGGATTTAACAAATATCAACAGAACATTTTATCCTAAAACAAAAGGATATACATTCTTTTCAGTACCTCATGGCACCTTCTCCAAAATCGACCATATAATTGGTCACAAAACAGGCCTCAACAGATACAAAAATATTGAAATTATCCCATGCATCCTATCAGATCACCACGGACTAAGGCTGCTCTTCAATAACAGCATAAATAATAGAAAGCCAACATTCACATGGAAGCTTGAACAACACTCTACACAATGATTGCTAGGTCAAGGAAGAAATAAAGAAAGAAATTAAAGACTCATTCTCTACCTTGGGTCATAATCTGGCCACATTAGAAAAATCTTGGCAGGTCTGTTTAGTTAACAGTTCAGAAAATGGGGTCACTAAATAACAGTAGTAGATTTTAGACATGTTAGCAGTGTCAGGTATGACTTCTTTCTCATAGAATGCACCTTAAATCCAATTTTTATAAAGACAATTGGTTTCTCCCATAACATTTTTACCACCAGATATGTATAACACAGGTTTTTTTTTCCCAATTTTTAATTAGGTATTTACTTCATTTACATTTCAGATGCTTTCCGAAAAGTCCCCTATACCCCCCCTCCCTGCTCCCTTACCTACCCACTCCCACTTCTTGGCCCTGGTGTTCCCCTGTACTGGGGCATATAAAGTTTGTAAGACCAAGGGCCTCTCTTCCCAATGATGGCCGACTAGGCCATCTTCTGCTACATATGCAGCTAGAGACATGAGCTCTGGGGGTTCTGGTTAGTTCATATTGTTGTTCCACCTATAGGATTGCACACCCCTTCAGCTCCTGGGGTACTTTCTCTAGCTCCTCCATTGGGGGTCTTGAGTTCCATCCAATAGACGACTGTAAGCATCCACTTCTGTGTTTGCCAGGCACTGGCATAGCTTCACAAGACACAGCTATATCAGGGTCCTTTCAGCAAAATCTTGCTGGTGTATGCAATGGTGTCTGCATTTGGTGGCTGATTATGGGATGGACCGGATGGGGTAGTCTCTGGATGGTCCAACTTTTCGTCTCAGATCGAAACTTTGTGTCTGTAACTCCTCCCATGGGTGCTTTTTTCCCAATTCTAAGAAGGGGCAAAGATGGCACAGGTTTCATAGCTGGTGACATGGTGATTACTTTCCCCCACCAATGCGTAGTGCTTCCAGTAACATGGACTCTAGTCAGTAGGGGTGAAGCTTCTAGTTGGGACTCAGATTTTTCCATGTTCAATGTTTTCGTATTTTCTGTCTTACTGATTGTTTGTTTTGATTTTGGTTTTTTTGTTTTGTTTTGTTTTGTTTTGTTATTGTTTTTTTTTCCAGAAGTGATTTGGAGAGAGCAAGAAATTGAATCATGAAATTTGGTGGGTAGTGAGGAAGAAAGGAATTGAAAAGAGTTGTGGGAAGAGAATCAAAAATGTCAAAACTGAAAAAAAAATAATGATTTTTTAAATTTAAAATGGTTTTCAAATATTTCTGGGAAAACCAGGTAGTAAATTCCTATAATTTCAGCACTTTTGAGACTAAGGGAGTTGGATCCTAAATTTCAGAGATGAATAAACCTATGGTCTTAAATCTCATTAAGTGACAGAAGACATCAGGAAAAGTAAGCCAAGAAAAACCCAAGAGGGTTCCCTAATTTGTTATTTTTTAGACCAGCATCTCTAAGCTGGAAATAAGTCCTTCTGAAGCTATACACAATGAAAAGGAGAGAAGTCATTAGATAAGAAGACAAAGTAGCCTGTTCCTAGAGAGGGTCCTGGGTTCCTGCTGATTCCACAGATATTCAAGTAAGTCAGCACAGGGCTTGGACAGCTGTTCTAATTTGTATTTATTCCATGCATCTTTTATCTCTTCCACTATTTAGAAGCAGTAGTAAAGAAAACTTTGTATTCAGACCCAAGAGCTGCCTGGAAAATGACAAAAAGCTAGTGGGGCCCCCTTTATATCACAAGCAAAGGGGAAGCATTTCCTACTACTTCCTTTCATATCTGATAATCAGAAAACCATCATCTTACTTTATAGGAAAATACTGAAAACACATAAGCTGCCTGGCTGAAATCACTTCCCTCTCAGAGCACACTTGTAGACGAGAGGAAGGAATACAACAGTCCTGACAGCTGATATTACGTGGACCCCTGACACAGTGAAGCAACTTTAAAAACACAAAAACAAAAAAACAAAAAACAAAAAAAGTGTCATTTAATCCTAAAACATGGAAGACTGAATCAATTGAAATTGATGGAGATTCTGTGTTATAATCTAGACCTGGGTGCTTTTTCTCTTGTAGAAATCTTAACATAGGTGTTTAAACTTTGTAAATGTTGCTAATTTTGGATAGTGATGAAACCTACCGAAAAGCCATCCAATGCAAAGAGATATTTGTTTAATATTTTCAAACCATTTAACTTTTAATTTATTAATGACCCACAGGGAGGGGAACTAATGAAATGTTAAAGGACATATGTCATGCTGAACGATTTGTAGAAGCCTAGTTATAAATAGATGATCATTTCTCTAGCCCCATATACATAATTAAAAACATAGATCTTAAAAATTGAAATGTGAAAAAAACTCATAGCAGTAATTCCTGAAATCAATTTAGAGTTTCATATTCAAAGAATTTCTATTCAGCAACTAACTAAAACATTTTAAGCCTTTTTCTAAACATTATACTACAATGACACATATTAGGATATTTCTTTGTTCTTAAGAAATACCTTAAAATTTCTGCAAAGATGGAGGTTTAGAATCCTAGGTAGGAATTTTTAAGGTGACTTTTTTTTTTTTGAGACAGGGTTTCTCTGTGTAACACTGGCTGTCCTGGAACTCATTCTGTAGACCAGGCAGGCCTCGAGCTCAAAAATCCACCTGCCTCTGTCTCCCAAGTGCTGGGATAAAAGGCGTGTGCCACCACTGCCTGGCTTTGAGGTGACTTCTCAATGTTTTATTACCTATGCTGCACATAAATGAATCTTTGTGATGATGCAAGTAAGAAAGAGGCAAAGATGAGGGCAGAGAGACAAACAGAGGGACAGACAGGCAGACAGAGAGTGATAGGAGCTGTAAAGAAGAAGTAAAACTTTTTGGAAAAATCCCATGTTGTTAGAGTCATCTGGGGTAGCACAAAGTGTTATTGAGTATGACAATTGGCAAACTGAGTTCATATTAACAAAATTTCACTAGCCGTTTTTTGTTTGTTTGTTTTGTTTTGTTTTGTTTTGTTTTTTCTAGGCAAATAAAGATCACACAGAATGGAAGTCTGCAACTCCTCCTTGAGAACTGGCTTCATCTTGGTGGGTATTTTGGATGACAGTGGTTTTCCAGAACTGCTCTGTACTACTATCACAGCCCTGTACTTTTTAGCTTTGACAAGCAATGGACTGCTGCTGCTGGTCATCACCATGGATGCCCGGCTCCACGTGCCCATGTACCTTCTGCTCTGGCAGCTCTCTCTCATGGACCTACTCCTCACATCAGTCATCACTCCAAAGGCCATACTAGATTTTCTTCTCAGAGACAACACTATCTCATTTGGTGGATGTGCCCTTCAGATGTTCCTGGCATTGACACTTGGTACTGCAGAGGACCTCCTTCTGTCCTTTATGGCCTATGACAGGTATGTGGCCATTTGTCATCCTCTGAACTATACAATCCTAATGAGTCAGAAAGTCTGCTGTCTCATGATAGCAACCTCATGGAGTCTTGCATCTCTCAGTGCTCTAGGATATAGCATGTATACCATGCAATATCCCTTCTGCAAGTCCAGGCAGATCAGACATCTCTTCTGTGAGATTCCTCCCTTGCTAAAGCTGGCCAGTGCAGACACCTCCACATATGAACTCATGGTTTATGTGATGGGTGTGACCTTGCTCTTTCCAGCTCTTGCTGCCATTCTGGCCTCCTACTCACTAATTCTATTCACTGTGCTCCACATGCCCTCTAATGAGGGCAGGAAGAAAGCCCTTGTCACCTGCTCTTCCCATCTGACTGTGGTTGGGATGTGGTATGGGGGTGCTATCATCATGTATGTCCTGCCCAGTTCTTTCCACAGCCCCAAACAAGACAATATCAGCTCAGTTTTTTATACAATTTTCACTCCAGCTTTGAATCCCCTCATCTACAGCTTAAGGAATAAGGAGGTCACTGGAGCTTTGAGGAGAGTCCTCGGGAAAAGGTTCTCAGTACAGTCTACACTCTAGAATGTTCTAATAGCTGTCTTTCAAACTTTGGTTCTCTAAAAAATAAAAAGATTTCTACTATGAATGAAATTCTACTGGCAAAACCAAGAGAGTAGAAGTGTGGTCTTTTGACAAATAACTATGAGATATAACAAATTTTTAATGTACTCTTGGGATATTATGAGGTATCTTATAAAATCAAGTCTACCCTCTTTAAAATTATTTTCTATGGTTTTAAAAGTTATACATCATTTTCAAATGTAAGTGCTTGTGTTATACTTTCAAACTGGCCTTACCTTACCACCTGATCATGACCCCTAGATTTTAAGTCCTCATTGGACCAATAACCAGAAAACATAGTTTCAAATAGATAGCTTTCATATTAATTGAAAAGATTCTTAAGATTTGCTTAAATGTTAAACTAGCTACTCTTGGCCAAAAATGTAATATTACAGTGACTATTTTGCTTAAGAAGTTTTCATTGTGTTCATTCTTTCTCTCTTCCCAAGCATCTGCATTTATAGATATGTCTTTGATTTAACAAAAGACCTTAAATTCCCCTCTCCTCTCCTCTTCCCATCCTCTCTTTTATGCAATTTTCTTTTCTTTCTTCTTTCTTTCCTTTTTTCTTTCTTTATCATTTTTTTTCAGTAATGGGAACTGAACACTTATCATTCTAGCCTGTGAATAATAGAAGCATACAGTATCTGTCTATCTATCCTAACATATTAAAATGTCTCAACAACCACAAAGAATCCATGTCTTTACTATTGTTCTAGACATAAACATTTTACAATCTGTACATGTGTCAAAATATCCTATGGTATTCCAAGTTCACATATTATACAGCTTTTGTATTGAGTTAAAACACTAGACAGCACTGCCATCACTTAATGTTACTGAAAGGGAGCTTATATGATCAGTTGTTTTTGTTTTTGGGTTTTTTTTTTTTTGGTTTTTTTTCTGTGAACTTTAAATGGTATTTTATTGTATGAGTTATATTTATTTTTTCCAAATTTTTTATTAGATATTTTCTTAATTTACATTTCAAATGTTATCCCAAAAGTTCCCTCTACCCCTACCCTCACCCCGCCTTGCTCCCCTACCCACCCACTCCCATTTCTTCGTCCTGGCATTCCCCTGTATTGGGGCATATAAATTTTGCAATACCAAGGGGCCTCTCTTCCCAATGATGGCTGACTATGCCATCTTCTGCTACATATGCAGCTAGAGACACGAGCTCTGTTTAGTTCATATTGTTGTTCCACCTATAGGGTTGCAGACCCCTTCAGCTCCTGTGGTACTTTCTCTAGCTTCTCCATTGGGAGCCCTCTGTTCCATCCTATAGATGACTGTGAGCATCCACTTCTGTATTTGTCAGGCACTGGCATAGCCTCAGGGTCCCTTCAGCAAACTCTTGCTGTCCTATGCAATAGTGCCTGAGTTTGTTGACTGATTATGGGATGGATCTCTGGGTGGGGAAGTCT
>LR750810.1:93943-129918 GCA_902729485.2 Mus minutoides
TTTATACCTTAAGAGGTAGTTATAAGAACATGGCATAAGTGTCAATAATGAAGTCCTTTTAGGACATTCATAGCTTTCTAATATTTATCATCAGAAGCTATGGTGTCTTCAGACTCTGGAGACAGGTATCGAGAATACTAATAGGAAGAAAAAAATCTAGATCTAAACTCCACTAAAGACTTTAATCCTTCAAAATTAGTTCCCTTTTAGTATTCAGAAAATCTAAATTGAGAGATTGGAAGGACAATGGAGCCAAAAAAACTAGGGAATAGATGTCAGTTCTCATTAAAAGATAGATAAATTATTTACCGTGTGCCGTGAGAAACCTAGCTATCAGATTACCTGTAGCTTCCTTTGGACCTCTGGAAGGCAGGATGTTCCAATGTACATGGGAAGGTAAGATGTGGTTAACTTCAGCAGTATGTAACTAATTTGCTTGCTAAGTTGCTAAAATATCAGAAGTCTGTCCATGTCAGTTGTCAGGGCTTTTCTATTCTATTCTTGAATCTACAGATGTGAACTGGAGTTGGAAAAGAGGAGAGTTAGACAACAGTCTTTGGGTAGCATCTTAAGGATCAAGAAAGAGTTTTCCTGGTGAGAATTGGTGGAAGCTGCATCTATTCTACAGACCCAAGTCCACAGGAGCCACAAGAACCCACAGAACCTCTTGAGGATATTTTTGTGTGCTTCTCTCTATAAAGTCATGACAAATGAAGCTAAACTGCACAACGTAAGGCAGACCAATACATGTGTGATATTAGCAAAGAATTCTTCATCATGCCTCTTTCATGTGCTTGCTTTAGTAAAATATCTATTCACCTGTGTCTGCTTCAGCAAAACATTCCTTACAATTCTGCCTTAGTAAAACATCACTTCACCTGTTTCTACTTCAGTAAAACATTCCTTCCTCCATTTGCCCCACAAAACACCATCTGACACAAATGACTTCCAAAGAACCCAGAAGTTTCCAATTAATTTCCCCCTTCTTGCATTTCTCTTTTCTTATTTTTTTAATTTTGTTATCTATAAACTATTAAAAGCTTTATTTTTTTAAGTTTTCAGCATAATTTTCATTACTTAATGTCAGAGTATTTCTTTTTTATATTTGAAATTATTGTTTGATCACATTTCTTTTTTTCCCCTTCCTTTCCTTCAAACTCTCTCATATATCCCTCCCCACTGTCCTGCGAATTCATGCCTTTTAGCTAATTGTTATTGCACACATATGTATATACATATAGGTTGCTTATATATAAATTTATATTGCTAAATAGAACCCATCCAGTTTATATGTTACTCCTTAAAAGAATATATATAGGTTCAGCTTAAAAAAATCTTTAATGCATACATGAGCAAGAGACCTTTAGGGTTTAAAAACAACAACAACAAAAAAAAAAGCAATCCCAGACAAAACTTTGGAATCAATGCCTAACACAGCTCAGATGGGACAGTCAAGAATACGAGACTAGATTGGCCATGGACCTAGGGGAAAACTCAATACTATTGTTCTGTTAAAAGAATGTTGCAATAAAATAATTCCTAATTGCATTCTACTACATTCATAGATTAGTTTCTTGCTCAGCCATCTTCTGAGAGATTTTCTTCTACAGCAGACAGGAACACCACTAGACCCACCACTAGACAAAGTGTAGAGAGTGGGAGTCCTAAATGGGACTCCATCAAATCATTTGTCTCCATCAAATCATTCCCCCTCAGTGCTCAGGGAACTCTGTAGAAGAGGAGGTGAAAATACTATAAGAGCCAATGACCATGGAAGAAACCAGAAAAACAAGGCCTTCAGACACAACAGGACTGACACACATAGGGACTTACAGACTGTGTCAGCAAGCATCGGGCCTCCACAGATGTAAGCCAGATAAAGTCCCAGCACTGACAATAGATACAAGTCTCATCACTACCCAGAAGCTATTCTGTTGCAGGGCAAAAAAAAATTTACTTTTCTCTAATAGAGTTTCAATGTGTATACAAACAACACTTAATGGAAGGCTCCATGCTCAGTAATTGGTGACCAATATAAAGCAAACTTGACTGTATTTTTTGGAGGTTTATTTGTCTCATAATTCTATTATTATTATTATTATTATTATTAATAATAATAATAATTATTATCCTTGTCCCTCTCTTTTCATTCCCACTTGATTTCATTTCTGCTATTTAATTCCCCGATTTGCTTTTTAATTCTCCCAAGATTCCTTGCTTTATTTCTTGTTATTGATTATATATTGCAAAGAGTTAAACTTTTTAAGAAAAGGTACAGGGAAAAAGAATTTAAAATGAAATCCAACCCAATCACACCACTGGAAGAATTGCCTGGCTAAAGAGATGGACCGTTCAGATTTTGTATCCTCCATTTCTAGAAATCCTCACTAGAGTGAACACTCTCATAGATTCCAGGTATTATCCACACCACTGCCCCCATCAAATACTCTCTAATTCTAGCTATTTTCCCCCACACTCTTTCTCTCTGTTCCTTCCCCTGACAATCTGATCTCTCATATTCCCTTCTCCACCCACCCCCAGTCTACCTGCAAAATCTATTCTATTTCCCTTCCCCAGAGAGGTCCATGCATCCTTCCTCTTTATGTAACCTCAGTGGGTCTATGGATTCTAGCTTGATTATCACTTACTTAACAGCTAATATCCACTTGCAATGGTTATTCCTGGTTGTCACTTGACAACATCTGGAATGAACTATGATCCAGAAATGGAGGGCACACCTGTGATCCAGACCTTGAGTACGGAAGACAAAGGCTTCTGACCCAGGTCTTGACATGAGATGACACATGCTTTTGATCCAGATCTTGGGGCATAGTGGCCTTGAAAAGCTTAGGCCCAGGCAAGGTTAATACACTCCTGTAGCATGTAATTGTTAAAAAATAATCCACACTAAAACTGGCTATGAGGCTGTATCAGCAGTCTTGCCCACCCCCATGTTTCCTGAGGCTAGCCAGCCACCAGGCCACCCTGATCTTCCCAGGCCAAAAGCCCCCTGTGGCTAGCTGGCAGAAAGTCAGGCTGCTGCTCCCTAAAATCCCTATAACCTAGTAAAATGAAAACTACAGGAGCTTGTAATTTATCAGTCAGATTGATAACAGTAAATCTTCCACTCACAAAATGTCCACACAAAGAACTTAAAACTCAATTGATATAAATACAAACTACACACCTAGATGGGGCGAATGTTCCCTATATTACTCTATTGTTCTTCTATAATATCCATAGCTACACGTGGCTCTTTAGGCCATGTGGATCTGGCTGGTCCTCTTCTCCTATAGGTCCATCTTGTCTCATTTCTGTCTTACCCCCTTTCTGTCTCTGTCCCCTCTCTAAAACTTTCAGCTCTGCCTTCTTTCTCCACTGCTCAATCATGGGCTTTACCCTTATCTGATTAATTAAGATTTTACTTGCCCTCACTTGCATACAGACAGCAAGCCACATACTCCCTGAAGACTGAGACAGGCAAATCTCCAAGTTCAAGGCCAGCCTGGGACAGACAAAGTTCCAAATCCAGCCATAGCCCTACATACCTTTAATCTGGGCCACACCTTCTGCTGGAGGCCTACATAAGGATAATGGAAGAAAGAAGACTCACTCTTCTTCACCTGCTTGCACAGAACTTGCCAGCACACCTGTCAGAACCTACTTCTTCAGAATTCCAGCTTATAAAAAAGACCACTTGAAACAACTAGCCTCATGCGAATGAGCACCTGCTAGATTCTTGGACTTCCCATCACTGTTGCCCATTGTTGGGTTAGTTAGACTGAAGACTCTATTACTCTCTTAATGTATAGAAACATTCCATAAGTTCTGTGACTCTAGAGAACCCTGAATAATATACTACTTATAGTGAATACATACTATGTTTGTCTTTCTAGATCTGGGTTACCTCAGTTAGGATGATATTTGTAGTTACATGGGAAGGTTAAATGCAGATTAAAGGAAAAGAAACCTGGATGTCAACACAGTCACAAAACCCTGGACTTAAAATCAGTCCTGCCAGGAGCTGAAAGGGTCTGCAACCCTATAAGAGGAACAACAATATGAACTAACCAGAACCCCCAGAGCTTGTGTCTCTAGCTGCATATGTAACAGAAGATGGCCTACTCGGCCACCATCGGGAAGAGAGGCCCCTTGATATTGCAAACTTTATATGCCCCAATACGGGGGAATGCCAGGGCCAAGAAGTGGGAGTGGGTAGGTAGGGGAGCAGGGCGTGGGGAGGGTAGAGGGAACTTTAGGGATAGCATTTGAAATATAAATTAAGAAAATACCTAATAAAAAATTAGAAAAAAAAGATATCCTGGGACAGTGGTGATGCAGAACTTGTGGGAGTGCCCAATCAAGACCTGATTTAACTTGAGGCACACACCATAGAGCAAGCCCATGTTCTACACTGCCTCAATGCCCAGGAACTAGATAGAACCTTCCCATGACAAAGAGACTAGGATTTAGGGGTGAAGGCTCCATGTAAGCACCAATTCAGCCTCTCTACATTCAATGTGTTGTGTGAACGGTGTCCTTGGCAATGGGGTCCCCATTGTTCACATTTCAGAGAGTAACACTCTGACATAGCATCAACCTGGGTCCTTAAGGGATCTCCATGGGACACCATTAAGACTGTAACTGCAAAGTGTCAGCAACCAAGGACCTCTGTATGTTATGGTTGTTAGTTTGACAATGGGGTTCCTGACAGTGTGAGCAGGTGTGCCTCTGACTCTTTTGCCTGTTCTTGGGGACATTTTCCTCCTAATGGGTTGTCTTGTCCAGCCTCGATATGAGGGCTTCTGCCTAGTTTTAATGTATCTTGTTTTGTTGTGTTTGCAGTCACATGGAGGCCTACTCCTTTTTGAAGGGAAACAGAGGGAGGAGAAGTGGATCTGGGGAGATGGGAAGGAATTAGGAGGAGAGGAAGGAGAAGATACTGGTTGCAGTGTATTATGTGAGAAACCAATCTATTTTCAATTTTAAAAAGGAATTTAAAATGGATGAATAGCATATAATCTAAAAATATTTACAGGAAATTCATCTCTCTGCATATCAATTCTACTTTACAATAGTGATCATAATAATTCACTTTTTAAAAATACAATAAAATGACTTAATATTTTGATGATTTTACTATTTATCTATATAAAATCTGTCATGGTTTAGCACAATTAACCAGGCTTTGGTCTAAATAATGGTATTATTAGTGTTATTACTGGAAACATCATGAGGTCTGACTTATCAGGCTTATAGTAATCAACATTTCAAGAGATCAGGAAACTGAGGCACAAAAATAACTTCATGCCTGAAGACCCAGACAAGATAAAGAGAATTTGATTGCAAAATCAAGGGCTATGATCCCCCTCTTTATCAGTATTATAAAATATGTGAATTAATAAGATTCACCAAATTTTACATGACAAACATGGTTTAATTATCATTTACATTTAAATTCAGAAAAATACAAATGCATTGCAAAAAGGAAACATATAGTTGATGTTTTAATTAATTACTGATTTTTTCTACTTTTCACAAAGAACTTATCTAATAGTCTTAGTTATTCTATTACATTTACCTTGAGAGATTAATTTTTAATGACCCAAGTAAAGATAAAAGGAATTTCTAAGCATTCTCATCAATAATAATAATATTTTAATAAGCCAAAGTACCTTGGAGCTTCTATGAGTTAAAGCACTCATCTTTATTTTAAATCTCCTCATACAAATGATATAATTTACTGAAGTCTACTTAAGGTAGAGAATAAATAGAATATTCTCTAATTGCTTTCCTGAGCTCATATACACAAACATATACCCAGTTTATGAAAATCTCCTCTTTGTGATTATTTTCATGCTTCTAAATACATCTCTACATCTGTAAGGGTACATTTTAAATATAATGCAAACAATATATACAATAGATTTTTCTTGATATTATTGTTTTTCTAGTAGTCTTGCTTAACTCTAGATATTTTCTTCAAATTTCTTTATTTTTCTGAATATAGTTATATTCATGTCTATTTCTTGACAGTCTACTATGTCAACATAAATATTTCCATCTGTGTCATACAGGTGAATGTTGTCTTCATATAGAAATGAAAATGTAATCACACATACATGCACACATACACACACACACACACACACACACACACACTTTCTTCACCAACTGCATTTTTTTCAAAGAAGTATAAACCATCTTCATTGCATTCTTCTCTCTATTAATAATTAAGAATGCACATCAAGTGATGCTACATGAGTTTGAAATGGACAATGAATCCTGACTTTATCTACTTGGTAATGTGTTGGTATGATGCCCAGCTATAAAGTGAGCATATGATATATTTTTTCAAACCTTTTTATTCTCCATCCCTCTTTTTGATGTGGGGCTTTCTAAGACTACAGTGGTGTGTGCCAGGTAAGTTCAGCTCACAGTTTCTACTCACAATAGTTGCAGAGAAGAAAACAAAACTTTAGCATTTATATCCCCTCAGACTATAACTTTAAAGATGGAGCTGATATCAAATAGTTTGGAAAAGAAATAATGAAAATCATATCATGATCCCTTCCTAGAAAGTAGGGTGTGCTGGCACAATATACCTTCCCAGAACCCTTATTAAAGCTCCAGTGACCTCTTTATTCCTCAGGCTGTAGATGAGTGGGTTCAGGGCTGGGGTAACTATTGTGTAAAACACAGAAATGATATTGTCTTGTCTAGGGCTGTGAAAGGAACTGGGCAGTACATACATGAATGTGGCAGCCCCATAGAACATTCCAACTACAGTCAGGTGTGAAGAACACGTAACAAGGGCTTTCTTCCTGCCCTCATTTGAGGGCATATGGAGCACAGTGAACAAAATTAGTGAGTAGGAGGCCAGGATGGCAGCAAGAGGAGGAATGAGGAAAGTCACACCCATCACATAAACCATGAGTTCATACTTGGTGGTGTCTGCACAGGCCAGCTTCAGCAGTGGAGGGATCTCACAGAGCAAGTGTCTGATCTTCCGGGATTTGCAATAGGAATACTGCATGGTATAGGTGGTATATCCTAGGGCCATCAGAGATGCTAGGATCCATGATGTGGCCACCATGAGCCAGCATATGCTTGGCCTCATGAAGATCATGTAGTTCAGAGGGTGACAAATGGCAACATACCTGTCATAGGCCATGAAGGCCAGAAGGAGGTCTTCTGCACCACCCAGTGTCAGTGCCAGGAACATCTGGATGGCACAGCCCTCAAATGAGATGGTATTATCTCTGAGCAGAAAGTCTATGACAGCCTTGGGAGTGACAACTGTGGTAAAGAGGAGATCCATGAGAGACAGCTGCCCAAGCAGGAAATACATGGGTACATGAAGCCGGGCATCCATGGTGATGACCAGGATCAGCAGACCATTGCTTATCAGAGCCAATGTGTACAGAGCTGTGAATGTGGCACAAAGCAGTTCAGGAGAGTCACAGTCATCCAGAATCCCAACTAAGTTGAAATCAGTTCCCAAGGTGGAGTTCCAAGGCTCCATTATATATGGTCCTTTTAGTTGCCTAGAAACAGATAGATTTTTAGTGAAAACCTTTCTAAGGGAGTTCAAACCACCTTAGAACTACTGAAGATCACTGTGGAATGCTCAACAGGAGTACTATATAATGAATTTTCCCTTTATTACCTAAGTTAGTTGTCTGGTTCCTGAATATCAGAAAATTTTTATTCAATGTTGACACACCTATAATATGAATAACATGGATTTAAATTTTTTGAGAATTGAAAATTATAATTTTAATGTATCAATATAATACTCATAAACAAATATCTATGTAAATAAATGTAACCATTTCTATCTCTACATTCACAAATACATAAATAGATATTGTCTGCTGTTTCTGGTCAAAGTCTACTTCTGATTATTATTAAGTTTTATCCATAAAGAAACTTTGAAATTTTATTCCATTGACCTGAGATCTTAATCTATTAGCTTTCATTTACTCTTCAAATACCTCCCTCTACTAACTGAGCATACTGGTCACTGCGGGCTTGTGCATACTGTTCACTGAGGGCAGTGGCAATTCTAAAATGATGGAGGTCAAAGGCGATTTTATCTTAAAGATAAATTGGAAGACTAGAACAGAAAGAGGAGGCAGAAACACAGAAATAGCAATTGGAAGATTTTCTCTTTCTACTATGTAATCAATGGAGTGAGTTACCAAGCAGGTACCAAGGAAAGACTATAAGCTATAACATTACCTGGGATGCAGTGCATCAATGTGGGCTTGAAAAATGGTTTCCCATCCTCACAAATCTTAGAAGTACAAGGAAGGAAAACTGCCAATCTCTGAATTCATATTAAATTGCTGTTTGAAGAAATTGAGAAGGAAATGACATGAAGCGTGTGTATGTGCATGTATATGTGTGTATCTGAAAAGCATTCATTATATATATATATATATATATATATATATATATATATATATATATATATATATGTGTGTGTGTGTGTGTGTGTGTGTGTGTGTGTGTGTGTGTGTGTGTGTGTATCTTTAAAATATAAAAATAAACAAAAGGGCACAACTAAAGTCAATTCTGAACAGTGTTTCTGTTATATAAGACTTCAAATACTTTTTTGGAGACAGGGTCTTACTGTGTAGCCCTGGCCTAAAACTGGCTTTGTCAATCTGACTGGCCTAAAACTTACAGACATATATTTTTATATGTAATCAATAGAAGATGTATGGACAGAGAAATAAAGTGAGGTAAATAAATACCTACATTAATTACATTTTTCTGTGCCAGCTTCTACATAAAGTTTCAAAGAGGAGAAACAAATTCCGGGCTGGTGTTCAGTCCTAGTGTTACCAGGACTCCAAATGTCCCCTCCCTGCCACTATTACTCAAAACCTGCTTTCTCTTCTTTTCAGTTTATTGTTCCTTCCCACTGCTTTCTGAAGAGGAAGGCCTGGGCATGTACACTATGCCAGCAAGAGGGAGAGTTCACTTCTTAGATCAGCTTAACTCTTCCTCACAGGAAGAGCTTTAGCATAGGGTGAGATAAACAGAGAAACACCACCATACTTTGTGGAAGTAGTCAGAAAAGCTTAAGCAGATAAAGCTGCAATTTTGGAAACACTTTTGCATAAGCCTCTGTATCAATGTTCAGTGTGGTCATTTTTTAAAATTAATTTCAATTAGCTTCTCTTTGTCACTTTTAGTGTCAAGCAGACATGTGAAGAACTTCAAAATAACATTAGATAGCCCTGTTGGGGGTTCTATTCAGTATGGGTCCACATCGGGCTCTAGAGTTTCAGGAAAATCCAGGTAAAGCAAAAGTGAGCACTGACCATTTTATCAGAAGTCCAGTCTGAGGAATTCTCATAGCTTAGTTGTGGCCAGAGGGTAGAATAATTTCAAGTGTTTATGGATGTAAGAACAATTGTGCTCTGAAGACAGAGGCACTAGGGAATCTGAGAGAGAGCAGTGTGCTTTGGATACTGTTTCTCAAAGCTCTTGACCCATTCATATTGCCTAAATCAGAGACAGAGCCCTTACCTCCAACACCAAAAGGCACAGATTCCAGACAATACCAAGTGTTGTGAGGTTCCTTCCAGAGCTGAAGAGGTTCACAGAGTTGGGTATGTTTCTTGCAGCATCTGTCATCAAGGCTGTGAATCCTATGATCCTGCAGTTACTGCCGCCGCTAGTCCTTCCTCTCTACAAAGGATCTGGGTGCAAGCTGAGATTTAGTGGAGAATCCTGGGAAAGAGAGACGGAATCCCTCAGCATGATTCTCATCTACCATCAAAATTAGAAGCCATTCTGAGCACTGCAATAAGACCTTGGCTCAGGAGGAAGAACAATCAATATCCATAGCTATTTGTGAAATGCAAGTCAAAACTACATTGAGATTCCATCTAGCTACCCTCATATCATTATTCATCATATTATTGGTTGTCGTCAATAAAGCAAACATCTATTTTGATATATTTTAGTCCATAAACTGACTTTTATATCTCCTCTCCTGCAAGGGTTTGTGATATAAGATAAGCCCAGGAGGGATTAGGAGAGATACAGATAGGCAGGCCTGTTCAAAGAAGACCAAGTGCCGCCTAGCCTCATTGTCCCAGGGGCAGCAGTGAACACTATTCTTGTCCTGAGGGAGATTTCACTCTCTTCATCCCAAGCGGCATGACCTTCCTGAGAAGTGCTGCCCATGGAAAGTAGATTTAATGAATCCTCCTAGGCAAATCCCTCTTGCCAGACACTTCTGCAAACTTCACCCTTTAAATTGGCATTGGGCTCTGAACACCTTCTGCCCCACTTGGCTTTTCTCGGGAACTCCTTGACTAAAGACACTGTCCTGGAAACTGTCATAAGCATCAAGAGATCACTGTATATACTCTGTCTATAACAACAGTGTCTTACTCTGTCTGTGAGGGCTCCCTTCTCTACTTTCTCCTGTGATTCTTATGTGTGGATGTTTACCAAGTGCAGGGAGGTAGCCAAAAAAATCAGCTGACATCAGGTCTTCCTTCATTGATCTCTAGGCAGCATCAAACTGGTTTGTTGAAACTTCTCTTGTAGTATCTGTTGTTTTGTTTCTTTTGCTCTTGTGCATGTACTCATGTGAGTGTGCGTCTGTGCAGTTTGCAACCCCAGCTCCATTGCTGTCCAGCTAACACAGGATACCTGCTTCCTCCTCACCTGGTTCTTTCCTCATTCTTTACTTTCAGTCTTCAGACACATGTTTCTCTAGAAAATCCTGGAAAACAGTTCCTGGAGACTCTATGGCTTTTTATTTTCAACTTTAAGAACACTAAATGCAAGCATTCATTTGTTCATTACAAACATGACCTCAAAACTTCAGTAGAAGAAATATAAAGTCTGATGACTTTGTCTTTTTAGGACTGGAATATTCTTAATGATTTTTTTTCCTTCTGTGATTATTAGATTCTGTCAGCACCATGTCAGCTCCATGCCTAATGTTTCTTTCTCCCTGGAACACCATCCATATTTTTATGCCTGGGTTTATAACAGTCACTTAGCTCTGTCAGTCTTAGGGAGGGTATTTTTGGTTTCTGTTTATGTTTGTTTTTGTTTGGTTTGTTGTTGTTGTTGTGTATGTGTGAGTACAGTTTCTTTTCTTTGTGCAAATTTTCCTTTTGTATATTTATTGGCTTTTAAAATATTATATAATATATTTTGGTCACATTCTTTCTCTTCCCCCTACTCCTCTCAGATACTCAGACTCTTCCCAGTTTCCTACCTATCCAATTTTATGTTCTCTCTCTGCTCTGTTCCCTATCTCTTTTACACACACTCACACACCACCATCACCACCGCTGCCATCACTACCACCACCACCACCACCACCACCACCAGCACCGCCATCACCACCGCCATCACCACTATCAGGAGGAAGAGCAGCAGTAGCAACAACAACAACAACCCAAAATTTAAAGTAACAAACAAAGGAAAACAAAGCAACACACCAAAACGTGGCATCTGCTAATTGCTGGCGTATTACTACTGAGCACAGTCCTTTCCTGGAAGTATGATTGATATACCCGAGGTGACTTCACTGAAGAAAGCTGATTATTTTTTGTTCTCCCAGCATGTATTGATTGCAAATGACGTCTTAGTTAGGGTTGGAACTTTGTACCGACTTCTCATCCTCTGAGATTATTTTTTCTGATTTAAACCTGTGCATCTTGTATGCTTGATGTCACAGACTGTAAGTTCACTTTTCTATATCCTCTACTGCCTAGAAAAATTATAATGTTATAATTCTCAGGTCCACTGAGATTTCCATTTATGAATAATTTACATATTTATTTATAAAAATTTGTTATGAATTACTTGGATTTAATTTGACAAACTTGTCCCATACTTTATTTAGACAGATTTCAGCTGAAGACCTGCTCTTTTTCTCTCTGACTCTCCTACTCACCTGTACCTGTATTCGAATAACATACATAGGTTTTCTTCATTACAACTATCAATGGCTAATCTTTTCTAGGATTTAAATTTCATTGACTTCCTAAAAATTTTGCTCCTTTACAATAATTTCTGCCTGAAACTTTTCTCCATCGCCCTTGATTATAATTATAAAAATCTAAATGTATTCTGATTTGCCCCAGCATCAAAACTTACAACCTCATCCCTTTCAGTCACTGGCACAGTATTTTCAACCTCTAGGTTAGTAAAAGAAACATCACAAAATGAATTTTCATCCACTTTCTTCTCCACTAATTATCTATTCACATTAACTCAATCTGTTTTCTTTTTTTTCTGTTACTAATTTTGTAATTTTGATAAATTCACGCATAAATGTGTAGTTTTCTTAGTACCATTTCCCCAGAACTCTCCTCACTCCTACTCTTAGGATCCCCCAACAAGTCCTTTCTTTACATCCAAGGCTTTTTGTTTTGCTTGTGGTTGTGTTGGTTGAATAGGTATGGCTTTCAAAGATTGATATATTTTAATGCTTGGCCATAGGGAGTGGCACCATTAGGAGGCGTGGCCTCTTTGCAGTAGGTGTGGCCTTGTTGGGGTAGATTTGGCCTTGTTAGAGGATGTGTGCTACTGTGGAGGTAGGGTTTTGAGGTCTTAAATGCTTAAGTTATGCCCAGTGAAACACATCCAGTCTTCTGCTGCCTCTGGATCAAGACGTAGAACTATTGGCTCCATCTCCAGCACCATGTTTCCTTCCATAATGACAATGGACTAAGCCTCTGAAAAAGTAAGCCAACCCCAATGAACTGTTTTTCCTTTATAATATCTGCAGGTGCCAGGCATGGGGGTGTAGGAGGGATTCTCTACAAACTCCCAGAGTACAAAGGATGAGGGAACCTCCCAGGAGTCAGTGTGGATGATCTTAGCCAAGATGCTTAACAGTTGGGATATGAAACCTGAAGAGGCCACCTCCTGTAGCCAGACATGACCCCCAGAGGAAGGATAAAGACACTAATCCACCCAAAAAATTTTCAACTCAAAATTTGTCCTGTCTAAAAGAAATGCAGGGGCAAAGATGGAATAGAGACTGAAGGACTGGCCAACCAAAAACCAGCCCAACTTGAAAACCTTCCTGTGGGCAAGCACCATTCCTGACTCTATTAATAATACTCTGTTATGTTTGCAGACAGGGGCTGAGCATAACTGTCCTCTGAGAGACAGATACAGATACCCAAATCCAAACACGGGGCATAGGTCAGGGACCCTTATGGAAGAGATGGGAGAAGGAATAAAATAATTCCTGCATTAGGAAAAATCTAGAAATATCTACAATACAATTGTTATAATAATGAAAAATATATCTGAGTATGTGTATGTATAGTCACCAAAGAAACAGACTAATACACCAGGTTCCTAGTTGGAAAGTATTAACATTTATTTAAAGATGCTAAATTTTGGGAAATAATATATATAATCAAAATAGCCACCTTCAAAATGTATGAGCCTTTTTAAAAATGGATTTTGACATCCTAGAAAGTTAATAGACCGAATGATTAAATGGATGGATCTGGAGGATATCATCCTGAGTGAGGTAACCCAATCACAAAAGAACACACATGATATGCACTCACTGATAAGTGGATATTAACCCAGACACTTAGAATACCCAAGATACAATTTGCAAAACACATGAAACTCAAGAAGAAGGAAGACCAAAGTGTGGATACTTCATTACTCAACTGGGCAGCAACATTATTAGAATAGTGGTTTGTATTTCGACTGGTGCTGTGTCTTGAATGTTAGAGGTCAGAATCCACTAATACACATCAGTGTACGGGAGACGGTGGCCAGTTAATCTGCCGGTTTTGACAGGTGACAAACCTCCTTTTCAGAAGGCAGAAAGGAGGGGATTGTTACAAAAGTAAATGTTCTATTTTTATGAATGAATCATGTACAGAAATTCTGTTTCCAAAGGTAAAACATCTCTTAATATCTTGTACCTTAATTAGATGTATATAATGATGTGTCCGTCTCCCCCTCAAAAATGCTTATCCCTTGCTCTGGCTCACTTGGTTTGAGCATCCTTCTCCACTGTTATCATGGGTGCTGTTGGAATTTGGCAGCCTATCTTCTCGGCATTCTGTTATGAACCATTAATTTTTATTCCTCCACCAGATTGGACCAGCATTAAGGGGGTTGCTGAGAAAGGTCCCGAGGTCAGGTGTGGAGGTGAGATGAGCCAGGGATTTCCCTTCTAGGCACCTTTTTCAGTGGGGAGAGAAGGGAGCCCTCAGTTCCTGCTGAGAAGCGGTTTCTGTGCATTTTGGATGAAAACATCCTCCTGCCTGCTCTGCACAGGCAGCTGGCAGCTTCTCAGGAGAACCTGCTCTCTGCCTTCTCTGGCAAAGAACAGAGCAGCTGCTCTGGGCAAGCTGTGAGCTGGTCTCACCGTAAAACCAGGCATCTCTGCAGAGGAGTTTGCGCCATATTATCACTGTAGAATCCAGACCGAGCAGACAGAGCCCCCGCCTCCAGGAGGCTCTCCTGGCCTTGCTCAGTCTTGGCATTCATTCTGTGAGGGAGATTGGGGGGCCTAAATTGCTAATGTATGACCGTTCCCTGGGAACATCATCAGAGAATTTTTTTCTCTTTTTTAAATTGAGGCCAAGAAATATTTTATACACCCCCCCTTAAGAGCCATTAGAAACCATATCTCGGATAGATACTGAGCTTTGCATATGGAATGTGGGGTCCCTGAGAGCGCCCAGGAACAACATGGCGCCTTGGGCGGAGGGCTTAGCTTCAGCTGGATCCCAGGCCCAGGCAGAGAGCTCGCTGCATGAACTCAGAGGAGGAAACTGGAGGGAAGTCCTGTGAGCCATCTAGCTTGCTAGTCAGAGTCAGGTGATGGTTTTATTTGTATTTAGCATTGGGTGATTTTATTTTGACATACAAGTCTTTTTGATCAGAAGAGCCAGAT
Source organism: Mus minutoides (assembly GCA_902729485.2). Classification (NCBI taxonomy): domain Eukaryota; kingdom Metazoa; phylum Chordata; class Mammalia; order Rodentia; family Muridae; genus Mus; species Mus minutoides. The sequence continues at coordinate 108,870 of LR750810.1, forward strand.
GATGAAAAGGGTTGCTTAGCCCAGAAGGAGCAGATAGATAGTGGGTGGAGCCATGCTATTAGTCAGCCCCTTTCCCATACATCTCATCGTGAGCCAGGAATGAGAACGGCCTTGCAGATTAAGGCAAGGTTCTGAACAGAGCTGCGGCCTTTGACTCAAAATTAGCCCTGTGGAATCGAGAAAGGTTCTGACAAGGCACAGGCTTTTTGATGCTGTAGGGAGATGGGGTTGGGGCTGAGAGTGAATGGTTTGTGGGGAAATAGACCATGTCCATTGGAAGGGGCGGAGCCAAAGGTGAGACAGGGTGCGAGGGGGGCCAGGGTACCAGGAAACCAAGAAAGTTGTTGCCCTGTGTTTATGCTTGTCTCACTGGTCCAGAGGTGAATCAGAAGTGTAGCTCACCTGCCCTTGAAGACCAGACTTACCCCGTCATAGTGACACATGTTGCTAATTTTCTTGACAACCTTTAGTGGTAGGTCCTCTGACTTTTATGTAAGTAACTAAATAGGAAGCTGTTCCCCCAAAAAGTGTGGGGTTGCGGTAGCTTTTCAGAAGGAATAGGGAAGTTGTGTTATTCCTGGAGGCAAAATGACACACTCTCACTCCAGAAAGAAAGGGAAATGGGAAGTCCCTAGCTGCCTAGACATCAGAGAACACTCCTCTGTTACTGGGGAAAGAGGAAGGCAATGCCAACGTGAAGATTTCTAGTCTTTTTAAAAATCTTCCATCGCTGGGGATGGCTGCTGGTAATTGGCAAAGTTTGTCTTTTCTGGGGCACCAGTATACCTGGGCATAAGGAAAACAGTAACATAGCTCCTTGAAGAGAGACATTAGGGCATGGCGCTGACTGGAGCAAACCAGTTTAGTCCCTGGAACCCACAGTGGAAGTGGTGAAGCAACCCTGTCCCAAAAGTTGTCTTCTTTGGCTTCCTCATGCTGACAGTGATGCTCACAGATAACGATGTGTGTGTGTGTGTGTGTGTGTGTGTGTGTGTGTGTGTGTGTGTGTGCGCGCGCGCGCGCGCGCGCGCGCGCACGCGCGCACATGAATGGGACACCAAAATCACATGCAACAACAACAAAAAAAGCTAAATATTAGCCAGGTATGGTGGCGCACGCCTTTAATCCCAGCAATCGGGAGGCAGAGGCAGGCGGATTTCTGAGTTCGAGGCCAGCCTGGTCTACAAAGTGAGTTCCAGGACAGCCAAGGATACTTCATTCCTTCTTAGAATGGGGAACAAAATACCCATGGAAGGAGTTACAGAGACAAAGTTCAGAGCTGAGACAGAGGAAGGACCATCCAGAGACTACCCCACCTGGGGATCTATCCCATAAACAACCACCAAACCTAGACACTATTGCATATGCCATCAAGATTTTGCTGAAAAGACACTGATACAGCTATTTCTTATGAGGCTATGCCAGTACCTGGCAAATACAAATAGTCATCTATTGGATAGAACACAGGACCCCTAAAAAAGGAGCTAGAGAAAGTACCCAAGGAGCTAAAAGATTCTGCAACCCTATAGGAGAAAAAAACAATATGAACTAACCAGTACTCCCCAGAGCTTGTGTCTCTAGTTGCATATGTAGCAGAGGATGGTCTAGTCAGCCATCGATGGGAGGAGAGGCCCTTGTTCTTGCGAAGATTATATGCCCCAATACAGGGGAATGCCAGGGCCAGGAAGCAGGAGTGGGTGGGTTGGGAAGCAGGGCAGGGGTAGGGTATAGGAGACTGTTGGAGAGGAAACTAGGAAAAAGGATAGCATTTTAAATGTAAATGAAGAGAATATCTAATAAAAAATTAAAGAAAAAGGAGAACTTTGAAATATACATCACAGCTGAAACTACAGTAACTAAGCTATGATAAAATGAATACAGGATTGACAACAATGGAGGAACAAGTGCATGCTATGACAATATTTCTAGTTAATGAGGAAGAAAAGAATAGCTGTAGCATTAGATTAAATAGATAAATATTTAGAACAAAAGTTACCATACTAATGTTAAAGAATACATTTTCCTAAAACAAATTTTACATATTGCTGTTATCAAATAATCAACAGATTATGTGTCATCTTTCACTCTGGATTTTTTTTTTCTTTTTTCCCCAGGCCCCCTGTTCATAGTTCTAGAGTCTCATGATTGTGTTTCAATAAATGCAATAGAAGCACCATGATTTACACCAAACTTAGTGTTGAAGAACCATCACATCTCCACTGCTTGGAAGTTGAAGAAAGATCATCTTGAAATTCTTCAAGAACTAATCATGTATCATTTTGAAACTTCATGTCTTCCACTCCATGTCTAAATTGAGATTTGTGTATGGAGAGAATAGCTTACCTATCAAGCGAATGAAATCACAAATTTCTTGGTTTGAGTTGTGGAGATGGGAGTAAGCAGCTATTGTGACAAGTTCTTATAGAGTCTCGCTAATTAAAGATTTTAGGTATTTTTAGAACTTTTTATTTTATGTATGTGGATATTTGCCTACATGCATGTATGTGCACCACATGCATGCCTATGGAGATCAGAATTGGAACTGGGCTATACATGGTTGTGAGCTATCATGTGGGTTCTAGCAATGAAATCTGATTTCTCTGAAAAAATAGCAAGTGCTCTTAAGTGCTGACCAACTCTCTATTTTATTGTAACATGTTTGATTTTGCCTTGTCTGTGACCCAGAGTTGAAAAATTACTGAAAAATTATGGCACAGAAAGCTTAAAATGTTTATTATCTGGCTATTAACATAAAATTTTGCTTGTACATATATCTTAATGACTATTACTAATTTAAGTAAAAGAAAACTAAACTTAAAAAGTGGAATATTTTTATTATATTAATTTGCAATTGAAGGAAATTTTATTTATAAGAAGACAAATTATGTCAAAAGTTATTTTTTATCTAAACTAATTACAAATTTTAATATTTGATTATTTTAGTTAGTAATTTTACATTCTCATAGATGATACTATGATGTTTAAATATACTACGGTATATTTAAAATATATAATCTCAACACAACTATAACTCAACATACTGGATTTATTCATCATGTCAAACATTAACTGATTATTTTCTAATATTTTACTTATTCTTTAATAAACTCATACGAAAATTTTTAGCATATGATTTTCCAACCTCAACTATCCCAGATCTTCACCAATTCCATATCCACCCACCTTCATGTTCATTCTATTTCTTTATTATAAGAGTATTGAAACTCTCCTTTTTTGGTATTTTAGATTACATAACACGATATTACTGACTATATTCAATCTTTGGGTAATATTATACTCGTATGTATTTGTCATAGCTATGATACTATTAAATTATATTTTATTCCTTGGACATTTTATACATTTGTACAATATATTGGATACTTGACTCCAACTCCCCATCCCAAATCCCTCACAACTGCATATCCTCTTCTGCATGTTATTAATAACCCTTGAGTCCAGTTAGTGCTGCCTACGTGTGCTTGGGTATGTGGCCATGGACACAGTAATAATGGACTGCAGTAATAATGACATAAGAATTGTTTCCCAACACAAGCTTCAAGGGTCAAATACATTGCATCATCTTGTCCTGTTTAAAGAAATATTTTTAAATATATAGCTGATACATAAACTTAAAACTAATGTCCAAATATTACAGATGACAAGGAGGACAGATTCAAACTCAATTTCTGCAATCCATTCCATCAAGACTCTAAAGTATTCTATCATAATATTGGACGATTCACTGAGTTATAAATGATAATACTCACATATTCAACTTAACAGCTGAGGAACAATTACAATCATGTGACACACTCCATGTTCCTTCCAGTGTACAAAGTTTAAAAAGCCACAAAGCACCTCCTAGACCTCCTTTTCTTAAATAATTCTATGCCTGCTCACATGAAACCTCCAGTCTCAGGTTGTTTCATCAGCTGGGTACAGTCCCAGAACTTAATTCAAGGCTCTTTTCAGTTAAGGATTTTCAGCTGTGCATTCCAGTATTTTTCTAACTGCATATCCAAAAAAATTAACCATTCGAATGAGGGTGAAGTTCAATGACAGAGCAACACACACAGCATTCTGTGTTTCACTCCCAGCACGATAAATCAAGACCAATTCTTCCACATTGTTTTTTATCACATTAACGTGTTGTTTCTCCAAATATATTAAAAAATGTTACATTGAATCTTTCAGAGAAGAGATAGAGGTAAATACAAGTAATAAAATACATAAAAGAATAGCATAAAATTGAGAAGCTTAAAAAATCCCTAGTTCAAGTCTATTCAACTATTTATCATGAAGAATATATTTCTCTTTATGAGAAGCAACAATACAAGAAACTTTATTAAGAATCTACTATTCATGCACTTACTAGTCAGCATGGGTTAAGAACAAATTAAGAAATGTCATTTTTTTTCAAGCTACTCAAAAAAACATTATGGGATCAGGTTTACAGTGTTTTTTAAAAATCGGTAAACTGAGATACACAAATTTATAACTAATGTCCAAATATTACAAATGACAAGGACAGATGCAAACTCATAATCTCTGCAACCCCTTCCATCAATACTCTAAAATACTCCATCATAATGCTGGGCAAAATTCACTGAATTTTAAATTACAATACTCACTTATTCAATAGAATTAAGTGTAGATGATACAAAAATGAAGCATTATAGTAGATATTTCTTTCAGTATCAAATGCTTGATTCTCTGTTTCTTTAAAGAAAATTGTTTTAGTTCTTAGATTATTATCTAGTTTTACATATTAAGCAATTTAATATTACCTCAGTACACATGAGAATTTCTGAGTGCTCAGCACTACAATCAGCAATATGGCATCTACATGTCGCAAGGTATTTTGGATTCTTTATTCATAAATTAAGGTTTTAAACTGTCTTACATATCTTCCTACCTATGAATGATCTAATAAAATGAAGCCTACTTACATTTAGATGGAGAGAGTGTTGTAATTACCACAGGAGTATGAGCTTCCAAACCTTGAGTAGATGTTTAGTGATTAAAAGCATATAATACTCCTGCAGAGGACCATAAGCACCCACATTGGTCAACTTACAACTCTCGCTTCAGGACATCAGACACCGCTGGCTTTCTCAGATACCTGTACTCATGTATACATATGGGTACTCACACACACGTAAAATTAAAAAGAAAAAATTTTAAAAGAATTTGAGTTTCTTGTAATTGTTCTAAAATTTCAAATCTATTTATGTATATGTAGGCTATACTTTTTCAAATTTTCAAATATATATATATATATGTATATATATATACATTACTGTATGTAGCATTTTAAAACATTTTAATTCTGTTTTATTCACTTATGTTTCACTTGTAATTTTATGCATCATTTATAAAATTACTTGGTTAAATATTCCAATGAAAAATAGTAGGTTCCATTTTTAACACTTTGTGCTATGTTAATTGAAGTTTCACATTTGTAACATCAGTGTGAGCATCTCTCAGATCAGGCATGTAAATGTAATCATAAACCTATTAATGTCTCTTCAAACTATTTTCTTCTAAAAAAAATCCAAAGTATTTTCTGTGTCTCTTTCTTGCTATTAACAATTAAGAACATAGATCAAAGAGAGCAATGTGCTTAGAGACTACTGGGGATTTCCCATTTTCTCTCACTATTACATGAGGTGGAAATGGAAAGTGAATCCTGAACTATATCTACTTGGTAATTCATCCAGATACTTCCCAACCACAAAATGAACCCATTAAATCTCTATACACACCATTTACACAGTAGAAAGTAAAGGAAAAAATTAAAGTGCATGTATTAATTTAGCTACATATAATGTTAAAGAATGACTGAATATCACAATTTAGGTTGGAAAAAGAAATGTTTAAAGACAAACCGTGAATCCTCCTTAAAGAGTAGGGTGTGCTGGCAGGATGTATCTGCCCAGGACCCTTCTCAAAGCTCCAATAACCTCCTTATTCCTCAGGCTATAGATAAGGGGGTTCAGAGCTGGGGTGACAATTGTGTAAAACACGGAGATTATATTGTCTTGTTTTGCACTGTGCAATGAACTGGGTAGGACATACATGAAGGTGGCAGCTCCATAGAACATCCCAACCACCATCAAGTGGGAAAGACAGGTGACAAGGGCTTTCTTTTTCCCTTCGTTTGAAGGCATGTGCAGCACAGTGGACAGAATTAGTGTGTAGGAGGTAACAATAGCAGAAAGGGGGAGTAAGAGGAATGTCACCCCTGTCACATAAACCATGAGCTCATATTGGGAGGTATCTACACAGGACAGCTTCAGCAAAGGCAGGATCTCACAGAGCAGGTGTCTAATTTCCTGGGACATACAGAAAGGAAAGTGCATTGTGTACACAGTATGACCTACTGCAGTCAGAGATGCCAGGATCCATGATGTGGACACTATCAGCCAGCATACTGTAGGACTCATGAAGATCATGTAATTGAGAGGATGACAAATGGCCACATACCTGTCATAGGCCATGAAGGCCAGAAGGAGGTCCTCTGCACTGCCTAGCATCAATGCTAGAGCCATCTGGAGGGCACAGCCTCCAAAGGATATAGTGTTGTCTCTCAAAAGAAAATCCATGACAGCCTTGGGGGTGACAACTGATGTGAAGAGGAGGTCAATGAGAGACAGCTGCCTCAGTAAGAAGTACATGGGTACATGGAGCCGGGCATCCACTGTGATGACAAGGAGTAGCAGTCCATTGCTGGTCAGTGCCAACATGTACAGAGCTGTGACTATGGCACAGAGCAGCTCAGGAGAGCTACTGCCATTCAGAATCCCCACCAAGATGAAGCCACTTTCCAAGGTGGAGTTCCAGAGCTCCATTCTGGATAGTATCTTTGCCTAAAAATAGATGGATTCTTAGTACAAGCCAGTATAAGGTATTTAAACTCACATCTGAAAATTATTGCAGGTCAGTGTGGAGTGACCAACAGCAATACCATTGAGTGTATATTCTAATTTCTGAATTTTGAAAAACCATCAAATAAATGGACAAGAGGCATATCAGTAAATGCTAAGCATATAGAATTTGTTTTCTGTAAGGCATCATAAAGAAGAAAACAGACTAAACCACCTCTGAAGTTGAAAAGTTGTAGAGGACTTGGGGGTCTGGAAGGGGTGTAAATACAATACACATGTGTGAAATTCTCAAAATAATTAAATTTTTAAAAAGGAAAAACACTTCTCTCTTCATTTTAAGCAAAAACACTGGAAATTCATTTGAAACTCATCTGTGCAAAGGATTAGGAATTTTCAAAGAAAAGAAACAAAGCAGGATTAAGTAATTTAACAATAGCCAGAACACTGGATACTACTGCCTGCCACCTCTCTCTGAATCTAGAGTCATGCAATCTCTCCTACTCGATTTCTTTGCCCTCTGAGTCTCTAGAGAGAAACACTAGGTGGTTCACACTGGGCCAACTGAAGAAAATGCATTTCTAGGAAAATGATGATTATATTGGGAATCTCACACCAAGAACTGTCAGTAAGGCTGAGGGATGGATGAGCATTGCTAACCTTTACAGAAGTGGTCAGAAGAACCAGAGGAGAAAAAGAATAAAATTTGGAAGCATGTTTTCATAAATATTATTCCATGTCACTACTCAGTATATTTAAATTTTTAAAATGTATTTCTAATGACTTTTCTGTAGTCTTTCAAAGGCAAGAAGTCACATAGATAAAAGAGGAAACTTCAACTGATATTAAGGAACTCTGTTTTGAGGTACTACTAATTTAAGCATTTTCATTAGACTCTAGGAGTCCAGGAGAATCCAGATGAACTGAAAGGAAATACTGAGACTCATTACCTGGGGCTTAGAATCCTAGTAACTCAGATCTAAGCAGTGTTTCACAATGACTGTTATTGTCTCCACTTGTACAGGCTGCTGTTCAAGCAAGGTGTCTAGAGAACAGATAGTAGTCAGAAATTAGAGAATTTCACAATTGACAGACAACTGAGGTCTTCAATCGATACCTCAGTTCTCAAAGCCTAAATCAGAAACAAAACCCTTCCTTACCTCCAAAAGCAAAACACATATTCCAGACCACACAAAGTACCTTAGAATTCTTTGGTGAGTGACATATTTGGTGTATAAAATTCTGAGGAAAAGAGGTTCTGAAGGATGGGATGAAGATTTGCGGCTATCACTAAGTTGATCTAGCGATAGGCCCCTCTAGCTACTGGCATTGATAGTCCTCCACCTGAGGAAGATTGGTCATCTGAGAATTCAGTATGAGATCCTTAGAAAGCAAGAATATTAATCTTCCATTATGTCTCCCATCCAGTTTCTATGTGGGAGAGTCATAATGAGTACTATAGTTCTGGATGAATTTTTCGAGTGTATGAGCTCAGATTTTCATGTCTCATCTACTTCAAGGCCTCCACGATCTAAGATAAGCACAGTAAAAAAGCAAAGCAGTATGGCCAAGACTGCTCAAAGAAAATCCATGATGCCTAACCTCATTGTCTCAGGGGCAGTGGTGAAGTTTCAGCTTTGTCCTGAGGGAGTTTTGACAGTGTCATCCTCCCAGGCGACATATTCCATGAAAATGCTATAGGAAAGTGGATTTTAATGAATCCTCCCAGGCACGTCCACTGGACTGCTACTCTGTACATTTAATTCATGTCTTTGGCTCTTGGGTACAAAAACCTATTCTCTCCCACATGGTCTTCATTAGGAGTTCCCTATGGAAGACCTGGTATTGAAAACTGTCCAAGCAATAAGGAACCTCCATTCACCTTTCGTCAAGTTACAAAGGGTTTCCCAAGGCCTCCCTAAGGGTTCCACTCTCCACTTTCCTTCCTGTACCTCTTGTGTGTGCTGTTATCAGCTGCATGAGGTAGGCACATACACGTGTTAATAGTAGGTTTCCTTCAATGACCCTAATTTATTTGACCTGCTTATGATGTTTCAACTCTGTTCTCCATTTCTGCATCTCATGTATGTTCCTTCTTATATCCTTTTTATCTGGTTTCCTTTAATAAATTTTTCTACCTGTAAATTTTTAGAAAACCGTTCTTTGGGAGATCGTATTTTTTGTTTCAACTTTAAGAAAAAAAAAGTCTGTTCTATTGTAATGATAAAAGGATCAATGCAAATAATTATTATGCAAAAGTAATAGAAAAACAAATTAGCTACTGATTTTTATCTCTATAAAGGCAACATACTCAACATGAGAAATGTTACTGAGCTCCCAGTTCAGTACTGTTATATCTGAGAGCAGAACTTAAAAGAGTAATAAGTTTGGCCTGAGAATATGGTTCAATGTCAGAGCCCATTGCTCAATGGTTGGTAACTTGCTTACCGTGTTCAAGACTCTAGATCCAATACCCAGTGCCACAAAGACTAAGGATAATATGGATTTGTTTTAGTTGTCAGTGAATTATTTCTTTAAACCTCTGGTGGAGGATGCTAAGTAGTTACTGTATAAAGGAGAGGATTTGAAAGTTCTTCTAATCATTGGCATGGTCAGAAAAAACAAAGCAGACATAGTAATTTTAATATCTAATAAAGTTATTTCAAAACAAATCTAAAGAGATAGAGAAGGACACTGGATACTCATTAAAAGGAGAGAGAGAAAAGAAAAAAAATCTCTGACAAGATTATTACAATTCTAAACAATAATTCGCCAAACAGAAGGGTGTTGAACAGAAAATCCATGCCAGGAAGTTTGGTAAGGTAGAGCAGGTTGAGACCTGGAGACTCAGTGGGCACACACCTGAGACTTAGGTGACTCCCTGCTCTCTGCCAGATTCCTGGCCTGGAACCTGTACCAAACTCCTCACATAAGGAAACATGACCTGTGGTCATGTAGGCCGAGAACAGACTTCTCCATGCTAATGAGGTACCTAGAGGTCCTGAGGGTTTAGTCAGTAAGCTTTCCTTCCCAGAAATTTCTCCTTGCAAAAAGTATTTAATCTCACACACACCCCACCCCAAGAAGTGGATATAGTATGGTATGCACCCATTTTTCACCACCCATTTCCCACCATGAATGACCCATAAACAGTTTAGAACCATGAACTGTCTCTTTCATCAAGATCTGCCATGGGGAGTCATGGAGAAGGCATTCAACTACAGAGCCTCAGCTTAATTCTCCCATAGAAGGCCTCTGCACTACCAGCCTGCCTCCACCACACTAAGAACAATCAATGCTGGGACAAGATGGAGCTCTGCTTTTACTTGGCCCTGGGCTAGACACTGTTCCTAGACCATGGATCCCCCACTCCATTCTCAGCTCTTCTGCGACTCCCAGTATTGCCTGAATGTCCAAGAGTCAGAGAACCCTCTCAGCCCTGGCACCTCCCTGAAGCTCAGCACCTGCCCCTGCAGCAGTGTGGGATAAGCACAGTCAAATACCCCCCGTTCTGCCTCCCCCAAGAGGTTGTGCCCAACAGCAGGACAGATGCAAACCTACAGAAGGGCACCAAAATTCATAAAAAGAAGTACTACAAAATTATATATTGACTCTCACACAGTAATAGTGGGTAACTTCCCACTCTCAACAAAAGACAGGCCATCCAACTTGAAAGTAATCAGAGAAATTCTAGAGTAACATAACATCATAAATCAAATGAGCCTAGCAAACATCTATAGGACATTCCACCCAAACACTAAACAATGCACTTGTTTTCAGGAGCCCATGAAATTTTTCTGAAATTGACCACATACTAGGACCCAAAGGAAGCTTAACAGAGATAGAAAAATTGACATAATACCCTGTGCTTTACCAGACCACCATAGATTAATGCTGAATATTAACACTACTTGCAAAGGCAAAATGTACACAAACTCATGGAAGTTAAACAATGCAAAATTGAAAAAAATATTAGGTAAAGACAGAAATCAAAAACAATTAGACACTTTGAGAATTTAATGAAAATGAAACCCAATAGGACACAATAGCAGCAAATTCATAGCACAAGTAAGTGATTTTTAATGTCGCCTTTTTTAAATTTTATACTGCTAAGTTTAGTGTTGATTTCAAATCATTTCTCAATCCATATACTTCTCTTTACCCTTTATGCTCATATTTCTTTGCTTAACTTTATTTTTTAATTTCTGAAATTAAAATAAAACTAAAAAACATCCTCCTTTCCCTCCCTCCAAACCTTTCCTTGTCCTTTATGAAAAATTCTACTATCCATTATTGCTGAAGAGCAGCTTTAAATGTAAGAAAATGCTATGTTCAGAATTATAGACAGTGTTGGAAGTACAACCCTTCTTTATGTTTCTATCTATGATTTTCAAATGTTCCTGGGAGATAACAAAGTGCATAAGAATAAATTTGACTATTGACTAAAATAACAAAAGGCATGATTGCTGTGCTAGAATTTTACATATGTTCTGATTGTTGATATTGACTCTTCATTGTGGTTATATACTCACTTACTCCTGTCTTTATTTTCCTTTACTGTCTTCTTTTAATTACTTTTGACTTTTTCTCCCTAGGTCTAACCATCTACTGTGTAATGTATTAACCTAGTTGAGGAAGCACTGCACAAAAGTTAAATTTGAAAGTGGGTAATGGGATTAGCATGAAAAAACTTAGAAAGCAATCTCTTATTCTTTACTCTAAAAATGGTAACTGGCTTCAAATTCCCATGCCCATGAACTATTTTAAAGTTATTCTCTTGAGAGCCCCTTTCACATCCTTGTTTCTCAGGCTGTAAATGATGGGGTTCAGCATCGGGGTCACTGCTGAATAGAACACGGAAATCATTTTATCCTTTTCATTCATTATCTTGGAGTTGGGCCTCATGTAGGCAAATATTGCTGAGCCATAGAAGAGAACAACAACAATGAGGTGGGAGCCACAAGTGGAGAAGACCTTGAGCCTGCCCTCTCCAGACTGCATCTGGATTACAGTGGAGATGATGTTCCAGTAGGAGGTGAGGATGAGGGAGACAGGTGCTAGGAGGATTACCACGCCCATTGCAAAGATAGCCATTTCTGTGCTATACGTATCTGCTGAAGCCAGCTTCAGGAGGGCAGGAGGTTCACAGAAAAAGTGGTTAATGACATTGTTTCCTCGATAAGGAAGACGTAATGTGAATGTGGTATCCACCAGGGACACAAATGCACCACTGGCCCAGGACCCTGCAGCCAGCTGGACACATACCCAGTGTGTCATGATGGTGGAGTAGTGCAGAGGCTTGCAGACAGCCACATAGCGGTCATAGGACANAGGGCAGGAGGTTCACAGAAAAAGTGGTTAATGACATTGTTTCCTCGATAAGGAAGACGTAATGTGAATGTGGTATCCACCAGGGACACAAATGCACCACTGGCCCAGGACCCTGCAGCCAGCTGGACACATACCCAGTGTGTCATGATGGTGGAGTAGTGCAGAGGCTTGCAGACAGCCACATAGCGGTCATAGGACATCACTGCCAGCAGTGCACACTCTGTGCACCCTACCAGAAGCAACACCACTATCTGTGTGGAGCATCCAGCAAAAGAAATGCTCTTCCTCTTCACCAGGAAGTGGACAAGCACTTGGGGCACTGTGGTAGTAGAAAAGCAGAGATCTGCAAAGGACAGGTTTCTAAGGAAAAAGTACATGGGGGTGTGGAGTCTGGGGTCTGAGTGGATGAGCACAATGATGAGCAGGTTTCCCAGCACAGTGAGCAAGTAGATGAGAAGGAAGAGGAAGAAGAGCAGGACTTGGGTATGTGGGTCCTGTGAGAGGCCCAGGAAGATAAATTCTGTCACAGAGGTTCTGTTGTCTTCACCCATGAATGGTTGGTTGTCTCTGTAGAAGAACCTCAAGGAAAGAAACACACACATCAGTTGTTTCAGAACATTTACATAACTGTAACTGGTTATTTTGTTAATTCAAATATGGGCCATTTAGTTCTATAAAACTTTCCATATTGTGAAAGACTGGTGGTTTTGGGGTGCTGTAGGTTCTGACAACAGAAAACCAGTTTTTTAATTTTTTTCTTCTCCCTTTTCATCTTTTAGTGGAAAAAGGATTCTGAGTATGTTCCATTACCAACCCACCTGTGCTCCTCCCAGTAACCTGAGAGGGCTGTGATGCTGCTCAGAGCACACCATCCTTATGTGGGTTTGAGGAGCAAACCTCATAAACTTAACTAGCTATGCTTTCTTTACATTGAGAAATGGTGATAATGTTTATGAAGCCTTTCATCTTCATTATTTGCAAAATAATTATTTTTTAAAAATTATTTGTTTTTCTTGTTTGCTTTTGTTTTGGTTTTTGGTTTTTCCTTTAAAAAAAAAAAAAAAAGCAAGGGTTTCTCTGTAGCATAGCCTTTGTTGTCCTAGGACTCACCAAGATTAGACTGTCTTTGAACTCAGAGATTCACCTGCTTCTACCTTCCAAGTGCTGGGACTAAAGGTGTGAGCTAACACCACCCAGCAAGAATCACTCTTTAGACTGGGGAATAATTAGAAAGTAATGGTGAAGGCATTCATATTTCATGATCCTGTCCATCACTCAAATCCATTTATTTCCAATATAAAGAGATTTCTGTGGGTTACCAATAAAATAGATGGCTCTTTGACTGTTATACTTAGCATCCTTCAAATATCTAAAGTCTATCTTTTGCACAATTTTGTAGTTCTTTGCACATGGTCCTTCAGCACTAATGACACCAATTTCCATCCATTGCTATCACCTAGTGACCATTATTGTTACCAGTTTCATTTTATTTACTTCTAATCCACTTTAAATACATAATATATAGTTGCTATCAGTCCTATATTACTACATGAAAAAATGACTCCAAATAGTTTCACACTAGTAATTCAGAGTACCCCTTACTCTCTACATACTCAAAGTTTTCTTCTTTCTTAAAGAATTTTCTGTAGATGTTAAGGTCTTGTGAGCTCCCTCTGTCTATAGCTCCTATCTACTCTAAATGAACTCATAGGACTTCTCTATCTCCAGGGTGTTATAGCTACCCTGACTGCCAGAGCTAGCAACAGATGGACAAATAACAACCAAGCATATTTCTAGTTTTATTTCCAATGTTTTAGCACTGCAACGAGAATTATTAAAAGAGCAGATACTGAGAAATGAAACAAATATCACTTGCAGATAATTTGATGGTGGGTCTTTTAAAACTCAAGTCAACTCTAGACTTATATGAGGGAGTAGGAGTCATGGAAAGAAGCAGAGTGGGAGAGAATTAAAAATAATAAAAATGCTGTACTCGTGTGTGAAATTCTCAGAAGAATAAAAATTTAAATAAAATCTCTACCATGTAAACCTTTATTATTTCATCTCTTAACAAGAATTAACATCATATAAGTCATTAGACATTAACATTTGCCCAAAGTTAGAAATAAAAGACAATCCTTTGTGTATTTATTATGGCTGTACTGGGGAGGGGGGAAGCTTGTGTGTGTGCTTCTGCATCTGTACGTGATTCTTGTGTTTGGGGGAGGGGGCTTTTCTTCCTTCTGTTTGCTTGTCTTGTTATACTCTGATTTGTTTGTTTATGTTTTATCTTATTTTTTATTATCCCTTAATACCTGTTGTTTCTTAGAGAGAAATATAAGGGTGTGACTTCAGATAAGGGATGGATATTAGAGGAGTAGGAGAAGGGGAAACCATAATGAGAATATGTCATATGAAAAGAATCTATTTTCAATAAAAGAAAAATAGAAAAAAGATAAAATAAAAGGATACAATATCTATTTTGAGGGTCCTTAGAAACTATTATTATTCCCTAGAAAAACAGTGAATGTATAGTGAACTCACAACAAACACCACCATGTTGATGAAAAGGGGTGACCCTTGGGGTGGAGGACCCTAGTGGGAACAGGGAACATGGCTCAGTAGAGACCTACTCTTCTTTGTACTTACATATAATGATTGCTTTCATTTCCAATTTAGCCTACATACTCTGAGGGAAAAAAAGACAATGAATTTTTTAAATAAGTAAACAATTAAAATGAAAATATGTAAGAATGAAAAGTAGACAATACAATGAAAATAATATCAGAATATGTCAAAGTAGACACTATAAATTGTAGGAGTCAGCCAGAAGAGGCTGCCTGAGGGGTAGATTAATGCTAAACTCAGCATTTCCAATAAGAATAATTAATCTTAAATAAGTCATAATTGAGTGATTGACAAGCTAGGAACAAATGTAATGTGATTGCATAATTTATCACAGTGAAAACATAAATTCTTCAGATTTCCAGCATGTTTATCCATGTACTACATACAGAGAAACATACATCAATAAGTATATATATATATATATATATATATATATATATTTAAAAATAAGATAGTACTTTATTGACTCCATGAAGATTTCTAAGCCTGGCTACAAAGGTTCAAAATTCAAAAGGAAATGATAATTTTGACTGGAATGGTTTAAGCATATACTGTGACAAAACACAATGGGAATAAGAAATCAAAGAAATTACATTACAGATGACAGAGCAAACATTAATAACTCTTTGTGGATGTGCAATGATAAACTAATAAAGAAGTAGGTAATAAATACAGTGGGAACAGGTAATATACATATGACCTGGCAGTTACAGTACATTACAATTTAGCCCAGCCAAATTAAAATTAGATGCCTCAATTGTTCACCTGTAGATGATATTTTTTAATATATGATATGCTAATGAGGTTTTTCTGATTACTGAAAATACTTGAGTATTTTGTGTGCATAGAAAATACATAAAAATTAACACCTTACAATATAATTCTCTAACATTCATGCTTTCAAGTAGTGATCATGTATTTCAGTGAATGATGGGATTACAACTGGCAATTCTCTTTTCAACTTAGTATAATTTTAATATCTATATATTCAGTCGCAAAGCAGATCTTTGTGTTTATAACCAGACAATAAATACTTTTTTCTACTGGATCTTTTAGGATGTACCTGTTGTTAATTTCATCACTGCCTCTCTTTCCATCCTCCCTGCTACATTCTGAAACTTTGTAAACACCTAGCATAAAAGCTACTGTTAGGTAGAAACCTTGTTTTAAACTCTATTTCTCATCTAATCTTCATAATAAGTTACTCTCTCTACATATTATGTAGACAATGAAAATAAGCTTCCAATTAAAGACATGAATTTTCTAGGTTTTCAGTGTTTCAGATTTCCCATGATGGAAGCCTCATGCTTATGGTAATAATACACATCATCACTTCCGGAGAACCTGGTAACATCATACAAAGAGTTAATAGTGGAATAGTACAAAGCAAAATGAAGCCAGCTTTCACTCTGCTTCAAGCGATGTCCATCTTGTGACTGCATGTTGTCAAGGAGATCTAGAAATGTAGCCCAACATGAAATCCTAAATGTTCCTTAAAACATGAGACTGGTTGATATTTTTCTGTAACTCCTTTTGTGATTTCCTATTTAAAAGAACAGCATGGTATTGCACAGTCTTGGCAGGCATTACCACACACAATAACAGCCCTCCTTGAAGACTTTCTGTTGTTTTCTTCTTAATATGATGGGTTTTTTTTTTTTTTTACTAATTCTGTTCAAACATTGTTAAAGAGGATAAACAGAAAACAGCCTACAGTTCCCATAGGCAAACGGTTAAAACAAGCCCAGCATACATTGAGAGAAATGTTCTGTGTGTTTTTAGTTAGCTATTTAAAAAAAAACAAAAAACAAAACAAAACAAAACAAAACAAAAAAACAGGAGGGAATCCTGCCGTAATCTACTTTATAGAGAAGTCTGTTTACTCAGTGAAACAGAGCAGTCACTAAAGACAAGCACTGTGCTTCTCTCAAATTTGCTATCCGAAATGGACAGACTCAAAACCCAGTGACTCTAAAGAGGAGGAATAGTATGATTTTGTTTAATTTGCAGAATTTCATATTTATAAAGTGAAAAAGTTCTAGAGATCAGTAGTGAATAATGATGAAAAATTCTGTAATTAATGTGGTGACAAGGATAAATATTGTGGTTTTTAAAACCATAATGTCAGAAAATTATTTTTTTCCTGAGAGGAGAGGGTAAAAGCTGCACTGGCTCCATGAGCCTCTTGTTCCTTCCTTTTTAACTGTGTTTTAATTAGTGACACATTCAGAACTCTCTATTTCTGCTTTTCATGTTGCATACCACATACTCCTGAAACATTTCCAGTCTCATTAACTCCCACATGGTAATTGTGATAATTTTTTAACTCAAAACAATGATCTTATTTCTTTCTATAACCTCCTCATTTTCTATGGTATTTGGTATATTTAAGTGTCAATCCTTCTTAAAACCTCTCCTTTATTGTTGGACACACTATATCAGTTACATTGTTTTCATGATCTACCACATCTTCAGGACTATCCTCTAACATTTCTTTATGCTTCTATGTCATATTGTCACAATCCTGGTTGGGCAGGAAAATCACAATAAAATGCTATTGGTATTGTTACAGACTTTCAATGTTTATCTCAAATTATAAAATACTTGAGGTTTAATTGAAAACACTGAACACATTGTGCACAACTGGATAGTGATAAGGTTACTTAATATTCATGTATCAATCATTCCATTTTGCCCTCAAACAAGAAGATTTAAAATCCAGATTTCTAGTACATAGTAATTTTTGAGTCCAACAAGACAAATAGCTCTTAAGAACAAACTCAATATACATAGTTCAACTCCTTTTGATAGCCCTCACCCACATCTCTTCTCAACTTCATGTCATTCTCNGATTGTTCCTCAGTTCATTAGTACCATAACTTTGGGCAATATATACAGCATAAATATTTACCTCTCCCTAACTCTCTATTCCAGATAAAAATGTCCTCTGATTCTTCAGAAATATGATTCACAGTCATATTTAATGGGATAGTTTTGGACCCTTTGGCTTTTGCCTTTAAAGTTGGTTTTAACATAACTGTTTCCTAAAATTTTCTACTCAATACATATGCAGGTTAGCTATTATCTTCAGGGTATACATAAAAACTTTCACGAAATTCTCACATGAATTTTAAAAATATCTGGTATATGTTTCCATGATCTTAGAGTGGGTTGCTGCCTCAACATTCTTTAAACATACATTTATTTCTATCATCTGTAGTTCAACATTGTCTGGCACATACTAATGATTAAATAAAAGTTAGCTTATCAAAAGAACAAAGAATCTCATGCAGACACTTTCAAAGAAGCACTCCCAATTTTAAAAAGCCTGTGTTTGAAAAGAGCAGGGAGGTGGTTTCCCACATGGCTCTCCTGTGTAGGAGCCTCCTCCGGTTGCATCTCGGACTTGTAAGGAAACACCAAAGAGGATGTCCTGAGTAAGCAAGGGGCAGAGGAGAAAGTGGGAGCCAAGAAAAGTGAAGGCTAAAGCCCCTGCCTATGTAAAGAGAATGGCGACTCCTTGGAAGGAGCATTTCCCCCTCAGCATCTTCCCTACCCTCACCTGGAGCACTGGCAGTTGTGAACACAGCACAAAAGGAGAGTGACACTTGGAGCTTTGGTGTCTGCTGCCTGTGTTGCCTTACCCTAACAAGGAACATCCATTGCTGTTTCCCAACTATGGTGAAGCTGGCACATCATCTGGAATTTCTTTCCTAATGCAGGAAGTGCTGTATGTGAAGGGACTCAACTAAGAGTCACCAGCCTAGAAGAGTATAATCCAGGAAGTCTTCAAACCTTAGTTCCTGAGAGCTATTATTACCAGACAGTTCCCTGGAGCACATGGGCTGTTAACTTTTTTAAAATCATTCTATAAGAAAATATTCCAGGGGGACTAAAATAATCATCTGTAACTAAGATACTTGAATCTCATCTGATGTCAAACCAAGTCACCCTGTGATCATATGGGGTCTCCAAGTCTCATTCAGAACTGATGATAACATACAGTGCAGCTGAGAGAATTGTATTAATGCCTCAGAATCTGCAGGGACTTTGGTTCAGCACATCTTTAGATATCCTGGAATACTCATCTTTTATGCAATTAATATTGACTCAAAATTATGCATATACCCCCTTCTACATTAATTTCTGTAGTTATTACTTATAATATTTAAAATAATCCTCACATGTTCCAGATGTGTGTATTTAAATATCAATTATGATTTATGGTTGGCAAATCTGTGAATGCTGAATATATAGGCAGGAGGGGCAGATTTTGGATTGAATCTCCCAAATTAAGAGCTTTCAGAGAGTTCTAACCATCCGTTGCAGGCACTTGGGTCTAAAATGCCCCAGTTTCCTCATAGTCACATGGAAAATTCATGCTACAAGAACATCGCACAGAACAAGATGACTGCTTGAATGGAGGCTTCAGTAGAGTCCATGGAAAAGCTCAGAATGAGAACTAGGTCAACACACAAGCTTCTATAGTAAAGTTTACAGTATGGACAATATTTTTGTCCAAACACATTTAAAACCAGCAAAATCTGGCCTTAGGTAAAAAAGTATTTGTACAACATTCCTGACCAAATTAAGAAATACAAAAGAATAGGCAAATTGATTAGTTCAAAATAAAATGTTAATATAATAAGCAACTGTAGACCCCAAGGCAAGAGGTTCCATTGAAAACAAAGACTAAACAAACAAACAAGAACAACAACAACAAAAAAACTAAGGGAATGGAAAAGAAAAGTAAATAGTAATAACAAGGAAAATGGAAATACCAAGAAGCATTTTTCACACATACACTGATGTGTGTCATTTAAAGATAACATCCAAAAATTCTGTGGTAATCACTGCTTGATTGAAATGTTTAAAATATTGTCTAAATTTTTTATTCTAACTTGAATTCTCTGGCAGTACCATCATATGCCTTGCATTGTGTAAGTCGGAGATATCCTGAACTTCTGAAGCTTATTCTGTAGTAGAGCAGAAGTTCTATCACCTGTATTTCATGTATTTCAAAATACTGTAAGTCACTAAGAAAAACAAATAAAACTAGCAGAGATAACCAAACCAAAAGATAAAACATGAAAAGTCACCATGACTCCATCACAGGACCTTTTTAACTCTAAACTAATAAATTCATAGATACCAAGACATGCAAAATACTAGATGAAGGTCACAAAAGTTTAGTACTAAAAGTGATCTATGCATGATATGAAATGGGTATTAACTATCACATGAATTCAATCATTGAATTGACCCATGATTGAGAAGAAAAGCCAGCAAGAAAGAAAGACTCATCAACCTGATGTTAAATCATAAACAGGATTGGAAAATCAGCAGCAAGTCAGAAATGTCAACGAGGAAATTAAGAATTTAGAAACATAACAAAAATATTGTAAATAAAATGGCCTCAGTGGGTCAATTAAAAAACACAGTGGACACACAACCAATAGACTCACCCAAGCAAAAGCTAGAATACCTTACCAAGGGAGTTGTGTCTGAAGGGTCCCCCAATAAGGGAGCTAGAGAAAGTACCCAAGGAGCTGAAGGGGTTTGCAGCCCCATAGGAGGAACAACAATATAAACTAACCAGTAACCCCCAGAGCTCCCTGGGCCTAAACCACCAATCAAAGAAAACACATGGTGTATCTAGCTGCATATGTACCAGAGGATGACCTAGTTGGTCATCAATGGGAGGAGAAGCCCTTGGGCCTGTGAATGTTCTATGCCACAATATAGGGAAATGCCAGGGCCAGGAAGCAAGAGTGGGTGGGTTGGGAGCATGGTGAGGGGGGAGGCGGGAGGGGATTTTCGGAGGGGAAACCAGGAAAGGGGATAACATTTGAAATGTAAATTTAAAAATCTAATAAAAAAAAGAAGGAAGGAAGGAAGGAAGCAAGGAAGGAAGGAAGGAAGGAAGGAAGGAAAGAAAGACAGATGACAGAAAGAAAGAAAGAAAGAAAGAAAGAAAGAAAGAAAGAAAGAAAGAAAGAAAGAAAGAAAGAAAGAGACCCCGCCATCTTTCCTCTAAGCCCAGTGGACGTAGCTAGGGCTTGTCCTGCGCTTCACACACCCCAGGACTTTAAGATAGATCCCATAGGGGCTACGCGTGAGTGCAGTGCAGAGGTGGTGTGGGGAGCAGTGGGTCAGCAGTTGCCCCCAGGGGCAGGAAAATATCTAATAAAAGTTGAAAAAAA
>LR750810.1:130746-161413 GCA_902729485.2 Mus minutoides
CAAAAAATTTGGTACATTTACACAATGGAGTACTACTCAGCTATTAAAAACAATAAATATATGAAATTCCTAGGCAAATGGATGGATCTGGAGGCCATCATCCTGAGTGAAGTAACCCATTCACAAAAGAACTCACATAACATGTACTCACTGATATGTGGATATTAGCCCAGAAACCTAGACTACCCAAGATACAATTAACTAAAAACATGAAACTCAAGAAGAAGGAAGATCAAAATGTGGACACGTCACCATTTCCTAGAATTAAGAACAAAGCACACATTGAAAGAGTTAAAGAGAGCATCTGTGAAGCTGAATCCAAAGGATGGACCCAACGACTGTGGCCCCCAGGGATCCATCCCACAATCAGTCACCAAACATAGACACTATAGCATATGCCAGCAAGATGGTGCTGAAAGGGCCCGGATATAGCTGTCTCGGGGAAAAATATACCAATGCCTGGCAACATAGAGGTGGAAGCTCACGGTCAGCTATTAGATGGAACACAGGGTTCCCAAGGAAGAAGGAGCTAGAGAGAGTACCCAAGGAGCTGAAGGGGTCTTCAACCCTATAAGTGGAAGAATAACCATGAACTAACTAGTACCCCCTGGGATCGTGTCTCTAGCTGCATATATAGAAGAGGATGGCCTAGTTGGCCATCAGTGGGAAGAGAGGCCCCTTGGTTATGCAGACTTTATAAGGCCCAAGACAGGGGAATGCCAGGGCCAAGGGGTGGGAGCGGATGGGTAGGGGAGCAGGGCCGGGAGGGGGGAGGGTATAGGGTACTTTCTGGATAACACTTGAAATATAAATGAAGAAAATATCTAATAAAAGTTGAAAAAAAAAAAAGAAAGAGAGAGAGAGAGAAGTTGTGCCTGAAAGCTGAAAGTCAGGATACCAATACTACCATTTGTGGAATGTTATATACATATAACTCTAAAATGCTAAGAACAGGACCTAGATTAGGTACCTATCAACAGATTAATGGGTGAAAAAAATGTTGCAATTAAATACAATGAAATTTTACTCAGTCATAAAAGATGAAAGTAGCCAGGAGTGGTGGCACACCCCTTAAATCCCAGCACCTGGGAGGCAGAGGCAGGCAGATTTCTGACTTCCAGTACAAACTGGTCTACAAAGTGAGTTCCAGGACAGCCAGGACTATTCAGAGAAACCCTGCTTCGAAAAACCTAAAAAATAAAAAATAAAAGATGAAAGTATGCCATTTTCAATGAAGTGGATGAAACTAGAGATTATATATTAAGTGAGATAAGAAAGACTTGGAAAGACAAATATTGCATGTGGTCTGTCATATATAGAACCTAGATTTGAATATATGACATTTCAAAAAATGAAATACCAGCACTGAAAATATGTTAGGGAAACCAGCAAAGGGCAATAGAGGGAGGAATATAAAATATTGAATGCTTTCTTCATTTCGTTGTGGTCTAGAAATTGGCAAAAGAAAAAAAAAATCACAGACACATACCTTTAAAAAAAATAGGAATTTTTTTTTCATTTTTTTAAAATTATTTTTTCTAATTAGATATTTTCTTCATTTACATTTCAAGTGTTATCCAGAAAGTTCCCCATACCCTCCCCCATCCCCGCCCTGCTCCCCTACCCACCCCCAACCACATAATGGCCCTGGTGTTCCCCTGTACTGGGGCATATAAAGTCTGCATGACCAAGGGGCCTCTCCTCCCAATGATGGCCAACTAAGCCATCTTCTTCCATATATGCAGCTAGAGACATGAGCACAGGGGGAACTAGTTAGTTCATGTTATTCTTCCACCTATAGGGTTGAAGACCCTTTCAGCTCCTTGGGTACTTTCTCTAGCTCCTTCCTTGGGAGTCCTGTGTTACAACTAATAGCTGACTGTGAGCATCCACTTCCGTGTTTGCCAGGCACTGGTATAGCCTCCCACAAGACAGCTATATCAGGGCCCTTTCAGCANTTCTGGTGTCCACCTTCTTGAGTTCTTTATATATATTGCATATCAGTCCCCTATCAGATTTAGGATTGGTAAAGATCCTTTCCCAATCTGTTGGTGGCCCTTTTGTCTTGTTGACAGTATCTTTTGCCTTACAGAAGCTTTGCAACTTTATGAGGTCCCATTTGTCAATTCTTGATCTTACAGCACAAGCCTTTGCTGTCCTATTCAGGAATTTTTCCCCAGTGAATAGGGATATTTTTATTGAATGCCACATCCCAAGACTGATGAATCAGGTACATGATTCAGGCTTGGGAGCTGAACCATGACTTGGAGTCCATATTCTACAGAGCTTTTTAATTTTTTTATTTCTTTTATTAGATATTTTCTTAATTTACATTTCAAATGCTGTCCTGAAAGTTCCCTATATCCTCCCGTCGCCCTGCTCCCCAACCCACTACTCCCACTTCTTGGCCCTGGCATTCCCCTGTATTGGGGCATCTAAAGTTTGCAAGATCAAGTGGGACTCTCTTCCCAATGATGGCCGACTAGGCCATCTTCTGCTACATATGCAGCTAGAGACATGAGCTCTCAGGGGTACTGGTTAGTTCATATTGTGGTTTCTCCTATAGGGTTGCAGACCCCTTCAGCTCCTTGGGTACTTTCTCTAGCTTCTCCATTCGGGGCCCTCTGTACCATCCAGATGACTGTGAACATCCACTTCTGTATTTTCCAGGCACTGACAAAGCCTCACAGGAGACAGCTGTATCAAGGTCCCTTCAGCACACTCTTGTTGGCATAGGCAATAGTGTCTGCATTTGATGGCTGATTATGGAATGGATCCCCGGGTGGGGTAGTCTCTGGATAGTCAATTCTTTCATCTTAGCTCCAAACTTTGTCTCTGTAACTCCTTTCATGGGTATTTTGTTCCCTATTCTAAGGAGGAATGAAGTACCCACATGCTGGTCTTCCTTCTTGATTTTCTTGTGTTTCGAAAACTGTATCTTGAGTATTCTAAGATTCTGTGCTAATATCCACTTATCAGTGAGTGCATATCTAGTGAATTCTTTTGTGATTGGGTTACCTCACTAAGGATGACATCCTCCAGATACATCCATTTGCCCAAGAATTTCATAAATTCATTGTTTTTAATAGCTGAGTAGTACTCCATTGTGTAAATATACCACATTTTCTGTATCCATTCCTCTGTTGAGGGTATCTGGAATCCCACCAACAATGAAAGAGTGTTCCTCTTTCTCCAAATCCTCACCAGCATTTTCTGTCACCTAGTTTTTTGTCTAAGCCATTCTGACTGATATGGGGTAGAATCTCAGGGTTGTTTTGACTTCTGTTTCTCTGATGACTAAAGATGTTGAACATTTCTTTAGTTGCTTCTCAGGCATTTGATATTCCTCGAATGAGAATTTTTATTTTATTTTATTTTTTATTAGATATTTTCTTAATTTATATTTGTACCTTATTTTAAAATAGGGTTATTTGATTCTCTGGAGTCTAGCTTCTTGAGTTGTTTGTATATATTGGATATTAACCCTCTATTAGATTTAGCACTGGTAAAGATCTTTTCCCAATCTGTTGGTTGCCATTTTGTCCTATTGACAGTGTCCTTTACCTTACAGAAGCTTTTCAATTTTATGAGGTCCCATTTTTCGATTGTTGATCTTAGAGCATAAATCATTGGTTTTCTATTCAGGAACATATCCCCTGCTCCCATGTATTCAAGTCTCTTTTCCACTTTCTCTTCTATTAATTTCAGTGTATCTGGTTTTATGTGGAGGTCCTTGATTGGAGGCACTTGGACTTGAGCTTTGTACACGGAGATAAGAATGAATTGATTTGCATTCTTATACACGCTGACTGCCAGTTGCACCAGCACCATTTGTTGAAAATGCTGTCTTTTTTCCACTGGATGGTTTTAGCTCCTTTGTCAAAGATAAAGTGACCATGTCTGTGACCCAGAAGTTCTTTTATTGTTGAGAATAGTTTTCACTCTCCAGGCTTTTTTGACTTTTTTTTTTTTTTTTTGCATATTGCTCTTTCTAACCCTATGAAGAATTGAAATTGTGGGAATTGTATTGAATCAGTAGATTATTTGGGGGAAGATGGTCAGATTCACTATATTAATCCTGCCAATCCATGAGCATGGGAGATTTTTCCATCTTCTGAGATCTTTCTTCACACAGCTGATCTGTAGTGAAACTCAGAAACCATCTATAGAAGGAACAGGAAGAGACATTTTATCCTGCTTGAGAATGAAAAACCAGAGGATGGTGATAGGTATTCCCCATCTCAGAAGCTAATGTGGTGGCTTTGATTCTGGAGAGATCCTGAGGTACGGTGTATATACGTCACATCTCACCGATCCTTCGTGTCCCCACATCAGTACCGAACACTGAATCACTGGAGTTATAGTCGTTCGTTAAAAACCTCTGAAAGTGTACCATCTTTTTGTTTGGTGAAAGGTCTTCGTTTGAAGGTCTTTGGATCTTGACAACCTCTATTCGAGTACCGTCTCGGCTTGACACCCGATTAGTCTGAGCACTGGCCTGCTACATATGCAGCTGGAGCCACTTGTACTCCTTTATTAATAGTTTAGTCCCTGGGAGCTCTGGGGGGTCTTGTT
Organism: Mus minutoides; assembly: GCA_902729485.2. Classification (NCBI taxonomy): domain Eukaryota; kingdom Metazoa; phylum Chordata; class Mammalia; order Rodentia; family Muridae; genus Mus; species Mus minutoides. The sequence goes on from LR750810.1 coordinate 135,322, forward strand.
GGTTGATATTGTTGTTCTTCCTATGGGGTTGCAAACCCCTTCAGCTCCTTCAGTCATTTTTTTCACTCCTCTACTGAGAACCCCACACTTAGTCCAATGGTTGGCTGAAAACACCTGCCTCTGTATTTGTAAGGGTCTGGCAGGGCCTCTTACGAGGCAGTCATATCAGGCTCCCTTCAGCATGCATTTCTTGGCATCCACAATAATGTCTGGGTTTGGTAACTGTATATGGCATAATTCCCCAGTAAAACAGTCTCTGGGTGGCCTTTTCTTCAGTCTTTGCTCAACACTTTAATCTCCATATTTGCTCCTGTGATTATTTTGTTCTCCTTCTAAGAAGGACCGAAGCACCCACACTTTGGTCTTCTTCTTAATGAGCTTCATGTGGTCTGTGAATTGTACCCTGGTTACTTGGATTTTTAGGCTAATATCCATTTATCAGTGAGTGCATACCATGTGTGTTCTTTTGGGGTTAGGTTACCTCACTCAGGATGATATTTTCTAGTTCTATCCATTGCCTAAGAATTTCATGAATTCATGGTTTTTAAGAGCTGAGTAGTACTCCATTTTGTATATGTACCACATTTTCTGTATCCACCCCTCTGTTGAAGGATATCTGAGTTCATTCCAGCTCCTGGCTATTATAAATAAGACTGCTATGAACATAGTAGAGCATGTGTCCTTATTATACTTAACATTTTATCTAGGCTTTAACATTCCATCTTGGCCTTAATATTTAACCTGTGCAAATCTGTGTGTGTGTGTGTGTGTGTGTGTGTGTGTGTGTGTGTGTGTGTGTGTAAGAGAGAGAGACAATGACAGAAAGTGACAGACAGACAGACAGACAGACAGAGACAGAAAGGATTATTTTGAGGGAGGAAGAAATCAGTAAAAGAGGGAAGTGAGCAGGTAGAGAAATTTGGTGGTGAATATAAAATGAAGTGCAATGGAAATGTCATAATGGAACACATCAGTTTGTATCATAACTGATAAAGTTTATTGTAAAAATATCAAGAACAAAGCAATCTTTGTTCCATCATTGTCAGATTGGGTGATGTGTATATTGTAAATCACAGGTAAGAAATTGCCTATTGTAATTAGCAAGGCAAGTCTGAAGTTGTATTCACACACAGGTGCATGAGACAAGGTGTTGGTTTGTTTGAATTGAGCTTGTTTGTCTGTTTGTTTGTTTTGCCTAGGAGAGAGAGAGAGAGAGGCAGTAGAGATGTGAGGACGATAAGGGGGAGATGAGGGAGGTGAAAAGCATGGTCAGAATATACTGTATGAATTATTTTACAAAAAAAATTTAATTTTGTTTTTTACACTCCAGATTTTATCCCCCTTCCAGTATACCCTCTGACTGTTCCAAATCCCATACCTCCTCCCCTACCTGCCCCCATGAGGATGTCCTCAACCCCACTCCCACCCCACCAGACCTCCCCACTCCCTGGGGCCACAAGACTGTGAAGGACTAGATGCATCTTCTCTGACTGAACCCAGACCCAGCACTCCTCTGCTGTATATGTGTTGTAGGCCTCATATCAACTGGTATATGCTGCCTGGTTGGTGGCTCAGTGTCTGAGAGATCTCAGGAGTCCTGGTTAATTCAGACTGCTCCTTGTACAGTGTTGCCCTCCTCCTCAGCTTCTTCCAGCTTTTCCTTACTTCAACCACAGGGGTCAGCAGCTTCTGTCCATTGATTGGGTGTAAATATCTGCATCTGACTCTATCAGCTGCTTGTTGGGTCTTGGCAGTCATGATAGATCCCATTTTGTGAACACTCCATAGCCTCAGTAATAGTGTTAGGCCATGGAGACCTCCTCTTGAGCTGGTTCCCACTTTGGGCCTGTCGCTGGACCTCCTTTTCCTCAGGCTTTTCTCCCTTTTTGACCCTGCAGTTCTTTCAGACAGGAACAATTATGGGTCAGAGTTTTTGACTGTGGAATGGAAACCCCCAATAAATAGTTTACATTGAGGTTTCCAAAACTCAGGGGGGTTTAAGTTTGCTTGATTCTAGTCTGGTTATGTTTTATTAAGACAGGTTCTCATTGTATAGCATAGTCTGTATTCAAATTCATCATCTTCCTACTTCAACTTCCTGAGTGCTGGGATTACAAATATACATAACTATGCTTTGTTCATTTTCTCTTCTGTAAGGAGATTAGTGGGTTTTGGATCAATGTAGACATAAAAGCAAAATGAAAAAAAATCAAAGCTAACATTCCCTTGAAACTGATTCCACATGTCAATTTAAGACCAGAGCTGTAAGTCAGCCCTGCTCATGAAGGCTTAGAACCATGCTAAGATCAATGTGTTACATTCTGGTGACTAGATGTACATAGAAATTTCTACCTCAGCCTGACAACCATTTTCTCTGCTAAATTTAATAATTCAAAAACTATTAAATGTAATAGTATTTGATGTTTTCATTGTAATGTTACATTTAATAGTTTTTGAAATTTTTCATATTTTCTTCTTTTTTCATGTTCATTTTAGTCTTGAAGATATAAATGTATATTTTATAAAAGTAGAAGTCCATGGGCATGAAATTTTAAAAATAGACTGGTCCTACACTGAAAATATCACAAATATGTTTTAAATATTTGCAGCTAGTCTTGGGGTAAATGCAAATTAATTATCACTCAAAACTTAAATGGTGGTGTCTGTGTTTTGGTGGTTGTGTCTAAGAAATAATTGCTCAGATCAAAGACTCAGTCAATGGGGTGAAAAAAATAAACAAATATGGGAACCAACTTAGTTGCTGCAAATCAATGGAAACACTTTGCAGAATGGAGAGACAACCCACAGAATGGAGAGGCAGACAACCCACAGAATGGAGAGACAGACAACCCACAGAATGGAGAGACAACCCACAGAATAAAGAGACAACCCACAGAATGGAGAGACAATTCACAGAATGGGAGCCACTGTTGACTTGTAAATCATGTGTGTAAAAACAAGAGATGATTCATTCCACTTGAATTATAAAAGGCATACTGACATGTTTGACAAATTACTTTCAGTGTTGTATATAGAGTGATAAGAGGAAACATAATAAAAGCAATCAAGGGAGAGCAAGTCATAGCTCAGAGGTTGGGGTCTGAGCAAGAAGTGCAGTAATGAAGAAGCAGAGAGGGTAGTAAGGGTGATAGGCATTTAGACTGTGTAAGGTAAAAGTGAAGAGATCCAACTCAGCCTATCCAATCTCATTGAAAAGTTAATTGGGTAGGCAATCAGTAGTTTTCTTTTTGATCTGTTTATTTGGGTTTGTGTTGTATGATGAGCTGGCTCCCTTTCTGATATATTTCAGCCATGGTAGTGAAGCCTCCATTCAAATGCTCAGGACATTGGATTGTTTGTCTCTAGTATAATTTTTCCATCTGAGCAGAGGGTAACTGGAGTCTTGATACAAATGCAGACATAGGTTGAAATCTCATACAGGTTGAAATCCTATTTCTCTAGAAGCCCAACAGTTTGCAGCCTGCTCCTCCTGTCCCCACGTTCTGTACTCATAGTTTCACAACAAAGTTGAACATAGTTTTGAACTATACTTGTCCTGAACACATGAAGATTTTGTTAGCTAATATAAACAATCACTGAAAAATTTTAAATTAGAAGGGAATGTGTGCATGGATTATATGTAAATACTAGTTAATTACATAAGATATTAAAACATTCATGAATCTTGGTATCTGTGGAGATTCCCAAATTGCTCCATAGAAAGAGTAATACTCAGAGATGAATGCCTTTCCATCAGCTACATTTTACACTATCAATGTTGAAAACCCTCCCTATGTTATCAGTTCAGACTTGAAGACTTCATATCTCCACAGAGTGACTTAAGATGTGTTGGTGTGGAACCTAAAACAAATGAGACTTAGGTATACCTCTTAGAGACTACATTTTTATCATATCTATATATCTATATAGATATAGATATAGATATATAGATATATATAATTATATCTGAGTGTTCTATTTGCATGTACACTGGCATGCCAGAAGAGGGCATCAGATCCCACTAGATATGGTCATGAGGAGTCAATGCTCTTAGCCTCTGAGCCGTCTCTTCAGCCCCAAGAGATTATAATTTTTAATGCCCACGTGTTCTCTGATTGTAACTTTTTCAAGTTAACCACTCTGATTACTCTAGAGAGCACTCTTATTTAGAACAGTTCCACGACCTCAGATTTGAAGACTTCCTGTAGGAAACTCTTCCAGATCCAGGGTGGTAGTTTTCCAGTAGATTTGGGATTGAATCCTGTTACACATCAGCACTCTTTGTATCAGGATGGAGTAGGACTCACAACCTAGATGATGCTCCAGCCTCAGCATGTTTGGGAGATGCCCATAGAGTTTGTTTATTAGGAAAAGAACATACAGGCTACAGAAACCACATTTTTATTTTTTACTCCATCACTAGGCTCTCTGCTCCGTGGTTACTACCTACTGCTTGTTCTAGTGCTCCAGGTGAGAATGGGGAAGATTCTAAGGGGTGAGTTTTTCTTCAATCAGTCTGCACTGTGATTCTTTTCACATAGTAAAAAGGCTTTCATCTGCACTGCTGTTTCCATAGGTCTCTGGAGAGAAGAGGTGATCTTCATGAACCCTGTTTGGGGATTCTCTGGGTATGGTTAAGTCTTGATTGTACCAGAGTGAGTACAAGGAGTGTGGATAGCCACTGTCTATCTGTGGCTCTGGAACCTAAGCTCTATGTTATCCTTTGTCTCCTTTACTGAGTGTGCCTCTTTCTTTCACTATTTGAATTTGGTCATTGAAAGAAGACAGGAATGTGTACTTGAAGCTCTGTTCCTAGAGACATAGGTTGGAGATCCAGCTTCCCTGATTATCAGAGAAGCTATATGTCTGCTGATGTTGGTGAACAGGCTGCAGCCCTGTCTCTGTCCTTGGACAAACGGAACTTCCATTGTTCTCTGAAATATGACTGACAATCTATTAGTTCTGCATAACTGGCAATCAATCCCGGTGTCTGAAAGACTTTTCCATTCTGTACATCAGATGGCACCTCTTCTTGACCACAGTTCTCTTGGAATCAGTGAGATAATGTGATAGTGCTAGCATGAGCTTCTTTATGTTTTTGCTCAACTCATTTCTATTAAACTGTGAGCATGTGCCACAGGATCTTGAAATTTAAATTGTATTATTAAATTATATATGTTTCAGAATCCTAAAATAGTAGCACAGCCTAGAATCATGCAAAAAAAAACCTAAACATACTCTTAAAACTGTATTAAGAAATGTTTGTATTGTCTTTTTATAGACAATAAAAAATGGTCAAATCTAACCCATGAATTAAGCAGAAAACTTTAGGCAGCATTTACATAGAATCTAACTGTATAAGAAAAAGCCAAAGGGGCCAGAATGTTCCTGCAAAGCCTAAAGAATTAGAGAATTGGAGAGAGTTTTTTAGCACAGACTCTTACAAAATGTAATAGGAATGTAGTATTTTTCACTTGTGGATATTATCTGAAGACAAGAACTGAAAAATAATTAACAACCTTACTTTAAATTGCTTAGCGTTGTTTATATGTATGTGCCTATGTACAGTGAGTGGATACAGTCTCTAAATGTCCCTGGAATACTTTGTATGAATTTATTTTGAAACGCTGCTACCTAACCAATCATCCTACTGTGAATTAATAATGTGAGTTTACTGGCTTATGGAAATGCTATTTTTAGGACTGACCTAACTCTAAAGCAACTCTTATTAGTTCATAGCTAATCAAATTCATGGTATCCCTGTTTTTGCAGAACTCTATCACTATTTTCATTCTGAGTTTATATTGTCTATATTCTAATTCATTCATGCCAAAAGTCCCCAGAGAGAGAAAGAGTTAAATTGTCAGAAGCCATCAGCATTTGGTCCTGAAATAGAAAACAAAAAACAAACAAACAAAAAAAAAGGAGTTAAATTGCCAGAAGCTATCAGCTTCTTGTCTCCAGAATAGCAACAGAGAGTTCAATTGCCAGAGGTCATTAGTTTTTTGTACCTTCCTTGGTTACCTTGATGTCAAAGCTGGTCTTTGACACATTCACATTTTATTTAATAGATTCACTAATCTTGAATTTGTATTTTATCTTTTTATTTAGAAATTAAGGCTAAATTAGAAAGTAAATAAAGTAATACATATAAGCATACAAAAGAGTACCTTTTTCCCTGAGACCCTAGAATCCCACTTTCCAAGGCTCACCACTGTTAACCAACTGTTCTCTGTGGATTGACCAGCCCTGCACACAAACTATTATGTTGTGGCATGATAATAATTTTCCAAGTATCCATAATATGGTTATTTAATCTTTTAGTTTTAACTTTGGAAGAAAGTGTCTGATTTCAGACCTTTATGGAAATATTAATTTCTCTAAATTGCCTTACTAAAGCAGTGTTTAAACAGTATGTTTTATCACAGTCAAACTAATAAATTAAATGATCACCTAATCCAAATTTATAACTATTGTAATCTTACTATTAGGTTCTTACAGTTTTGTTTTGTGGTCTTTCAGATTTTTTTTTTGTAGACTTTAAAGCAGAGTTTGAAAACTAGCGAGAACACTGGTTAAAATCAGACTTCTTTTGCTGGTCACTACATGTTCATTGACGTCTTCAGTTCCGCCTTATTGCTTTTAACCACGACTTGGAATTTTTCTGTTAACATACTTCTACTCTCAAGGGATCAACAGAAACAAAGGGATGCAAAGGGGGAAAGCAACTGATGGAAATAATCCTCACCTAAGCCAAACACAGTGAGCCAGCCCCACTCACTTCACACTCGCAACTCTTTCATCACAGTGTAGTAGCAACAGTACCTAGACCATAATCCTACTGTTGTTGCTGCTGCTGCTGCTGCTGCTGCTGCTGCTATTATTGATTGTTTTTGCACAGGGTTTCACTATGAAGTCTTGTATTGGACCTTATTATTTAGACCAGGCTGCCCTTGGATTCACAGAGAACCATAAGCCTCTGTTTCTGAAGTGCTGGGATTGTAAGCATGTGTGCACATGCTTAAGTATAATCTCATTATTACAATGAGACACTATATAATATGGTGAACAACTCATTATTTTCCTAAATTCTTTTTATGCTTGCATTTTATGAACCCTTATATCAACACTACTAGATAAGTATAATTTGGGTTATTTGGGTTACTACTTTATAACTGAGTGAAAATAAGTAAAGCAAACTAGTGAATTTGCTGTTCACTACACATTAACTAGACATAGTAGGACCGAAACTCTTATTAATTTGTTTTGTTGATTATTTATATGTGTGTGTGTGTGTGTGTGTGTGTGTGTGTACGTGTGAGTGTGTACTACATGTATGAGAATGTCCATGGAGTCAGAGAGGGTTCCATATCATTGGGTCCGGTGTTACAGGTAGCTGTGAATTGATAATGTGAGTGCTGGTGATTGAACTCATGTCCATTGGATGAGCAGAGAAACTAGACAAGCCAGGATTTAAACACAGCAGTGGAGATGTAGAGATCTAACTCTAGGTAATGAGTTGTGCAGCTTTGTAGCATCTAATAGCTGTTTGTGGTCATTGGATAATCACTATAATAGAAAGGCCTGTGCATACTATAGATGCACACATACACAAAGACACATCCAGTCACATATCATGTAAAAATTTAAGTGACATGGTATATAAAAAAGCGAAAGCACTTGCTTTTCACTTAATATTTCATGTAGTTATCTTTCTATGGTACATGGAAGTTGCGTCATTTAAATCTTCACCCAAAAGGCAAAGCCTCATATTCGAGTTTTTATTGTTTTAGTAGACATTTTGATTCATACTTTATGTGTAACTTTACCTATTTTGCAAACAGGGGTTTAAACTTTTTATATTTTCTATGGAATTTTGTGTATTTGTTGCTGTTATTTAATCCTCAATTAAGAATAATACAACTTCTCTTGAGTATATTTGCAAATATTATATATATATATATATATATATATATATATATATATATATATATATATAAAATCTTTGATTTTTGAGACAAGGTTTCTTCACATAGCTTTGGCTGTGCTAAAATTCACTTTGTAGACCAACCAGGCTGCCCTCAAACTCAGAGATCTGCATGCTTTTGCCTTGAGTGCTGGGATTAAAGGCTGTGCCACCACTACATGGCAGGATGCCTTTTATTGTGTATATTTAAGATATATAGCAGAGAGACAGAAACAGAGAAAGAGAGAGAGAGAGAGAGAGAGAGAGAGAGAGAGAGAGAGACTTGCCTGATGGCACATGAAGGCAATTCCTGCACTCAGGAGGCTGAGGCATGTTTACTACAGCCTTGGCTACCCAGAGATAAACAAACAAACCTAGGCCACAGATTTGGAAGAATCTATTAGATAACAGTGTGATTACTACTTGCTATACAACTTAAGACACTGAATATCTCTCTTTGCGAGTTCATTGGCTATCAACAGCTCAGCCAAGAGAAGTAAGACCTTTTAACACCCATACCCTTCCCCCAAGTCCACGATAAACCTACTTTTATACAGGTCTTGTTCAGAAAACTGAAGCTGTTAAGGCCATAAGTGGCAAGGGCTGTTTTAAGCATTTCATAGAAATATTTCCATTTCTTCTTTTATTTCTATTTCTATTTCTTCTTTTCTTCTTTTCCTTCTTCTTTGTCTTCTTCATCATCTTCTTCTTCTTCTTCTTCTTCTCCTCCTCGTCCTCTTCCTCTTCCTCCTCCTCCCCTTCTTCTCCCCTACCTCCTCCTTTTCCTCCTTCTCCCTCTCCTGCTCCTCTTCATCTTCCCCCTCCTCCTTCCCCTTCTCTCCTGCTATCCTTTCCCCTTTGCTCACACCCTCACATGACCATCCCTGATACTTACAGGAAGGAGTATATATTCTATGCTTAGGACTGAGCACTCAATTATCATTGATTCTTAGAATTCTGATTAGCATGAGTGTGCATCCACCACAGTTCACAGCAACAAGAAGCCTCTCTGACTAAGGCTGCAAGTAGCATTTGTCTATGAGTATAAACATAAATATTTAAATGGCAGCTAGACACCATGAAAATTTAAGTAAACCATAGATAGAACTTTTCCTGTATGAACAATGACTTCCCTAGGTATAGATTTTTTTTAAAACATGGTTTATAGAAATAGTATGTATTTTTCTACTGTGGATTGGCCTGAAAGCCAGAGAGGAGTTAATGACCTCCATAAGAGTAATGCTACTATTACACCAGTGGGCACATCTGACCTGGCAAATTGACATCGTGGTTAAAAGGATTAACAGCTGGATAAGACTAAGGATGTTTTCTCCTTCATGGTAGCCCCTTCTTATCTTCTATATTATAAAATAAAAGTATCTCATATGAATTTTAAATGACTAAAAGTAAATTTTATAAAACTTAACAATGCTGGACAATATGTCATACCAACAATTGTTAATTATGGACATTAGTATGTAAGGACCCTATGAAAGAAAAGACAGACTGCTAAAGATTTGCGTTACAATACGGAGTGTCAGAGTCAAAAAGAAAATATTTTAACTGATATATTTTTATTTTGAAAAAATGCAGACAATGATCACAGAATATTATTCCAGTCTGCCTTACTTTAAATCTTGGGCAAAATTATTCTTTAGATTAATCTTATAGATATAATTAATAAATGGACTTATTAAATGTAATAAAGGCCAAAACATAAAATGTAACTAGTTAAAGTCATATAAACTTGCTTGCTTCCCACAGCCTTCTCAGAACAAACTAGTTAAACTAGATGAGGTTTGGTCTTATAGCATATTAACACAGATACATTCTGACTGGTAATGCTAAAATATTAATGTACTAAAAATTCGCTTTGGTTTTAAATTATTATAGCTATTGGGCAAAATAAAACTTTAGTATATCAGAATACAGAAACTTTGAACAGAAAGAAATCAATGGCCTGTTTTTATGATTGACAAAAAAATAAGCTGCTATCACTATCCTGCAATAAATAGTTTATGTGTTTCTTTCCTTGATGCTCTTCTACAGACACAACCAACCATTCATGGGTGAAGACAACAGAACCTCTGTGACAGAATTCATCTTCCTGGGCCTCTCACAGGACCCACATACCCAAGTCCTGCTCTTCTTCCTCTTCCTCTTCATCTACCTGCTCACTGTGCTGGGAAACCTGCTAATCATCTTGCTCATCCATTCAGACCCCAGACTCCACACTCCTATGTACTTTTTCCTTAGAAACCTGTCCTTTGCAGATCTCTGCTTTTCTACTACCACAGTGCCCCAGGTGCTTGTCCACTTCCTGGTGAAGAGGAAGAGCATTTCTTTTGCTGGATGCTCCACACAGATAGTGGTGTTGCTTCTGGTAGGGTGCACAGAGTGTGCACTGCTGGCAGTGATGTCCTATGACCGCTATGTGGCTGTCTGCAAGCCTCTGCACTACTCCACCATCATGACACACTGGGTATGTGTCCAGCTGGCTGCAGGGTCCTGGGCCAGTGGTGCATTTGTGTCCCTGGTAGATACCACATTCACATTACGTCTTCCTTATCGAGGAAACAATGTCATTAACCACTTTTTCTGTGAACCTCCTGCTCTCCTGAAGCTAGCTTCAGCAGATACATACAGCACAGAAATGGCTATCTTTGCAATGGGCGTGGTAATCCTCCTAGCACCTGTGTCCCTCATCCTCATCTCCTACTGGAACATTGTCTCTACTGTAATCCAGATGCAGTCTGGAGAGGGAAAGCTCAAGGTCTTCTCCACCTGTGGCTCCCACCTCATTGTTGTTGTTCTCTTCTATGGCTCAGGAATATTTGCCTACATGAGGCCCAACTCCAAGATAATGAATGAAAAGGATAAAATGATTTCGGTGTTCTATTCAGCAGTGACCCCGATGCTGAACCCCATCATTTACAGCCTGAGAAACAAGGATGTGAAAGGGGCTCTCAAGAGAATAACTACAAAATAATATGTTAGGACTGTGTCATGATTGAACTGACTTTTGTATTAATAGAAAACAGGGTTCTTTGTTTTTGTTTTGTGTTTTTAAAATGTTTTCCTTCTTTTACTCTTCTCTCCCACATCTTTCTATTTTCCTATATTTTTCTCTGCTTGATAGCTATGTGAATGAAATTAAATTAAAGTTAAAAATTGTAAGTAAAAACAAATTAGTGAATAGATGTGGGCATAAGAAGGGAGGAAAGAAGAAAGGAAGAAAAATAAAAAAGGATGAGAGAGGAGAAACAGCAAAGTTTTTTCTCTTTTAAGTCATACAAGTCAATAACAAAATTGTCCTAATTATGCATCTAAGTATGTGTCAGCAAACATGAATAGAACAACAAAGCGATCACAAGTATTTATGGGTCCATAGTCATTTCTTTTGACTATATTTTGAATTTACATTTTTCTAGGGCACATTCATAGAATTTGGGGCAGAAATATGACACTTTTGTTTCAAGTTGACATAAAGAATTGTGAAAGATACAGGCTATATTGAGAACATTCTTCCCCAAACCTCCATGCACTTTTGTGTATTTCTTTTCTCACATTTTCCCCTGTGTTGTGATAGACAGAATCATTTCCACTTTTATATATCCATCTATAATTTTTGCTACTGTGTAGTATCTGAAAATAATAAAGTCAAAATTTTTTTCTGAAAATGGATTAATTTACTTATAATGACTTTCTCCACCCATTTCCCTCCAAATGATATAACTTACTATTAAGTATATGTACCCCGTTTTTTATTTGTTCATTTGTATTAGGTCACCCAACTTGGTTGGATAACTTATCCATTGAGAACAGGGCAGCAAAAAATATCAGTGGATAACCATCTCTGTGATGTATTGAATTGTAATCATTCAAGTAAATACCCAGGAGTTGCTTTTAAAGTCATTTAAAAGTCTATATCTATATGAGTGCATCATTTTGCTATAGTAGCTTTTGCCAAGGTCAATAATGCTATAAATAAACTATTTAAACAGCCTTTTACCCTGTAGTGCATTAGAATATCTGAGAATATCTTCAGAAACAGCTTCTCCATTTGCCACTATCAACAAACTTTGATTTAATAGTTCATCTAATTCTTGCCTCACTGAGGTTAACTATTCGTCATCCCCCTGAATTATTCATAAATCCCTTGTTCTCTCTCTTGTTCTCTTCCTTATGGTCCTTCCAGTCTTGTTTATCATCCAGGACTGACTTGCAGAGTAACCGTTGGATATGGTGTGGCAAGGGCATGTATCTTCCTCTATTTTGTCCCCTTCTATGCCATCTTTGTTTATTACACTCATCTACTGCTTCTAGATCTATGCAAAAATGATTCTTAACTTCTTGCCTTTACCATGCCATAATTAGAATTTTCTCTCCTATGGTCACTAGTGATATATTACTGAGTTGATTTATTTTTGAGGATCTGTATTTCTATGGTATGGCAGTGATGATGTTACAACTGAAGTTTGTCTACTCTTTTTGTGGTACTTGGGAATAAACCCTCAAGAGAATGCTATTTACTAAAGAGATATCCAATTAAAACGTAAGAGATATCCAAACTCACTTATGTACAAATCACAATATAAAACATACACAATATATTATTAGGAATCATTTTATTATTATGTTCATTTATCAGAAAAATAGTAGTAGGTTTTCCCTTGGGTCCATGACCTATCTAGTCTCAGGTTGTTGGCCACTTATTTCAGTGTCAGGTATGGGTTCCATCTTATGATATGGGTCTCAAATCTAATATTTAAAAGTAGTTGGTTACTGTCATCACATTTATGACACTATTACACAAGTATTTTTGCAGGCAGGACACCATTGTAGTTCTCAGGGTTTACAGCTTGTGATGTTTACTATTTTTCTTCTCCAATAGCATGAACAGTACCTTGCAGCAGCATGAATGTTAGTCAGCAGAAGCTTCCGTTTGAACACCACCTTGTTCTTCATGTTTTATGATATAAGTGTTGTCTCCAGCAACAGGGCCTTACCATTAGGTTTCACGGGCTAATCAAAAGCATTAGCAGTAGCCTGTAATGTTTGGGGCATCCATTAGACCTCATTGTCCTATGAATTGACAAGAAATAAATCATTCCTGGCACCAGGGAATTTTCCATGGCTGCTTAAGATGTCTAGATCAGGTATTATTTTCCCAATTACATTTTAATTCTATTTATATTTCTTTTTATATGTGTACATATTTTAGAAATATGTACATATATTCTATAATAATTGACTTCCCTGTGGCTTCAAAGGACCTTTTGTAGTAGTTGTCACTCCCAATGTTCCCATCTTGACCCTACACTTCCATTCCCTTTACCATTTAATCTTTTCCTGCACTTTTACTTTTATAAAATTTTCACATTTATATCACTATTTTCTATTTCCTCTTCCTGGAAAATCCTCTTTTCCTTCGGCCCCTTAGTAGCTACCTAACTTCTGTTAGTATTCTAAATAAAACACGTGTATCTAAACCTTAAGAAATAGCAGTCACTTCATAGACTGAATTAGGTAGTATTTCTATTTTATGGAATAGCTTGAGGAATATTAATATTAGGTCTTCTTTTAAGGACTTATCTCCAATAAGAAGGTCATTTGGTTTATTAACTACACTCCACGACAGGGATCATGCTCAAGAGTAGTTGGCCAACAACAACAACAAAATGGAAACCATGCTTTTCTTGTGTGAGTTTTGGGGTTGCATTTGGTATATTTTGTATTTTTGTGTTTTGTTTGTTTGTTTGTTTGTTTGTTTTGAAATGTATTGGGTTGCTTATTGAGAAAGTCAGAAACAGAGAAAAACATGAAATTGGATGGGTAGTGATGTATGGAGGACCTGGGAGGAGTTAGGGGATGTAAAAGATGTGACCAAAATACATTGTGTAAAAAATAAGTCCAAAAATATAGAAAGGAAACATGAATGCAAATAATGAAAGAGAAACATAATCGCTCTAAAACATAATTATCCAACCAATTAATTTAAATATACTGAAATTGACATAATAGATGGAGAGCTCAAATATTTAATTGAAAATTTTTCTGTGACCTGAAGATAATATAAGAAAGTGCAAATAAATAAAGTAATTAACCCAGCCTCTGGAGAAAAAAAATGAGCAACAAAGAGAAAAGGTCAGTAGAATGGACATGAAAATTAATAGTATGAATGAAAATATCAGCAATTTGGAAGAAATGTTCAAGAGAAAATAGTTTTTTAAAATGAATATAAATATGAGAAATAACCAACACAGTGAATTAAATGGAAAGCATGGTGAAAGTGTAGCCAATAGAAAGAATATCAGACAGACAACAGGGCAAGCTCAAAGAAATGCCAATAATGAGGGAAAATAAGTAAATGACCAAAGCCATTTTGTTGAATCAATCTGAGCCATGAAAAAGAGAACAAAACAAAGTCCTGAAAAATTAATTCAATTAAATGACAGAAATTTTCCTATGTCTAGGCAAAAAATATCCAAATAGAAGAGGTATTTAAAATTCTAGAGATATGGCCAAGAAAAACCTCTTGACAATGTATTATAGTCAATATGTCAAAAAATCACAAACAAAGGAATGGTACTAACAGTTTTAAGAAAAAAAGCACCGAGTTACCTACAAAAGTAAAATATCAGATCTCTTATCAGCAACCTTAAAGCCTGGAAAACATATAGCTAAATCCCTGAAAATTAATGTCAACCCACATAGCTATATTTAACAAGATGAAAGTTAAGACACGATGCTTTGAAGGACAGACTAACACTGCTCTTGATTTGTGAACAAATTATGCCAGCATTACAGACAGCCCAAAGAAACAAAAACCACAGAAAGAACAAAGTTTTAGTCATGAAAGTACTGTAAAGAATAAATTAAATGAAGATGAAACACAGAGAGTAAATTGTGTAAAATGCAGCAAAATAGCAAATCCTAATACTAACAGGAGAAGAGGAGATGAATTAATAATAAACTAACAACCAGAAAAATCAATTATATAAGAATTAGCAAACAGTTTTTTTTTTGGGGGGGGGGGGAAGAAAGCCCTTAAGTATAAATGGTCAGGCAGAGCAGCAGTGCTGAAATTGCTGCAGTAGGAAGATCCTGGGTGTCCAGTAAGCCCTAAGAAGAGGAAGAAAACCATCAAAGTCAAGAGGGGAGATGCAGGAGGGCAGTGGGGTCATGAATAGGAACAAAGTGCAGTGATATATATCTGTGTACACACACACACACACACACACACACACACACACACACTGTTCTGTGTTTTTTGAACATTCTCCCACTTTCTTTTTTATGTACTTTCATTTGTTCTCCCACATTAGTTATTTAAAACAGACATTTTAATAGATATGTGCATAACAAAAGGCTAACTTGTTATGCTAACCAAAAAAATCAATTAAAAATAATTACATGGCAATCAGATGTTTCAAGGAAAACTCACCAGCTATCTATTTCACCGCATTCTCTTCTGAGAAGCACTGTTTCTCACAGGCAACTGAGCACACATTTTACATTCTGTTATGTGAACTTGGATCTGTATTACAAAGTTTAAATGTTCCACTAAGATCAAAAACAGCTTGCTGACCTTTATTCTTTTATATTATCTTCATGCTCTATTGTCATACCGACAAATCACCCAATCTTCACGTGCTTTAGAAGCTAGCCAGACTTGGGAGGTGGAGTATGAGAAGAGATAACTAAAGGCTTTTGGTGGTGATGTTGAAACAGTGTAGTAGAAACGACCCAGATTCTATGAGGGTGACCCTACAATGGATTCCTAGGACTGGAGGCTAAGGAGGATGAACTGGCCATATTCTGTAATCAGGAAACTTCCAATGGTGAGACTGGAACACCAACCCAGCCACAAAACTTTTTACCTACAATCTATCCTGCCTGCAAAATATGTTTTTTTAAAAAAAATAGGGCTCCAGAACTTGTGGGAGTGGCCAATCAATGATTGATTGGTCTAATTTGAGGCCTATTCCACAAAAGGGGGTCCATGCCCAACACTGCCTGTATGACCATGAACGAGAGGCTAGACAGAACAGAGACCTAGCATGGAAAAAAATCGTTAAAATGATTCCTGATGATATTCTTTTATACTCATAGCCCAGGCAGCATCAAGGAGACTTCTAGCAGCTGATAGGAGTAGATGCACAGATCCATGCCCAAATACTCGGTGGAGAAAGAGCAAAATTGGAGATCTCTATCACGTCCCTTCCCTTGGAGCTCGGGGAAACCCATGGAAGAAGGGAGAAAGAGTTATAGGAGCCATAAGAGTCGAGAATACCAGAATAACAGCCACAGAATCAAGTAAGCAAAGCTTGTAAGTGCTCATACACACTGAATCAACAATCATGGAGCCTGCATAGGTCTGGGTTAGGTCCCTTGCTTTTATGCTTGTTAGCTTCACAATTTTGTGGAACTGTGAACAGTGGGAGTGTGGATGTCTCTAATGCTTTTGCTTTCTCTTGGGACCATTTACTCCTACTGGATTACCAAGGATTTGTGTCTAGTCTTAATGTAACGTGCTATGCTGTATTTGTTTGATATCCCTGGAAGGCTTTCTCTTTTATGAAGGAAAACAGAGGAGTGGATATGAGAGAGATGTGTGGAAGAAGGGAAAATTGTGGTTAGTATGTACTATATGAGAGAAAAATAAAATATAAAAGAAAAATAAATTAAAATGTATAGTTAAGAATGAATAAATGAGGGAAGGAAGGGAGGAAGGAAGGGAGGAAGGAAGGAAGGAAGGAAGGAAGGAAGGAAGGAAGGAAGGAAGGAAGGAAGGAAAGAAGGAAAGAAGGAAAGAAGGAAAGAAGGAAGGAAACTATCCAAATAAGGGTCTTCTTATCCAGATGCCTTATTTTTAGATTTATGTCTACTCTCTTAAATTTATAAACATCGATCACTTGTTGTTCAGCTAATATAATTTCTATTAAATTTCAGGAATTATTACAATTAGTATGAAAACAAATGCCAGAAATATAACATGAGTTATATTTTCATGTCTACTTCTCAAGCTCTATAAAGGTGCGTGGAATATAAAATATATATTCAAAATACAATTGCCAAATGCATATACAAATGACATACGTTAATTTCATTGGGAAAAACATAGTATCCTATTTGTGTGAGATTGCTTTTCCATTGGGTATTTTTTGGACAAATTCTGTAACACTTTCTTTAATTTCCATATTTGTATGAGTGAGAAAAGAATTGCTGTTCTGTTGCTCCTCCTTCTCAAATATCTTCCATTCCTTCCTTATTCGAACATTACCCTTCACTTTTCTTTCTTCATTTCAATTTTATTGCCCAGGTCCATTAAGATCCATTTCTCCTAAATAATCAATTGAATGAAACACATAAAAATCATATAAAAAGAAAAAGAAAGTAGGAGAATGGCATGAAACAAGAAAAATCTCGAAGAAAATTGCTTCTCTCCATATCTCTGACATTCTTAACACACTCACATTGCCATCTCAGAAAATGCTATCTTGAAGTTATTCTCCTGAGAGCCCCTTTCACATCCTTGTTTCTCAGGCTGTAAATGATGGGGTTCAGCATTGGGGTCACTGCTGAGTAGAACACTGAAATCATTTTATCTCTTTCATTCATTATCTTGGAATTTGGTCTCATGTAGGCAAATATTGCTGAGCCATAGAAGAGACCAACAACAATGAGGTGGGAGCCACAGGTAGAGAAGACCTTGAGTCTACCCTCTCCAGACTGCATCTGGATTACAGTGGAGATGATGTTCCAGTAGGAGATGAGGATGAGGGAGACAGGTGCTAGGAGGATTACCACGCCCATTGCAAAGATCGCCATTTCTGTGCTGTATGTATCTGCTGAAGCCAACTTTAGGAGGGCAGGAGGTTCACAGAAAAAGTGGTTAATCACATTGTTTCCTCGATAAGGAAGATGCAATGTGAATGTAGCATCTACCAGGGACACAAATGCACCACTGGCCCAGGACCCTGCAGCCAGCTGGATACATACCCAGTGTGTCATGATGGTGGAGTAGTGCAGAGGCTTGCAGACAGCCACATAGCGGTCATAGGACATCACTGCTAGAAGTGCACAATCTGTACACCCTATTAGAAGCAACACGACTAATTGTATGGAGCATCCAGTAAAAGAAATGGTCTTCTTCTTCACCAGGAAGTGGACAAGCACCTGGGGCACTGTGGTAGTAGAAAAGCAGAGATCTGCAAAGGACAGGTTTCTAAGGAAAAAGTACATGGGGGTGTGGAGTCTGGGGTCTGAGTGGATGAGCACGATGATCAGCAGGTTTCCCAGCACAGTGAGCAGGTAGATGAGAAGGAAGAGGAAGAAGAGCAGGACTTGGGTCTGTGGATCCTGTGAGAGGCCCAGGAAGATAAATTCTGTCACAGAGGTTCTGTTGTCTTCACCCATGAATGGTTGGTTGTCTCTGTAGAAGAACCTCAAGGAAAGAAACACACACATCAATTGTTTCAGAACATCTGAATGACTTAGGTATTTTAATCATACTCCCCAACATCGAACTATGTATTTAAGTCTGAATTTTAATTTTTTTTAGTAGCTTGACAGTTGGAAGTCTGTTTGACCCCTTCTCTTCTTACATCTTCTAATAGCACTGTTAAAAATGAATCTTCCTCGATGTGTGCAGCTGTTGGCTGAACCCCCTGATGCTTCATGTCCCTCAGAAGACAGTAGTGCTGCTCAAAGTCCCCCTGGCCTTTTACCTAGGGTTCTAGGTAAAGAAACCGGTGTGTCTGTAGACCAGGTTAAATTTCCACACTATAAAGTGATGACATTTATAAAAACACACTTTTTTCATAGTTACAAGTAAATACTAATGGAACACTCGGGGAAAGAAATATAAATCATAGAGATGTCTGTGATTCTTTCCTTTGCCCAACACTTCTATCATTTATTTTTACTTTGAAGAGAGTACTGGAGAATATTAAAAACTAGCTGCCTCTTGTAAGGTTTTACCCAGTAATCTATTTTTAACAACACCTAATATATGTTGTGTATTCTTTCTTTTTTTGCACAAAACCTATTGACAAAACATAAACAAAAGCAAAACACAAAAACTTAATATAATGGGTGCCTCTAACTACCAATCACCAGTTTTTGTTTCTTTCACCTTTTTTTCCTCCTTCCCTTTTCCCTCTTGCTCTGGCCCCTGGTCACTCAGGGCCTATTTCACTTTTTTAAATCAAAATTTTCCTCATAAATATTTTATTAACTTTATTATCAAACACTTGAAAATGGAAAGCATCACATATCAATATTAAACATAACCAAAGACTACACTTCAAATGAGCTTTTAAAACCCTAGAAATACTATGAAGTTTGAAGGAGGACATAAAGCTAATTGTTCTAGGTGTAGCTTTGTTGAGGATCTTTTATTTTTGGTCATACATAAGACATATTCAATAGTGAAAGTGAAAACCCAGTGTGAAAGTCCACTGTTTCAGAATGCTATTCAAAATCTCTTCAGGGCCACATAAGACTATTTTATTCAAAATATAAAAATAAAACAAGAAAATAGAGGATTATTAATCTGGCTTCTCTAATGTCAATTGTTCTGTAACCTGCTCTTTTGAGTTAACAAAATACAGTTGAAAGATAAGACAGCCAAGTCCTGCAGAGAGATTTCTGCATTTGAAGACAGATATTTGTAATCACCTAAGTTAACAGAAAAGAAAGATGTATGATTAGAGTTGAAAAGACCTGTAAATCATTATTAAACAAACATTTGTGTGTGAATGTAGTACATGAAAAAGAACAGGAAAAGCATAGGACTCATATTTAATGAGATAATATCTGAATATTTTCCATGTCTTATATCCTACAGATATGATATCCTATAGATATGAACATCTAGATCCATCAAACTCACAGGATCACAATTGCTTCATATCCAGTTATAAGAACACTAAGTGACAAACATCATCAAAAAAAAAATAGTAATCCTCATGAGACTACAGCAGCAGGCAGTGGGAATAGCTTCACAACCTGGGACTCTACTTAGTTTGGGTTATGCACATATCCCTCCTTTAATAATGTACTATATAGACTTAGATCCTTGCCTGAATGTACTACTCACACACACACACACACACACACACACACACACACACACACACACACACACACACACACACACACACACACACTCTCTCTCTCTCTCTCTCTCTCTCTCTCTCTCTCTCTCACACACACACACACACACACACACACACACACACACATACACACAAACACATGCACAACATTCCAAATAATGTTTTGTGCAACCTATTAGCAACCTGAGACCCTTCCACATGGAGCTGTGTGAGCATTACTCTGAACAGTAGGATGTTTCTCCTCTTTTTGATGACCATCAGACATAGATTCTAAACAGCTGTGCACCATTCATGTAGAGGTATCTGGAAAAGGGTCTAATCCAAGCTGAGCTGATTTGGGGTACATGAACAATAAGGCAAACTACATTCAAGTGAACTTTTATAGAAAACCTTCTAATTTCAGTGTTTTACCATTGTGATTAAGATTAGATGTACTCTAGGAAGGGACAAAGGTTTACATAATCCAAATATGACACTCATAATAGAGATCTACCAATAACAAAGTCTGCTTTCCTTAAGAACCCATAGAAGAAACCTGAGTCCCCTTGAGAACTCTCACTCCTGTGGCTTGATGACATTCTTGGCAGCATATTTCTTTCAGATCCATACTGTCATTTTTACTTTTAATGAAGTGCCTTAGTTACTGTGCTAATCGGTGTGCACTTATTTTAATCCTTGAATAAGCTTCCACTAACTCTGAAAGCATTCAACCCAGATGCCAAACATCACTATCAAAATAAACAGCAAATAAAAGGATGCTGTGTTCAGAGAGAGAAGAATGGGGGGCGGGGGGACAAAAACAACATCAACAACAACAAAACAAAACCAAAAACCTGACAGGCAAGAAAACTATATTGTATCAGTTTTCCATTGCTGTGAAAAAATTACCTGAAATAATCAGCTTGAAAGGAGGAAGTTTTATTCTGGATCGGGTTTCAGTCCATGGTTCTTGGTTCTGCTGCTTCTGGCCTCTAGCAACACATTGTATAATGAGAGCCCATAGTAACTACTCATGTGTATGTATATAGTTGATCACATAGAATTTGAGAATACAGAAGTGCTTATCAGAGCCTGGGAAAGAGAGACATAGAGAAGAATCGGTTAACATGTACAAATATATATTTATATCATCTGAGCAAGTTCTGGGTTTTTATAATATAGTTAGGCAACTACAGTAATAATTAGTTATCTATTTCAAAACATCTAGAAAATAGGTATTTGAATTTTCCTCATTAAAGTGATAAGAATTTAAGGTGATACATGTATCAATTATCTTCATTTGGCCATTTTGTAATATATATCTTGCAAATAAAAATATAAAAATTAAAATTTAAGATGAATGTATAGAAAAGTCATATGTACCAATATATAAAATATCATAATTATAGATATGTTGTTCTTATTGATGTAATTATACCACAAGCAGACTCAAAATATTTGGTCAAGATATAAAGAATTGGAACAGATATTAGTACAAATGCCAACTTAATATAATATATGTGCATGTGTGCACTGATGACTTAGTTTTTAAAACACTCCATATTCTACAAAATTACATATTTAGCTTTCTTTTTTTATCTATTTATCTATATATTTATGCAGTCTTTGCTAGAAAGAGCTTTCTTAAATATACCAAAACTAAGTATTAAAGAGAGATTTTTAAAATTCTAATAACTCTGCTGGTTAAAATTTTCATATTTATATAGCAGATGCTATTGTGAAAAAAATAAATATAGAGATATTCTATCTTGAGAGTTAAATTTAAAAGAGAACAGATGTTTGTATTATTCCCAAGCTATAGCAATTTCCTGAAATCAGTAATGAAAGCATATGGTTCATTAGACATGATTGCTGATGACAAGAAGGGCTTGCTGACAGGATAGGATAGGATAGCTGTCCCTGAGAGGCTCTTCCAGAGCCTGACCAATACAGATACGAATGTACACAGCCAGACATTGGACTGAGCATGGGGACCCACATGGACAAGTTAAGGCAAGGACTATAGAATCTGAGGGTTTTGCAACCTCATAGGAAGAACAACAATATCAGCCAGCCAGACACCCCAAAGCTCCCAGGAACTAAACCACCAACCAAAGAGTTCACAAGGGATATCCATGGCTCCAGCTGGATTTGTAGCAGAGGATGCCTTACCTGGCATCACTGGGAGAGGAGGCTTGATGACCTAGGAGAGGGGAAGGCTAGGGTACTGAGGCAGGAGTGGGTAGGCGGGTGGGGAGCACCCTCATAGAGGCAGGGGGAGGAGAAGATAGAGGGTTGTGGAGGGAAAACTGGGTAGGGGAATAACATTTTAAATGTAAATAAATAAAATAACCAATAAAAAATGAAAAAAAGAATTAAGAGCTGGAAGATAGGAAAAAGAGAAAGTAATGCAGGTAATGCAGTCTCCACCAAGAAAAATTAGATAAGACTAAACAATAAGCATGAACAAAGCATGTGAAAACAAGGTGATGTTTTATTTTGCTTTTTAGATGAAACTTAAATCACATTAATCTTCAAATTCAATGAACTAGGGAGATGGCAGATTAAGGAGAAAGTAAACAGGCCTGTCCTGAAACTGGGTATTGGTCAGAACTTTATTTTTCTCACTGGGATATGATTCCTCTCTCCTCTAAGAATATCATTTCTGTGGTTTCCAGAGGCAGAGAAGAGAGGTGCTTCCCACAGTAGGTCAGTCAAATTAAGTCTGCTAGAGCTTTCAGATAAAAACACTTCTCTACACACACACTTCTTCCTGCCAGGGTTTCCCTGGCTGAAACGCCCTAGATGATATCCAGTGCATTATGGATATGGACTTAGAACTCCCACCTACACTTGCAGGGCTTTCTAGGTGGCTGCTTCTTCATGATTGTGAAACAGTCATTTAGTTTACTTCTATCACCCATTTTCCCAATATCATCTAATGTAACAGAGGAATGTAATCAAAGTCAGTTGAAATAACAAGGGCACCAACTCATGGCCATGCACAACACTTTCACATACTCACTGTGAGTGTTAAAGGAGGCTGTGGGTAGGGGAGCAGGGCGGGGATGCGGGAGGGTAAGGGGAAATTTCTGGATAACATTTGAAATGTAAATGAAGAAAATATCTAATAAAGAGAAAAAAAAAAAAAAAAAAAGGAGGCTGTGGGTGGCTGAGACCTGGAACTCTGGCTTGGGAACAGAAAGGTCTTGACTGAAAACCCCCAGGATCAATCACCATGTTAAAGAGAACTTATGAACTCATTTTCAACTCTAGGAGTGGTTCAGTTCACCTGAGAACAGGGAGAGTTCACAGGCCACAGGAAGCTCATGAATAAGGAAGACCAAAGTATGGATGCTTCTGTCCTTCTTAGAAGGGAGAACAAAATACTCAAGGGAGGAAATACGGAGACAAAGTGTGGAGCAGAGACTGAAGGAAACACCATCCAGAGACTGCCACACCTGGGGCTCCATCCCATATACAGACACCAAATCCAGGCACTATTGTGGATGCCAAGAAGTGATTGCTGACAGCAGCCTGATAGAGCTGTCTCCTGAGAGGCTCTGCCAGAGTCTGACAAATACAGAGGCAGATGCTCGCAGTCAAACATTAGACTGAGCACAAGCTCCCCAATGGAGGAGTTAAAGAAAGGACTGAAGGAATTGAAGGGGTTTGCAATCCCATAGGAAGAACAACAAAATCAACCAAGCAGATCCCTCAGAGCTCCCTGGGACTAAACTACCAACCAAAAAGTACACATGGAGGAACCCATGGCTCCAGCGGCATATGTAGCAAAGGATGGCATTGTCACACATCAATGGGAGGAGAGGCCCTTGGTCCTGGGAAGGCTTGATTTCCCGGTGGAGGGGATTGCCAGGACAGGGAAGCAGGAGTGGGTGGGAGGGCGCGGATAGGGGGTTTCCAGAGAGGAAACCAGGAAGGGAATAACATTTGAAATGTAAATAAATAGAATATCCAATTTAAAAGAGGGAAAAAAAAAAGAACAGGGACAGTAACAAATCTGCAGACTCACACAGCATCTGTAGTGATTCCAGTTCCCACTTGTGTCTCCAGATCAGTAGCTTCAGGTTGTACCCGCCAGCTTTGAATGCCCAAACCCAAGTGGGTAAGAAGAATAAGAAAGGAACCCTTAATAGGTGTGGACTGGTACTGAAAGAGACACGAGAAATTCTACGAGTAGCTTTTAGAGCTATGAAGAAGTCATGGATATGCATAGTGTTGATAGTCCTTACAGTAGCTTCATCCAGCAGTCTACCAGCTCCAGAACAACTCTGGAGCAGTTTATGAAGAGCACTCATTCTCTTTAGAAGCGAGGTGGGAAAGAGGGGAAGAGAGAGAAGCAAATTCCTCTGTCATGAATGGAATCAAGATCAGATTCTTTGAAAGGAGTAATTCCCCGCCCCAGCATTTTCCCCAATCTCACCTGGAGCCCTGGCTGGTGTCAGCACAGTACAGTTTAGCCCAGCAGTGGAGAAAGAGTGACAAAAAGAGGTATGGTTTCTGCAGCCTTGATGTCCTCAGCCTACCAGACAACCTTCATTTCTGTTTCCAAAATAAGTGGCAGCTGGTGCACCAAATGGACTGCAGGTCTTATCCTAGCCTAATCCAGTGAGTACTCTTCTGTGAAGAGACACAGCTTGAAACCTACTAAGAAACCACCAGCCCAGGTCTGGAGGTGTTTCCTCCAGGAAGTCTTCAAACCTGAGTTCCTAAGGGCTGTTCTAATAAGAGCACTCCCTGAAGTAATCAGTGCTGTTAACTTTGTAAACCTTTTGACAATAAGAAACCCCACAGGTATTTAAAAAAATAATAATGATCTTGGCTGGGACTTACTGTTGGAGTGTTTGCCTAGCATGTGTAAGGCTTTGGTTCAGTCCCCAGCAGCAAAATGATAAAAACAATGATCTGAAACAGAACTACCTAAAACTCACATGAGGTTCAGTATCTTAATGTTGGGTCTCAGGCTACCCTATGGACTCTTGATGTTTCCAAGCCTTTGTCTCAGTGTTCAAGTTACAGGTTTCAGTTCTGCGGACAGTGTAAAGTACTGCTGGTAGAGGAACAGCTCTCACTTAGAAGCTGTAGGTATCTGTTCCAGAAGTGCAGACCCAAATCACTGGGCAGTGAAAACCTTCATATCCATTAAGTAGTATTTACACATAACCTATATACACTCTATCATATATTTTCAATCATCTATAGATTGGCTATGATGCCTAAAGTATCTTCATAAGCTCAATATAGACCTATATATTTGTGGGCTTATTACAAGGTCTTACTCTTTAACTTAGAATTTGCAATTATTCTACCTTAGCCTCCCTAGTGGAGGAAAACATTTTTTTGCTGATTTCTTTTTATTGGATATTTTATTTATTTAGATTTATCAAAATTACATATACCTTTTTAGTCACAACTACTTGCATCCTTGGATGCAGAATCTGTAGATACAAAGAGCTGACTTATTATTCATCAATAGGATTATATTCCATAAACTAATAACTATCAGATGATTCAAAACCCTTATCTGTGTTCATACTCAAAACATTTTACTTATGGAATCTGGAGAAATAGTTCAATGGGTAACAACACTTGCTGCTCTTCCAGAGTACCCAGGTTGAATTCCCAGAAACCACACTGTGGCAAACAACTGTCTGTAACTCTTGTTCCAGGAGACCTGATGCCCTCTTTTGGTTTCTGAGGGCACCAGGCACAGTCATGGCACACTCATGGCACACATACATACAGGAAAACAAACACCCATACAAAAAACTTAAAAGTAAATATATTTTAAAAACTAAAAGAATGACAAGAACTTCAAGTCTCTGAAGAAAGAAATTGAGGAAGATCTCAGAAGATGGAAGGATCTCCCATGCTCTTGGATTGGCAGAATCAATATAGTAAAAATGGCTATCTTGCCAAAAGCTATCTACAGATTCAATGCAATCCCCATCAAAATTCCAACTCAATTCTTCAAGGATCTAGAAAAGACAATTAGCAAGTT